>JARUHQ010000006.1:9627500-9945000 GCA_029955515.1 Chrysomela aeneicollis
TAGGTTGTCTAAATGCTAGGTCGCTTTTGCCTTCCTTGCAATCTGTTAAGCTAATTGTAGATGAACATCAATTTGATATTTTTTTTATTTGTGAAACATGGTTGAATGAAAATGTTGGAGATGATTTCCTTAATTTTGATGGATATATCTTGTACAGAAAAGATAGAGGTAGCTTAGGAGGAGGTTTGTGTATTTACGTAAATAATAAGATATGTAGTGAAAAATTGAATTATCATGGGATAGTATCGGAACAACTCTGGGTAAATTTAAAAATCAGAAGTAAAAATATTGCTCTTGGTGCAATATACAAGCCTCCTAAAATAAATAAGAATTCCTTCATAGCTGAAATTGAGGATATTTTGAGTCAAATACATCCCACTGTAGATGAAATCATATGCGGTGGAGATCTTAACATAGATCTGATCATCACTTTCAGTTCTATAAAGACATGAAGAACTACACAAATTCTGCTATTAGGAGAGAGAAAAATGCGTTTTTCACATACGAGCTAAGTAATAAGAATCCTAAAACTCTTTGGAAAACTTTGGAAGCTTATAGAGTTATACCTAGCAAATTGACCACTATACCGGACAATTTGAAAAATCCTACTGAAATAAATGAATTCTTTATCAATTCATGTGTTACGAGAGAACCTCCTGAGAAATTACTTTCGTCGTACAAACTTACGAGAATGATTGAATCAAATTTTGAATTTCAAGAGGTGAATGATTTATTTGTTTATCAAACAATAAATGCTATAAACACAAATGCTGCCGGTGAAAACAAATTGAATTTAAGGCTATTAAAATTATGCTGTCCACATATAATCCCTTACATCACGCACATTATCAATTTTTGTTTGATACATAATATTTTTCCTGAACTTTGGAAACGAGCCGTTGCCTAAAAAGTCAAATCCACTGGAATTTAAAGATTTGCGTCCAATTAGTATACTGCCAACTTTATCTAAGATACTCGAAAGGGCTATAGAAGTACAACTTAAGGAACATATTGATCAGTATTCACTTTTACCTGTAACGCAATCTGGATTCCGGAAAAATTATAGTTGTACAACGGCTCTTCTCCATATTATTGATGATATTGTTCGAGCTTCAGACAAAGGTGAATGTACTGTTCTGGTCTTGCTAGATTTTAGCAGAGCTTTCGACACCATTAACCATAATTTAATGCTAGAAATTCTCCATTACATAGGACTTTCGAATGATGCTAGAAATCTCTTGGCATCTTACCTTTGTGATCGTAAACAAATGGTTTTAGTTGATGGACATTCCTCCAGTTATATGGATTTAAAGTGTGGAGTCCCTCAAGGTTCCATTTTGGGGCCTTTGCTCTTTGCTATATATACCTCATGTATAGTAAAAAATTTACAAACTTGTAATGTACATCTGTATGCGGATGATACTCAACTTTACCATAGTTTTCATCCCAGTGCGGTAGTAGAGTCATGTGACCATATCAATGAGGATCTCAATAGTTTCATTAAAGCCGCGGAGGATCACTGTCTGAGCATCAATTGCAGTAAATCTAATGTTATACTTTTTGGCAATAAAAACAAACGAGATGAGATTTCTGATGATGTGCGTATTGTAATAAAGAATGAAGGTCTTCAAAACGTGAAGGAAGCCAAAAGTTTAGGTATTATATTGGATTCTGATCTTAAATTTGAAAAAAACATCAATTTACTTACTCAGCGTGCATACTTTACTCTCAAAAGTATATATGGCAATAGACATTTTCTCCCGATAAGTGTAAAATCACATCTGTGTGAGTCGTTAGTACTGTCTATATTCAATTATGCAGATGTACTGTATGGACCCTTTTTATCCAGCCTATATCAGAGAAAAATACAAAAAGTGCAAAATCCATGCCTACGACTAATATTTGGTATACGCAGAAGAGAACATATCTCACACAAATTGAAGGATGATGGCTGGCTAAATATGACCAACAGAAGGACGCTGCATGCTGCTGTTCTTTTCCAAAAAATAATTTTCAATAAAGCACCCTCATATTTGCACAGAAAAATTACCTATCGTTCTGATATACATAACCTGAATATCCGATATAAAGGAATCCTCTCGCCGCCAACTTTCAGATTAGAAATCTTTAGACGCAGTTATACCTATCAAATATGTTCAATTTATAATCAGATCCCTACAATGTTTAAAACTTATAGCTTGCAAAGATTCAAGACAGCATACAAGAAACATTTGTTTTCAATGCAACCCTAATATTCATGCCTTAAAAACTAGATATTAATGTATGTATCTTTTCATGTTTTCTTTTTCTTTTTTGTTTGAGTTTTACATACATAGCGATATATTAGAGGTTAAGTGGAAGAACAGTTTGTAAGTTGATTTTATATCATCTTATAAACTGAACTTCGCCTTTTGCTTTCATGTCTACCTTATATTATTTATATGTATTCTTTTGTATTTCAGATATGGAAGCAATAAAGTCGTTTATTATTATTATTATTATTATTATATGGATATCAACTTTAATCAATTCTAATCGAATACAGTGTGGCCTACTTTATATTCCAAAATTGAAATTAAAAAATAGAAACAAATTTGCTGACGGCAGCTGGAGCCGGAGAACAGATAAGTGAGTTCGGTTTATTTGTGGCTCTAAGAATGAAAATTCAAATACAAAAGGGCGCCACTCAATTTAAATAAAAGATATATCATATTTGGGAAATTGAGAAACCAAATACCAACCTTCAAATAATACCTGAAATGATAGAATTAGATTCTCTTAGACATCTGGATTGGGCAAATAGAAGAATAAAAACCATATCACATACAAGAGTATAATAGACACCAAAATGAACAAGGCAAAAATATTTTATGGACCAGAGTAATAGATCATATCAGTTATAATTAAATCAATTAAATAATATATCATATCAAGATACATACATTTGTATACCGGATGTTATACCTCTCAACATAAGCACAATGAAGTATATTGGTAATAAACCTGTGACTAAATCTGCTGTCACATAGTACTATGTGAGAGCTTCACAAGAGCTCTTTAGGTTATGGTTCATAATATAATCATGATGGTATGATATGTGATATGAATAATTAGTTATCCAAAAAATGATGGTTTGATAAATACTGATATGAATAAATCTCAAAGAAATAATACACTGAAGGTGTAAAAAAACCTGGTGTTAAGGTCCAATGGTCCATATACGTAGCCTCTATCCAAGGTCCACTTGGTGTAGTTGAAAACAGCAACGAAGACAGGAAGAAGACAGGAAGCAGACAGGAAACAGCACAGGAAACAGCTCAGGAAGATGACGAAGAGAAGACTAGAAGAAGGCTCAAACTCCCAGGTCAGCCAGGGGTCGATGGTGCAACTCAGCAGATCGCCAGTCTCTACCGACTCTTCTGGTCCTCATCCGGTGGTTGTTTGTCGACTCTGGCCAAGATTTAAAAGTCACTCGGTGTTGGCCCTCGTGGGAATCTTGACCAGAGTTGCCACAAGAGTCGTTCAATGCCAGGAGTCTGATGAGGGCTAAGCTGTACCCTAACACCCTTCTGAGAAGGGAGATAAAACTAGAAGATAGTCAAAACAGCAAACAGGACATCAGGACAAAATGGCGGCGTTCCTACCGCATGGCAGTCTCCCGGTGGTCGGCACAAATCCCCATAAAAAAGGCTCTAAAACCACAATCGATGGGTGCGACTTGAACTCGGCCCCAACGGCACTCACGTAAATTCCCCAAAAGGGTTAATTTCCGGTTAAACCCTCCGAAAAAAGAATCTCAAAAACGAGTCAAGCGCACCTCATCATGGCCACACAGGAAAAAGCCTCGAGTTCGCAGCTAGAGGCCGGATACCATCTCCTATTCCCAAAAATTGCCAAAAAAACTGCACATGAATTAGACCTACTGGAAAAACCACAATAAGAACGACGCGTCGGTACTCCATACCCCAGGTGGTGTGAAAACGAGTAATTAATATTTACTGAATAAATCAACAAAATCTAGCGATAATTGACACTGTTAGAGAAGCATTGTACAACTATTTTACTGATCTCGCTCTGATTTATATCGATTTTTCGTCTTCTGAGAGGTACAGAAAAAGATATATGAAAAAACTTATTTTAGTCGCCATTTTTTCAATATGGCGGCGCTAGCGGCGGCTTCAGGTGGTTGCAAATCATACAAGTTATATTTCACAAAAAGATTCATATTCACTAAGAACATATTTTAAAATTCAGATTCAATTGGTTTTCTAGCAGTAAAACTTTGATTTTATTTTTCATAGTACTGATAGGGAGATTTCTGAGTTGAGAGGGTCCTGTTTTCATAACTTTACAGACAACGTAAGAGAAATACCTTCGAAAAGATGTTGAATTGTGAAGGGGAACAGTCAAAGAATCTTTTTTTTTTCTGATGTTCAGGTTGTTATTATTGCATTATCCTCATTGATTTTTCTGTTGATTGCGTACTCCCAAGGTCACTGCACCCGATGCCACAACTCCCCCAAAATTGATAGAGAAAATCGTGTGTATCTTTCCAAGATCCTTTGCCTGAGTTCACCGCTTCTACCAAGGTTAACAGAACCCAAGCGTAGGTCACCACCGATGCCTCCTCCAAGGTCACTCCTCCAAGATCACTCCCCCAAGGTATCTTCCCAAGGTCAATCCACTCACAATCTTGAAAGAGGGGAATGGAATCGGCTTGAATATTAAACTCATTGCTATCACATCAATCAAGCAAAAATATATTCGATTTAAAAATATTATGAGTTTACTATTCAACGGCTGATTTTTTACTCATCAAGGTCACGAGTAGGGCTTCGCAAGACACTAGACCAAGACCAAGAACAAGACTTGATAAATCTTCTCAAGACCAAGACCAATACTTGAATTTCGATACCAAGACTTTTAGGTTAAATATTCCACTAATATTCTACACCTATATTCAACTGTTTTTGAAATAATGACAGGTGAAAAGTGATATTCTGTAATTTTTGACAGCCTCTTACCGCAGCTTTATTAACTCAACCTGTATAATATGGGTTATATATATTTCAAAATATAACATAGAAGGTAGATAACATATTCATTTGTTGAAAACCGGCGTGTGTGCTGCGTGGGTCTAATTTAATATTTACTAAAAATATCTCAAAAATTATATATTTTTTTGGTGAAATGATAAATTTGTTTCGCTTAATTCAATCGTTCAAATTGACAATTGTTAAATACTGAGAAATACGGAATACCTATTATATGCATATAAACTTTTGGACAATTGAATTCGATAATTCGAATTTCTAGACACATTTTGATCCAAACCAAGACTATCAAGACCAAGACCAAGACTGGTTCAGTCTCGCAAAGTCCTAGTCAGGGTCAAGCGCTGCTCCAACTCATAGACAGTCGCATGAAAAGAGGAGTGTTGGAAAAAACTTTCAATTTCACTTAGGAAATCATCATGATTGTATACCTACTAGCTTTGTAAAAAATGTTGAACATTCACAATTGAAAATTTATGAGATGAAGAAGCCGATGGCTTCGGTCAAAACGGGGATGAAGCTGAATTTTTTCAATACATTCTGCACCGACTTTTTGTGATTATATTCGCGTATATCTCCAAAGCCAGAGCTTGGTCAATAATTTCGTGTCATGTTGATCATTCACTTCGGAGAAAAAATAAAGAGACAATATTATACAATCTTGAATTTTTATTTTTCCACCATCCATATCAGTTTGATATCTTTCTAGAATAATATTTCAGGAAAAGAAACAATATGTATCATGTATATAACCTCCGTATTATCTTTTTTCCATCCATACTTTCGATCCATTCTCCAGCTTGAGGCTGATCAAGGGAGTCAACTCTATTTCTTCTATGGTCTTGTATTCCGTGAAGAATTTGTATTTCCTTATCATATGGGCCAGAATCGTTATCATACTCATCATAGCAAAACGACTTCCTGCAAAAATGATTAAAAGCTGGTAAATTAAAAGTTCGTTCAAATACATTTTGAATGGAAGAACTTGCTCTCCAAGGCATGTTCCTGGTCTAAGAATGAACAAGATTGAATGGTTTTGAATTGTTGTTCACAAGTTTTGCATCGCTTCTCTCCGGTACATTTTTGGTACCACCTCCATATCTATGATAGATCACTGCGACCACTTCAGGGCACCTGACAGTGTCATTTCTTCAACAACCGATCAACAAAGTAGCATTTATACAACAAATGGAAATATAACCCAAAAACCACAAATATTTGAGAAAAACCAAATACGTATTTCGACCACTAAGTTGTCATCTTCAGTGGAAATACCAATGAAACTGATTTGTCCGTAACTGGACACCTTATTTATACCTGACTTTACCGCTTCACTGACGTGGAACGTCGATGAAGTCAAGTAATAATAATAATAATAATAATAATAATAATAATAATAATAATAATAATAATAATAATAATAATAATAATAATAATAATAATAATAATAATGCCAAGCAGTCACTGAAGAGGCGAGCGAGAGGGTTGGCGGAAAATAAACTTTTTCGCGAAAAGCCCTCTCGCTTATTCCAACCGCCTCCTAGTGTAGTTGAGAATCCGCCGACTGTTGATCAGGTGGAAACCTTCTGGAAGGGTATCTATGAGGTGAGGCATCCATTCAACAGAGATACTCCAGCCCTGACGCAGTTCGGAGCCTTTTGTGAAAGGTTCCGAGAGCCTGAGCCCGAATTGCTGCGTCAATCGATTACCACCGAGGAGGTTCGGAGAGCCCTAACGGGTTCTAAGAACTTTGCTGCTCCAGGTCCTGATGGGATCAATAACTTTTGGTGGAAAAAGTTATCCACTACCCACCACCATTTAGCCAGAATATTCAATCTCTGGCTAAATGGAGAGCAGCAAATTCCGGAGTGGTTTATCGAGGGGCGAACCGTGCTTCTCCCCAAGAAAGGAGATTTGTCCAACCCGAAGAATTACAGACCAATAACCTGTTTAAACGCATGCTACAAGCTGTTTACACGCATCTTGTACATGCGTATGCTCCTAGTGGTAGACCCGGTTTATCAGCGGATATATGAGCAACGAGGGTCGAAGAGGGGTGTCGCTGGCTGCAAGGAGAACCTGCTGATAGATAGATCTATAACGCAGGACTCCGTGCAGTACAAGCGAAACCTCTCTATGGCCTGGATCGATTATCGAAAGGCATTTGATACAACGTCGCACGAATTACTCGTGTACTTGCTCAAGTGCCTTTCGGTACCCGATCCGATAGTGAGATGCATTGAACAACTGATGCCGCTCTGGCGGACTCGCTTCACCATAACATCGGGGAATGCGAAAGTCCAGACAGAGCCGGTCATCATCAAGAGAGGGGTTTTCCAGGGAGACTCCCTCAGCCCTCTCTTATTTTGCATCTCATTGTTGCCGTTATCCGTTGAGCTCAGAAGAACCAAGGGCTTCTACTGCGGACCACCCAGTCAACGGAGGCATAAGGTCACCCACTTATTCTATGTGGATGACCTTAAACTCTATGCTTCCGGTGAGAGGGACTTAGACCAATCCCTCAGGGTGGTACAGGAGTATACACAGGCTATTGGGATGGAATTCGGGATGGACAAATGTGCACTGGTTCATCTTAAGAGAGGACGATGCGAGGACTACGACAAGGACGCGCAGCTAGTGGACGGAAGCATCCTACACCACTTGGATGCCGGAGAGACGTACACCTACCTGGGTGTGGAGGAAAGCCACATCCAGGAAACACAAATGGTGAAAGACGCTCTCCGCAGCAAGTATCGGCAGCGACTTCGACAGATCTGGTCTTCAGAACTGTCTGGAAAGAATAAAGTCGCTGCTACTAACATGCTTGCTGTTCCGATCCTACTATACTCCTTTGGAGTATTCAAGTGGACACTAGCTGAGCTGCGCCAACTTGACGTTAGTACTCGCAAGATGATGCACCTTAATAGGAGCCTTCATCCAACTTCGTCCGTTCCACGGTTATATCTCCCAAGAGATCAGGGAGGCCGTGGACTCTTAAGTTTGGAGTATCTCCATAACAGAATGGTTCTGGATAATGCCTGCAAGGTCATCAGGAGTTCGGACCCCCTTCTGCAAATGGTCAAAAGCCATGAGAATGCAGGAGTAGGAGCATTCCTATTCAAGGCAGCACATCGAGCAGCCGATGAGCTCTCTCTGATTTTCGATTCCGAGCGTGGAGCCCGTGACTCAGTCACTGAGCTCGACCACGCTCGGAGGAAAGCCCGCATCAAAGCTGCAGAAGTTAATTAAACTCTGCAGCTTCACATGGATAAACCTCTACATTCTGTCTTCTTCAACAACATTGAAGACAGGGGTTTATCCAAAGAGCTGACCTTTGCATTCCTAAGGTCAGGCGGGCTGAAATCGGAAACAGAGGGGTTCATAATGGCATGCCAGGATGGAGTTTTCAACACGTTGCATTACCGAAGCCGAGTCATGGGTATAGAGGTCCCTGATGTAAGATGCAGGGCCTTCCGTAGGGCGCCGGAAACGCTGATGCACCTGCTTTCATCATGCACGGTGTATGCAGTTTCGGCCTATATCCATCGACACAATGCGGCATTACGAGTGCTTTATTACCATCTGAGGCACTCGTACGGTATCGACGAAACTCCAGTGCTGCCTTATGCTCCAGGGGATATTGAGTCCGTTGTGGAGAATGAGAGGTGTCGAATTTATTGGAACTTCTCATTCCCCACCCTCAGGCAGATACAAGCTAATAAGCCTGATGTAGTCCTCCTCGACCATCAAACCAAAACGATGTTCGTGATCGAATTCTCGGCACCAGCCGAACCGAACATCGTTTTGAAGGAGGAGGAAAAACGGACGAAATATAGAGATCTTCTCTACGAACTCCGCAGACTTTATCCAGACCATTCTGTCGAACTAGTCATCCTGATTATAGGCTCTCTTGGTGGTACACGACATACGCTGCTCTCAGAACTCCAGAAAATTCCAGCTTGCCGACAAAAGGCAAGCGTTTTAGCTGGAGCCATGCAGAAGGCCATCATCCTGGGATCATTGCGTTTACTCAGGGCACACGATTCTCGGTCCCAGTGATCACTTACCTCACGGCGTGGGGAGTGGTCACTGGTTTTTCTCCAGCTCGACTCTGTGTGGTGTCGGAGACCGCAGAGTCGTGACTGGAATTGATTAAATTCAAATTTTCAAATAATAATAATAATAATAATAATAATAATAATAATAACGACAAGGACGCACAGCTAGTGGACGGAAGCATCCTACACCACTTGGATGCCGGAGAGACGTACACCTACCTGGGTGTGGAGGAAAGCCACATCCAGGAAACACAAATGGTGAAAGACGCTCTCCGCAGCAAGTATCGGCAGCGACTTCGACAGATCTGGTCTTCAGAACTGTCTGGAAAGAATAAAGTCGCTGCTACTAACATGCTTGCTGTTCCGATCCTATACTATACTCCTTTGGAGTATTCAAGTGGACACTAGCTGAGCTGCGCCAACTTGACGTTAGTACTCGCAAGATGATGCACCTTAATAGGAGCCTTCATCCAACTTCGTCCGTTCCACGGTTATATCTCCCAAGAGATCAGGGAGGCCGTGGACTCTTAAGTTTGGAGTATCTCCATAACAGAATGGTTCTGGATAATGCCTGCAAGGTCATCAGGAGTTCGGACCCCCTCCTGCAAATGGTCAAAAGCCATGAGAATGCAGGAGTAGGAGCATTCCTATTCAAGGCAGCACATCGAGCAGCCGATGAGCTCTCTCTGATTTTCGATCCCGAGCGTGGAGCCCGTGACTCAGTCACTGAGCTCGACCACGCTCGGAGGAAAGCCCGCATCAAAGCTGCAGAAGTTGATAAAACTCTGCAGCTTCACATGGATAAACCTCTACATTCTGTCTTCTTCAACAACATTGAAGACAGGGGTTTATCCAAAGAGCTGACCTTCGCATTCCTAAGGTCAGGCGGGCTTAAATCGGAAACAGAGGGGTTCATCATGGCATGCCAGGATGGAGTTTTCAATACCCTACATTACCGAAGCCGAGTCATGGGTATAGAGGTCCCTGATGTAAGATGCCGGGCCTGCCGTAGGGCGCCGGAAACGCTGATGCACCTGCTTTCAGCATGCACGGTGTATGCAGTTTCGGCCTATATCCATAGACATAATGCGGCATTACGTGTGCTCTATTACCATCTTAGACACACGTACGGTATTGATGAAACTCCAGTGCTGCCTTATGCTCCGGGGGATATTGAGTCCGTTGTGGAGAATGAGAGGTGCCGAATTTATTGGAACTTCTCATTCCCCACCCTCAGGCAGATACAAGCTAATAGGCCTGATGTAGTCCTCCTCGACCATCAAACGAAAGCGATGTTCGTGATCGAATTCTCGGCACCAGCCGAACCGAACATCGTTTTGAAGGAGGAGGAAAAACGGACGAAATATAGAGATCTTCTCTACGAACTCCGCAGACTTTATCCAGACCATTCTGTCGAACTAGTCATCCTGATTATAGGCTCTCTTGGTGGTACACGACATACGCTGCTCTCAGAACTCCAGAAAATTCCAGCTTGTCGACAAAAGGCAAGCGTTTTAGCTGGAGCCATGCAGAAGGCCGTCATCCTGGGATCATTGCGTTTACTCAGGGCACACGATTCTCGGTCCCAGTGATCACTTACCTCACGGCGTGGGGAGTGGTCACTGGTTTTTCTCCAGCTCGACTCTGCGTGGTGTCGGAGACCGCAGAGTCGTGACTGGAATTGATTAAATTCAAATTTTCAAATAATAATTATAATAATAATTCGTCTTTATTTCCTCGATATTACATTGTAAAATGAGAGGCATTTGATGTTATGAGCACTAGACGAAGTTTAGCTAGAGGGAGCTATTCTTACACTCAACCTCTGTGCTTAACTTATCTCCTATTCCTTACACAAAGCTTGAAAGTAATAACCTAAATGTAGCTTTCAAGATTCACTTTCATTCGTATGAGTCATCTCACTGGAACAATTCTAATTAAATAAATAATTCTTAACTGCTCTACGAAATTGAGGCATCTGTATTTGTTTGAATTATCTTGGTATAGTGTATATTTCAAACAGAGACGTAGTATAATGGGGCATTTAGGTTTGCTGATGTCTAACATTTATGCTGTGAACATTTTGTCTAAAAAACATTTCTCTAAGATCAGCATGGTAAGAACTCATAAATAATTTGTCTACGAAGGTTAAATAAAAATATCTTACGGAAATACTTATATCTAACCATTTGAGCCCCTTAATTTTATGGGTTACGTGATCATATTTTCTTGAATTAAAAATCCGACGACAACATGTATTTTGTATTTTTCGAATTCTATAGATGGTTCTTTGTTCTAAACAGAAAAAAAAACGATATCACAGTGCTGAAAAACTGACATTATGACACACTCACAATTGTTCTTTCAGACTAAAACACATTATACTCTTATTGGCAAAGAGCAATCTTTTGAGCGTGAATATGAGCTCTGAATAAAGTATTGACATGTTCGACAAATCTAAACTTTTCGTCAATAATGAGTCCAAGTTCTTTGATGATGTCGAGAAATCTACAAATGTTTCCCCTATGCGTAAGCGTATACTTCGTTTGAGCTGTTCTCTTACCCCGTCAGAACAAATTAGGATAGCAACAGTTTTTGTGGAATTCAATGTTAAATTATGCTGAACAGAGAATTGACAAATGGCTTGTAGATCGCTATTTATTTCACCACTGGTATCATTTGCATTTGAAGGAATAGTTTGAGAAGTTCCAGTATAGTAGTAATCAATTATTCTTGTATAGGAACTCCGTTGGTAGATAAAATATTGTGTGTATTTCGAACACAAAGTGTCTTGCCGCTCTCGAAAGATCATCTTTTTCGAGCGGCAATCTATCATTTTGCGCTCTGGAAACACACAAATAACTATTTCATCTCATAAGATGACAATCGAAACAAAAGGTATGAACAGTATCAGTATCCTGTTAGAATAAATAATTTGTGTCTAACTCTGTGAATATTTTTCAATGTTCATGAATAACGAACACAATAACTCACCGATACAGTTTCTGGGACCACCAATAAATGGTATATAAGCAAATGGATTCCTTTTTGCCACATTCTCTGATAAAAAACGGTCAGGATCGAATTTCAGAGGATCTGGCCAATATTCTGGATTCCTATGAATAGGCATCAAGAAAATAAGAGCTCCAGAACCCTCAGGAAGGATATATTCATCATCTGAAATTGGATTAAAAGGTGGACAATAAAATTCGAAGTTTTTTCACATAAATTTTTTAATTAATTTTTGTATCATCCGACGAAAGAAGTCATTTTTACTCACCTAATCGTAGGTCTGTTTGAATCTCACGCATAACAATAGGTACCGTTGGAAATATCCTCAATACTTCTTTGAATACCCTTTCTGTATATTCCAATTTGGGGATATCGTGTGGATCCACTAGCCGATCTGGTCCAATTATTTCCATTACCTCTTCTAATACCTTCTCCTGAGGAAATCTTCATTTAGATATATTCTATTGCTATTGAAATTTCGGAATATAATTTTCAGATTGATGAAATGAAGAAACAATATATCCACTCGTTTCAAGTATGTTGGAAATCTTATAAAAGATACGAGGTCGGTTGAAATGGGGCAAAATTGCTCATTCTCATGCTGAGCCATTATCTGAGAAAAAATTTGATGCGCCGCACCATTTTTTTTAATTACCGAAAAATAAAAGCATTAATTTGTAATTTAAAATTTTCCAAATGAAAACCAAGAGAACTAGATAACAACCCAGATAGCACCAGATTTCCCAAGGATGTCTATTTTACGCCCTTATTTGGTCCTCGATAAATAGGACGTCCCCATGACGTCCAATTGTATTCGTCCTCTGGATATTCTTCAAGAATTATCTGTGCTTTTAGAAGTGTTTAGTCGTTGAGTGCATTTGAAAGTGGAAACCTATACTTCATTAGCTCAATTTTTTTTAATATTGGTTTATATTTTGTTCTCCAATTAATATTTTCAAAAGAATATGTACCTACACTATTGTTATATCAAGAGAAAAATAGTTTTTTCGGACATCCTGTATTCTATGATCATGAAAATCGGTACAGGTGTGTTTCAAGTTATCGTAATTCAGAATCCATCATAATATTTTGTGGAAAAATCCCAAATAGCACTTTTCGAAAAATGGGTCTATAAAATTGGTTGCAGTTGGCCACGATAACAGCCCAAAAATATAATCGCTTTATTATTATAGACCTTTCGAATACCTATTCAAAAAAATAAAGTTTTTCGAAATCAATGAAATAACAATTTTACAGAGGTGGTAACTCCTTGAGGTGGACACACTGTATATAATGAACATTATTATTTCCCAATTTGTATATATTTTCATATATTTCAATTTGTTAGGCTAAAAATATGCCAAATTGGGATCCAGGAGCCCTAATGGATTATTGAGATATTCAGAAGGAATAAAGTTCAATCAATCGGTTTTCAGATATCCTTACAGCATTCTGAGAATGACAATAACTCTTCAGAATAGTCGAAAGGTTTTTTTGTCTTCTGAAGTGTTATGGACATCCTCGTGTCCTATTTGAAGACGTTTTCGGGACGTACTTGTACTATCTGGGAATATGTTATCGTTTTTTTCAAGGAGTTCCTAATGTCACATATACAACCATAGATCTTTCATTGCTTACGCTAGATACGGCATCCTGTAGTAATTTTTAGGTCAAGAGGGGTCTGCAAGAAAGTAGGTACTACATGATCACGTGGTACTACACATGTATGGACAAAAATGAAAACGACCAATCAAAGGCCTAGTACTTTCAACCCCCCCCCCCCCCCCCGGACCTACAAAACAAGTAACCTTGATACCGGATCTATGTATACAACACTCAACTTTGGTATATATTGGATTTTTGCCTTTTTGAGAAGTCTGTTTTCTCCTAATTACAATGGGTAGGTACGTCATGATATGATCGAATTCCACATGTTGGTCAGAATTAAGTAAAATCGTTTTTGCGAAGTGCTTTGTAAATAATACCGACAATTTAGTTTAACAAACTAAATTCTGACAATCTTACTCACATTAAAAAATTGTTTCGAATTAGGAACGACAAGATAAAAAGTCATGAAAGATAATAATAAAAATGTTGAAAACTATGTTCATTTGAAGAATATATATACAACAATACAACGAATAACGATAAATCGTTGAAGCACCTAGGTGCTTGATTTCAAATTAATCTAAATTCAATGTATTGCTAGATAGGTGTGTTTGAATAGTATATTATTCAACGAGAGTGTAATGAGGCTTTTACTCATGAGAATGAAGTTAACGTAATCATTCGAATTAGTAATAGTCATTACACGAGAGTGGAATACTATACTTTTTCTATGACTGAGCGTTCACCATTCATTTCAAACGGACGAGATCTTTGGTCAAATTTTTATTAAGAAAACGAATTTCAATGGTTTTTGTCAAACAAATTCAATTTGAACGGATGAAATTGTGTCTAGAAGTGAATGGTGGCGTATATTCGAGCATATATTTTATACTCTGCTTTTTATTCAATAATTTTGATTCATTTTGTGAAGGAAAAAACTCCTACCTCACCTATCATGTCGTTTTTAATCTGAAACTTTAATTTTCAAGTGAGATAGCTTAACATCCTCCAGATTAAACTCAACATTTTTATAAAAACAAATATTTTCCCATTTTCAATCAGCAAGTATAAGATTCAAAAATCCATCATAAACGAAAAAAATTTCAGAGGTGAGCCACTTCAAAGATAAACCGGGTATATTTTTCTTGATATCGAAATTCGATTCAATTTATGTATTTTATTTTGATCGATGAAACCCAAGGAGTACAGTTGAAAATCGAGTAATAATCAACATATACAGATAAAAAATTTGTCATTATGTGATGGAACAGGTCCTATCTTAGCGCTAATGATTAGTGAACAGTAAAAGTATGAAGTTGTTCGACATGTCATTTTATATTCTTGTTTTCACTAAATATAGCGATTTAGAACGGGTTTTTAGGATTAATTACAGTAAAAAATATATCCACGTAATATTTCACATTATATCAAAGTTAGCATAATTTGTGGTTATGAAGTGGTTATTTTATGATTAACAGTACCTGAATATCTTGGTGCAGTCCTAAAGTTATCAAAGTGAATAACAACGTTTTTGCTGATGAGTCACTTCCCTGAAAAACAAAAAAATCATCATTATCCATATGGTTTATTCTGATGTCCTATGTCCACAATAAACGAAGAATATTACTTATTAGTAACCTGTTCTATAGTGACATATAGTAATAAAGAGTCCCTGAAATGAGAAGATTCGTTTAGGTACAGTGAACTGATTCCTGAGTGGAATCATGTTTAGATTTGCTTATGTGAGCTTTGAAATTTGAATTCGATACATTTTTTTATTATACAATGAATAAGAAAAGACAAAGGGTCCTTATTATACTTAACGTGAAGAAGATTCATCATTGAGCATCGTCACAAAATGGGCAGATATAATAGAAAATAAAATTACAATGTCATAATTTCTCAAGAAAAAATATCTGCCTGGGTCACTACCTTACATGAAATGGGTACTTATATTATTAGTTAATATCTAATCTATTCAATAATACTCTTATTATATAGTCTACAAGTATTCTTTTGATGCATATCGAAAGAGGTTACCTATATACTCTTACATTGAAGAAACACATAATAGTATATTATGATACAAGTTTTATAAGACGCTATTTTGTCGCACGCGTTGTTTGGAGTACGACGAGCGAAGCGAGGAGTGCTCCAAGTGAACAAGTTCGACAACGTGTCTTATAAAACGTGGGTCATATGCAATTTCTTCTATTTTTAATTGATTTGAAGGAAAAAATGAATTTGATATCGATAAATAACAGAAACGTCTTCGATTGGTAACAATGATGACATTGAAATAATCAAAATCTGACGCACAAGCGTGAAGCCCAGTTTACAGTTTAACGATTTTGATTATTGCAATACCAGCGGTGAAAAATTCAATGTTGTTAATGTTTTTATTGGTCAATCTAAATCAAATTACACTCTGAATTGAAATTTACCAATTAAAACATTGAGTTTTTCACTGCCAATGTCACCAAATCCAAATCGCTCAGAAGTAAACTGGGCCTAACTCTTCTGACTTTCATTTGACAGTTCGATTGTAACAATCTCCGAATAATAAAAAATGCGTATCGAAATGGAGGCTATTTCGACACGCATTTGCGTTGCACAATGACTTCATTATACAACCAAATAGAAAAAATATATTATGTTTTATGTTGAGAAATCTTCTGCATGCAAAGAAGAAAATTATATTGATTATTCCCATAGGAGGATGACAGTAAACCTTTGATAGCGATTTTGAGAAGAGTTCTTGTTGGGCAGGAACTTACGCACAGGAGAATACTAGTGACCAGTGAGATATACTATAATATTCACAAGAATATCTAAACGATATAATTGATAAAATAGGTGAAAGATACGTGACAGTTATTGAATAATTCCATATAACTTCTTGTCAGTCGATCGAGATCAATCTCTCTACGTAACCCTATATAGGGTGTTGTAGAATATGCTCGTTACATCCTAACAGTTCTAATAAAACTTTTGAGATAAATACACCAAAACAGCATCTAATCATAAAAAATAAAAACAATACGAAACTGATAATTCAAAAGAATCCCCGTCAGCAGAACTAAGGACAAATGTTTTTTTTTCTTCCAAAATACTTCAAACCAACGTTGAATATATTTATATATTATCTTCCATCGGGAATCAGAGTATGTTGTCTCGGAGAGGAACGTGTTACCTGATGGTCACATGATAGGTTGAATTTTGTTCAGACCTAGAAAATTCACCGCTCATCTTAATTTGACTTCATGACAAATATTTGTCGAATATAGACGTTTGGCGTTTAATATTCTGAACCCGTCAATGAAATTCGAATTCAATATTCGTAATTCACAATTGATAATGGATCATTATATAAAGTAAAAATAATTTTGAAACATTTGTGCAACTAAGCTGAAATAGATAGGCATTGGGAGGAAATTTTAAATAATGATGACTCTTTGGCTGAATTTCATGTGTGTAGTTATGATACTTTCAATAATGCTTTTCCTCCGACTAAAACAAATCAAAAACAAAAAACAGTGGAAACAGTGGAATGGTATAAGAGTCTGCGCCAAAAATTTGCGCCCCCTTCATTATATAAGGAAATACTCACTGGAAAATGAAATTCAAACAGAACTCATTCTATCATAATTACCCTACAAGAAATGCTGGCGCACTAAGTGTATCCAAACACAGATTGACTGAATTTGAGAAAAGCCCAAGATATGTTGGAGTAAAATTATTCAACAAACTCTCCATCCCCATACAAAACATGAGCCAAAATTCATTCAAAAAAGAAATTAAGAAAATATTGTTAGGAAAGGCATATTATGCCGTTAGTGAGTTCCTATACGATTCCCTAGAGGAAATGTAATATTGTTTGTATGTGTTACCATTGTTACCATGTTATCACAACATTTTTTTTCTTGTTTATATGTATCTGTGCTATTTTTGAAGTGTTCATAAAAAATCATGACGTGTATATCCATCTGTTGTATGGCTGCTGTTGCAAGTACTAATAAATATATCTATCTATCTATCTATATCTGTAAAAGAGTCATTTTTACCTACCAGGTGGCAAAGTAGGTTGAGAAATTAGTGAAAAAAAGAATGCATTCATTTCTGCTTCATAATCACACTCTTAGCACCTACTAGTTCGGTTTTCAAACGACTAAAAACACAAATGATGCTCTGTTTGCTTCATTGAAACGAATATTGATGACGATGATGCAGTTGCAGCAGTCTTTTTCGGCCTCACAAAGGCCATGTGAACGGGATATCGGTTAAAGTTAACTTTGTAGAAAATGATGATGAGATGTTGGTTTTCGACAGTTCTTCCGTCAATAATTTACCATATAACCCCATCAATTGTATTGTTTATTGTTTTTCTTTTCGCAATGTTATAGCAAAATGATATCCATGATATTTTCGAGGAACTTTTAACCGATAATGAAGAAGATACTGTGAATATTGTTGGCGACAAAGGTGCTATAGACAGCACTCATGAATTCAATCTCCTGGTAAGTTCATTCCAGTTCTAATAATTATAGAAGCTACATCGCTGTGTGATATTTATTCTATAATTTTTGGCCAAAAAACTTTTTGTTGTAAAGGCATAATGTAGTAGTAATTTTTACATATGTTACTTTCAGGGGGAAAAGAAGCAAACAATTATCATAACAGAAGAGGATACTTTTCATGTAATGTCCAAACCATATAGCTGATACGAATTCGAGATATTGTGGCTAGGTGGCCAGGAGCCATACATGAGGATACTATATTTTCCCATTCAGGACTCAAGGCTCGATTTGATGAAGACACCATTTGGTAACAAATTTTCGTTGGGAGATTCAGGATATACAATCATTATATCAGATCAGAGTATATGATGATTCCTAGAGAAAACCAGCAAAATCAACTCCAGAGACTACAATGAATTTCAAATCAGATCTAGAAACCTTTAGAAAGGCAGTATGGTGTATGTCTAGGAAGATTTCCTATACTGCATTTGACTTCGACTTCGTTTAAATGAATGACTACTATAGCAGTTATTGTAGCAACTGCCATTTGACATCTTTTCTATCTTATGGTAATCTTCTTGTCTGATGTTAAACAAAAGTTCTTTGATTCTATAGAGTTCTATTAGGAACGTTACTTGCTCCTTGGTCCAATTTCAAGCAGCAAACATTTCCAACAGTCCAAAACTCGAGTCTAAGAATTCTGACGTTTTGATTTTCGGTGGCAACAAAAAACCCTAACCTTACTTTTTCATCGAGAAGTAAAATATTTAGAACATGTTCAAATTTCAGCTGCTGTTTGATTTGACGTAATTGATGACATCACACTTCCTTTGTTTGATGAAATAGTTTGACCTTGAGACACGAACTTAATGAGTACTAACATTTAAAACAGTCCGTTTGCTTCAATCATCCCAAGCACACAAGTGCGGGTTCCACTAAAAAGAGTCACATAGTATATATAACGCTACTATTAATTGAGGAATTAACTTCCTACCTAGGATCCACCGTCCAAATAATATCGATATCATGGTTTAAAATGAGAAAACATACCGCAGATATAGTACTATTGACCTCGTGGAGAAGTTCTTCTTCTGTAAAATCTTCCATTTCCATCAACGAACTCAAAAGTGACAACTTCGTGTCAGAATCCGCTGAAATAAATATAACGTAGGTATTTAGGTATGTATATCAAAGAATTTCAAATATAGTACTTTTGTATGATAAGGACTAAGTGCATAAACGAATTCATGATTATTCGAGGAGCTTACAATCGAGAATAGATAGGCATTAAAATTAAATATCACCCAAAGAAGTTATTATTTGATGAGAGTCAACTGGTATATTTATGATTCATTCTGAACAATGCATGTCAAGTCAAAAGAAGCATCAACGCAGTAACAGAAAAGATATCTGTTCCGATTTGAACTTGTCAATATTGTATACTCACCAACGATTTTACCTTTGGATTCATTGTGTTCTCTTATCTTCTTCTTCAAGACCTGGAATGGAACCCCTCAGATTAATCGATACGTTCAAACGTCCTGCCATTCTTCAAACTTAAGCATGTCAGTATCGTGTACCACATTCTCAGTTTAAGGAATAGTTTGAAGTTCTCATTATGTATAAACCGGAATTCTTTCAATCTCTCCCGAAAAAACTGTTAACGTTGATGTTCCGCTGTCTGGTTCCTCTTATGTTAGGAGTAGAGACGAATTTCAATATTTGGTATTCAGAATTATCTGGGGATGTTCAACCCTTTCCAGTTGGTATTGTT
Source organism: Chrysomela aeneicollis (assembly GCA_029955515.1). Classification (NCBI taxonomy): domain Eukaryota; kingdom Metazoa; phylum Arthropoda; class Insecta; order Coleoptera; family Chrysomelidae; genus Chrysomela; species Chrysomela aeneicollis. The sequence continues at coordinate 9,647,524 of JARUHQ010000006.1, forward strand.
CCTATCTTAGTTGAATTTCGCATAGTTTTCAATACATTTTTCATGTCTGATGAGAATGTTCGACCGACTTTCATTTTGATTTTGATTTTTCGCACTTTCATATAAACTTATTGTTTATTTTTCTCAAACAGGAAGATTGGAATTCAACGAATTTCAAAAAAGGTGAGCAGATAATTCCTGATATATTTAGACTGCACCTGTCTGTCATCTCTGAAGTAATGAAGAAATCAATCAATTGGATATGTGGAAAATAGCCTCATGAAATAAATGCATCTACCATATCTCATTCACACATTCCTTCAGGTGAAGATTTGCACTCATTGTAAAAATTGATACCAGCCCTACCGAAGTGTGACACCTAAATTCAAATCAACTGCATTTTTTTTTGTTTACGAGTCTTTCCATGTGTCCCAAATATTTTCAACGAGACGGCACATATCACTGTATCTTAATTGTTTTTTTTTTATACTCACATTTGAAGTGAAGTCTCGGCAAATTTTATATGGTTTGTTCCATGATCTACCAGCAGGAGATAATTTCCAGATGATATCGATATGATACCACACATTCAGTGATCTCAAGAAACACAATTCTACTAATCTGAAACATATTGTTCTTCGAAATTTCGGTTGAAATAACGTATGAATCTAATCATTCAAGTCAGATGAAATGAAACAATTGCGACTTTCATCAAAGTCCACCAATGAGCGTTAGAATATTTCAGAAATATTTTCGTTTCACGTTGTTACTATTTCAACAGTGATTTGCGATCTGCATTCACAGTGTGAATCGGAATCTTTGCATGGACAACGGGCAGATATAATTCAATGTTTTGCGTGGCATTTGCCTGAAAAGTAGTTGTTTTCTCCTCTTAGTTCACCAGACCAACTTCAAACTATGTTTGTTATTTTTAATTGGATACACTATATTTCGCTATATTTCCTTTCGTAATTCATTGAACAAATTAGGTATCATAAAACCGGTGATTTGAATTTCGATACAGTATCTTTGAATACGTTATCATTGGATCGCAATGATGAAGTTTGATTCGTAGTAGAATAGGTAGGTACTTTTCTTCACTCCTCTTCAAACACTGTTGTTTTTAATAGAGTAGTAATGATGATATGGATTCGAGGGTTATCAATAATCATCGTTGATTCAATCAATAATATCTATGTTACCTGAATTCTGTGAATTTATTATACGATCAATTTTGGTTTATACATCAACGTTCAGATTATGTATCTCAGTAACGATACTTTGAATTGAAAACATATCGTAAAATTGAAGAAGAATGGGAACGGATAAAAGTCGTTAAGAAACCGTGAGAAGGTAGATTATTATTGAAACCAAACCTTAACGTTATATTTCAGTTGAATTAACATTCAAATACTTGCAATGTGTGAACAACCTTGACTCAACGTGAAAGGTAGACGTTACTACGAAACCAGAATTGATGGTATTGCCAACGACATTTGCCGTTTATTGATTGATAAAATGATGTGTTTATTGGGTTAGAAATACACATTCTACCGGAGATGTTTGAAAAAAAGTGTTTTGAAAAGTGTTCTTGAACGCCAACTTTGATTACTATTAGAATTCTTATACCCGAGTGGAAGACTTGATCTCCGATAGATATCTGTTGTTTACCTCACGAGTGACTTTGAGTAATCAGAATGTTTTGTCTGAGTATTCATCTCGATTTCCATGGTCGTTTCTGAAAATAAATAAAGGACTACATGAATAGCAGTAGGAGTATAGTTGTAGAAAGGCATTATTTGTGAACCGAGATATTACCACAAGTTGATAACCTAACAGTTCAACAGCCTGAGAATGAGATGTGTGATTGATAATATTTGTAATCGATGAAAATATTGTTGAGTTGGCCATGGAATGAAAATGAAGCAATTGATGAAATTAGATGAGAAATGTCGAATCCCTAGTAATAACGTACCACAAACTATATCCACTGTGCATCTGCACAGTGGGCCATTGAAATCACATCCTTTCTTGCCCACGTGTCTTTCTATTTGCTTGCATAAAATCTCAGCTTTCTCATTGAATATACCCATGTAAGAATTCAGAATTTTCTGATTAAAGGCTGGCATTATCGCTTTCCTATGTCGTTTCCATAATAAACCTTTAATGGAAATGCGAAAGTAAATCTTGTTGCTTTTCAATCAATTGAGGAATATATTCACCCACCTTTAGAAACAAGAAGTCCTTTTTCTCCAGGAAAAGCATTAAGTCTATAAACGTAGCTTCTTTCAAGAGAATGATTCAGTATTTTTTTAATATAATCAGGTTTCTTTATGAAATACACCAGGAAGGGCCCAAACCATATCCTCATTAGGTCTGAATATGATACTAGGAGGTTCTGCAATGTTCGCAACATTTCTGAAAAAAAACAATACAGAATGTTACCTACTAGTTCTTCATCTTTCCTGTGATAATCTGGTTTCTGGATTGAGATTTCATTATGGTTTCGACTGAAGTAATCGATTTGAAAAGAGTGAAAAACGAATTTGAGTAACAAATGTATTTTTTTTACCGAGTCTGGCCAAATATTCTTCCATAATTGCATGAACAAGACCAACATGACAACCCCTCTTCCTCCATCACTAGCAGATTCCATGCTGACAAATTTTCCGCAAACGTATTTCGGTAACTATCGCGAATAAAATTCTGCAATATGGACATGACAGTTCGATAGAATTTTTTTTTGAATATTCATAAATGGGAACATCTCAGTTTTTCATTGCATGTGGTATGAAGACTGCCAAGGATACATATTATATCTACTTGCCCAGTGTCCTACGCAACCGTGTTTCATGCATAAATACCTACTACACACATAAAAACAAATTCTCAAATGAAAACGATATATTTGTTCAACGTCCAATTCTTGTTTTGAAAAAGCGCATTCTTCTTCTGAAATAATTTATTTGAAATGAATTTATTGAATATGTCAATTGTAGAAAATTATTTCACTGGAATATTCATTTGGTATAACAAAATGTTCTCAATTCAAGAAATTCAAAGTATCCAGACAAAATAATTAAATTCTTGAAAAATATATCACGGAATGTCTTCTTTCAAAATAACATTCAACATTTAATCTCTGAATGAGTAAATCTCTGAGAAAGTTTCTTTGGGTTGACCATAACATTTTCTTGAATATAATTGCGATCCCTTCGAGCCGAGAATGTTGCCAAACGCTGTGAGTGTGGTGTTTCGGTGCTCTTGTCGTGCATCCATCATTGTTCAACCAGTTCAACCTATTTTATTGGCATAGAAATATTGGCTTACCATATAAGAAAAACTAAGGTCTTGGGAGATATCTGAGGATATAATTACCACTTTTAGGGGTAAGTTACATGCCTATATCTTATCGACGTTCATTCTTGGGTAGGTATTATTGTGTATTCTATCAATTAACGTAGCTATATCATCTCGAAAACTGATAATTCGTGAAAAACTTGAATAACCAGGATCGGCATAGTGAGTGAAAATTGGGGTTAGGTACCTATGTGCGGATGAACGTTTAAATTTGTCCAAACACTGATTGAACAGTGGAAAAGAGCTTTTTGAACTTGTAGACATCTTAGGTATTTTGATACTGTATATTATACCTAACATATTTTTACATTTTTTTACCTAATTTCGATCCAAGGAAAATGAATTCAGTAGTAAGAATGTGAACCCAGATTTGAAGAAATATAATAACCATACATTGTGCTGAGTCAGATTATCTCTCACATTGTACCTACATGGAGTTGTGAATGATATATTTTATATTTTTCAGTATAGTTTGAAACCAGAGGAATACAACTTTATTGCGAGGTAAACTGGTGGACAAGTTCAGAAATAAACTCTACGAATAGGGGAAAAGGTTGTCAAGAAGAAGGTCTGCAAGTGATGATATGATTGATGAGAGCCCCAATAAGAGAACGGAAGTTGAGGATGATTCTCATTTCAAGAAATCGATATAATTCCTCTAATTTGATAAAATTCTCAATACAAAACAATCTACAGCTAAAACTGAAAATCTGATTCTTTTTGTTCAAGAAAAATGCGAGTCATTGAGAGATTATGATTGTCTTGATATGAATATATTGTGTTATCAATCTGAAATATTGTATTATTCTCACGAAGAACTCCACTCATTTACGATTCAAGAAAACTATAATATTGGAATTAATGTATTTAGTTGGAAACATAATAGTCTTGAATTGAGCAGACATTTATTCCAGTATATTTTCATCAATCAAAGCATATCAAATCAAATCAAGTAATTCTTTTTATGTGTGTATATGCCATTGATTCATGTGTGGAGAGATTGGAAGAAACCAACATCACACATGAAACAATCAAAATATTCTCGGATTGCCAAGTGGCTCTGATAGCACTCAGCTGTAACCGAGCATCGTCAACAAATCTTCTGTTGTCTGGATACTGGTCACTCTGGTTTGGAAGGTAACGACTGTCTAGCGACGAAAGGCGTCTCAAGCAGTTATATCGGACCAGAATCCACAGTTTACATCTCATTAAGTTTTGCTGAAACACACTGGATACCTGAACTACCAGAAATGATATAGACTTCTGGCAAAATCTACCAGGATTGGCCATTCCAAGGCATTTATACATCCTTCGGAGAATGTCACCAAACAAATTTTAGATGACGTCACAGGGCCTTCTTACAGGTCACTGTCGTCTGAATCATACACTTAAGCGCCCTACAGACGTTACGATTTATCGGACCCGATATCGGGTAGCCGAAATCGGGCCTGATTGGCTCGACTGTACACACGTTCCGATTTTAAACTTCCTGATCAAGTGCTCTCAGTTATTAGTTTACGTCAACTAAGCGAAAATGGCTCTTGTTCTTTCAAAAAAGGTGAAAATTGGGATTGCTTTGACAGCTATTGCGTATTGCAAAAAACAAAAAAGGAAAAGGAAAGTTTGGGCACGACAAAAATATTTATAGAGGCCTAAGTTCACCCATAGACAGTTGCTTGCTATTCTGGAATGTGATGGAATTCGATTTTTTTAAGGATGATACCACAAATATTTCATGAGCTCCTCGGCATGATCAGACCGTTTGAAAAAAAAGACACACATATGACAACAGCAGTGACCTCTGAAAAAAGGTGATACTGACTCTTCTGGAATGTCCTATATGGATATAAAGTACTGTGCCGCAATATCACCTCAGTTGATGATGAGAGGAAAGAAATTCAAAATATAATTCCCAAATGAAGGGAATCGTGTCTCGACAGGTCCGATCATGCTACACACGTCTCAATCGAAAGGGAGAAATGGTGGGGAATCGGCTGATCGGAAGGTCTGGACCTCCCGAGTCCCGACCAGCCGATATATGCGTCTCAAAATTATTTAGTTGGCCGACGAGCCTACACACGACACAATTTTGATTCCCGATTTCGGCCCGATATCGAGTCCGATAAATCGTAACGTCCGTAGGGCGCTTATGTCTGTCGGAAGATCCGACTTGCTGCCAATGAACATATACTTTGTGTTTGCCACGACACGGCCAGAAGTCCAAAGTCCAAAGTCCAAAGTCCAAAGTCCAAAGTCCAAAGTCCAAAGTCCAAAGTCCAAAGTCCAAAGTCCAAAGTCCAAAGTCCAAAGTCCAAAGTCCAAAGTCCAAAGTCCAAAGTCCAAAGTCCAAAGTCCAAAGTCCAAAGTCCAAAGTCCAAAGTCCAAAGTCCAAAGTCCAAAGTCCAAAGTCCAAAGTCCAAAGTCCAAAGTCCAAAGTCCAAAGTCCAAAGTCCAAAGTCCAAAGTCCAAAGTCCAAAGTCCAAAGTCCAAAGTCCAAAGTCCAAAGTCCAAAGTCCAAAGTCCAAAGTCCAAAGTCCAAAGTCCAAAGTCCAAAGTCCAAAGTCCAAAGTCCAAAGTCCAATGTCCAATGTCCAATGTCCAATGTCCAATGTCCAATGCCCAATGTCCAATGTCCAATGTCCAATGTCCAATGTCCAATGTCCAATGTCCAATGTCCAATGTCCAATGTCCAATGTCCAATGTCCAATGTCCAATGTCCAATGTCCAATGTTCAATGTCCAATGTCCAATGTCCAATGTCCAATGTCCAATGTCCAATGTCCAATGTCCAATGTCCAATGTCCAATGTCCAATGTCCAATGTCCAATGTCCAATGTCCAATGTCCAATGTCCAATGTCCAATGTCCAATGTCCAATGTTCAATGTCCAATGTCCAATGTCCAATGTCCAATGTCCAATGTCCAATGTCCAATGTCCAATGTCCAATGTCCAATGTCCAATGTCCAATGTCCAATGTCCAATGTCCAATGTCCAATGTCCAATGTCCAATGTCCAATGTCCAATGTCCAATGTCCAATGTCCAATGTCCAATGTCCAATGTCCAATGTCCAATGTCCAATGTCCAATGTCCAATGTCCAATGTCCAATGTCCAATGTCCAATGTCCAATGTCCAATGTCCAATGTCCAATGTCCAATGTCCACTGTCCAATGTCCAATGTCCAATGTCTAATGTCCAATGTCCAATGTCCAATGTCCAATGTCCAATGTCCAATGTCCAATGTCCAATGTCCAATGTCCAATGTCCAATGTCCAATGTCCAATGTCCAATGTCCAATGTCCAATGTCCAATGTCCAATGTCCAATGTCCAATGTCCAATGTCCAATGTCCAATGTCCAATGTCCAATGTCCAATGTCCAATGTCCAATGTCCAATGTCCAATGTCCAATGTCCAATGTCCAATGTCCAATGTCCAATGTCCAATGTCCAATGTCCAATGTCCAATGTCCAATGTCCAATGTCCAATGTCCAATGTCCAATGTCCAATGTCCAATGTCCAATGTCCAATGTCCAATGTCCAATGTCCAATGTCCAATGTCCAATGTCCAATGTCCAATGTCCAATGTCCAATGTCCAATGTCCAATGTCCAATGTCCAATGTCCAATGTCCAATGTCCAATGTCCAATGTCCAATGTCCAATGTCCAATGTCCAATGTCCAATGTCCGAAGTTAAAAGTCCAGAGTCCACAGCTCAGAGAGTCCAGAGGCCAGAGTCAGAGTCCAGAGAGTCCAGAGGCCAGAGTCAGAGTTCAGACAGAGTCCAAAGGACAAATATATTTGCCAACGATGCTGGCTGCACGCCCAATACCATTGTAGGTAAATGCACTTCAATAACAGCTTATAAGTATATTCAATTTTTGAATCTCTTTGAAACCAGTTGTTAGTATTTAATCAGAAATATTTTCTATAAACATTTTCAAAATGTATGCGATTTTCACGTAGATAATTTTTTTATAAAGTTTAAGGGTCTCCGTCAAGTGAAATGGCAAGCTGCTACAGAAGAAAATCTTAATATGATCTATTCAAAGTGGATATAGGTAGATCTTTTCGTGTTCGCCACTACGAACTATTTATCTTCACAAAATGTATTCAGAATTGCCACAATCAATGTTTTGAGGAGCAAACTCGGAGATTTCGGACAATGCCGATGGACTCGAAAGGAAAGCAGTAGAAATAAATATCACTCTAACTGGTATTATCAATGCTTGTTGTACAATATGCCTACTATTTCCTGATATCTCTTTGTTCCATGTTCCTAAATTTTTGAGTATATTTTCAATGCATGATTCTGAGTTTGCTGATGTTATTAGAAAGTAATCATGGATAGTCTGTAATACATGCATCAATAATTCATGAGAGTTATCTTGAATAAAACTGAATTGTCCACCTTCGAAGTTGTGAATAAAAGAACCGTTTTATCGACAATTATCTGGGACTCATTGTTCAGTAAAAAAAATTATTTCCACTCACCGTCTGCACTCGATCCAATGAACATATACAAATTTCCCACGATGGGTAATGCAAAAGGACCAGGTGTCTCCCAAGAATAGATGTACAATTTTCTGTTCCTCCATAAATACCATGTTGTCAAGAAGACAAATATTAGAATTATTATTGAAACAATCATCTCAAACGATGATGGATTGTATATAACGACTGAACATAATATTGGGAAAAAAACATATATGCATTAAAATCTATTATTTTGACTAAGATAATGCTGTAATTGTAATAATAGGCGTGATTGAGCATGATCTCGACAGTGGTAGCCCATTTGATCTGGAATTAATGTTACTTGTGAAAATCCGGGAGGTCGATCTACAGACAAAAATAAGAGAAAATGTTTCTTTCCACATGTGACCAAAAATGAATAAGTGCAGGAAATTTTTCGAGTAAATGAGTGAATTGAGATATTTTTATAGCATCGGTTACGACCTTCACACTTCCCTGTATATTTTATCATGTTTTCATTACTCCAAACGATTTGTAAGATGAAATTATCTGTAGTTACCAAATTTCGTGATTCTAGGATCAACGGTAACAAAGATAATTGAAGAAAACTGCATTTAGGGACCAACCTTCAAAGGGCTGTTGCGCCCTTAGGAAGCATTCTTGGATACATGTCGATAGTGATAGGAAAATTTTTTCTTATTTTTGTCTGTAGATCGACCTCCAGGGGTATACGAACTTTATTCTGGGATACGCTGCATGCAAAAATAATAATTACCGATACCTATCTGACCCACATAAAAATTAGTTAGGTATATCGTCAAAATATTTCTTGGAACCCACTCCCGTTAAATAGAAATACCTAATAATGGTTTCCTACTATATTTACTTTCGAAACATTATCAGAATATGTGCTGACAAATTGAAGATCCTTATGCAAGAACGGGATAAGTAACAATATGTTAATTATTCAGGAGAAGCAAAAAAGTTTCGAATTCTAAATCAATATTTTGTCGGTGGAAGCTGAGGCCCTACTAGGTCAACATATATAATGAATTTCAACATCTACATAAAAATAACAATGATATTAAGCAATAATGGGATAACTTCAAGATATTCCATAATGTATTCTACAATGAGTGGAAGAAGGGGATAAGTTACATACAAACCATTCCCAGCAGGAAAACTTCATTTTCGGATATGAACGAACATATTATAGAATCCAATGTTTACAAATCTTATACCATTATTGCACCAGACCATACCAGGGGATATGAAGTTCTCAATCATAATTCAGAATCTATGACTCGTACGTATCCCAAACTTGCACCAGTCAAGGAAAGCAACTTTCTGAACCTAAATAAGCAGATCTCACTTTCACAAAATCATGTACTTATGCCCTTCTTGCATCAGGGTCTTTAATTGTATAAGAGTTGTGAAGCAAATTATTGATTGAGTTCGATTTAGGGCAACTAAACCAAGTTCAGCTTAAACGAACCTCATACACTCATCACTGATATTTATTCGACACCCTGTATAAGATGCGGTTTCTCCTTCCATAATACTGTGCATGATGGCAGTATAATTTATCATTTCAGTCAAAATCGATAGTTAAAATTATTTCCTGATATCAACGCCACTGCAGATTAACATTAGTAGAAAAATGAATGGCACCAGATTAACAAAAAAAAATATATTCTGGGAAAGTCAATTTACGTGTTATGTATTTTGATAAAAGGCTCGAAATACCATACTTCAATGAATCTACCAAAATAATGACAATTTTATCATCACGAACGAGAACATTTTCCTGATTTCAATGGTACTGAGCGATTCGAAAATATTGAGAGTTCCAAAATAAGTGCTCATGCTGCTATACAGGGTGCCCGTTTTTTGAGCTTAACCATGGGGATCTCAGTTTTTATAGGAGTTACGAGGTCGCTTAAATTAGGGCAAAGTTGCGCATTTTTATGCGGAACAATTATCTGAAAAGAAATCATTTTTTGTTTCTGAGTTATTGGAAAAAAACGGAAATTTGTAGCTTTCGTTAAAAAATTTTCACGCGAAAACCAAGAGAACTAGAAGTTTTTAATTGGGATGTTCTTCAGGGACTTTTTCACAAGGAATCTAAATCTATTGCCTTCCTGGCGGGATATTGAGTTTTGATCATGGTATGGAAGGATGTTGATTATTGAAAGTACTAATCAATCTCCACCTTCAAATGATTGCATGAATGTGAATAGCTGGAATCGATTATGCTAATCAGTGTTTACAGCAACTTTGCAACAAGTTCATCATGTATTTGAATATAATGGAGTCGTTCATTGACCGTTTATATTTTTTATCAAATTGTTTCCCCTATGATCTTTCTTCATTTAATGCAAGAACTGCAAATTCTCTCGCCGTTAAGAGTATTATGAAAACACAAATTATACATCCCTGATACTCATTCTAACTGGAAATGTGTCACTTCACTCTGATGAAATTATATCCAGTATGTCTCGATTGGAATAACTGGGTTGTACTCTTTTTTTCAGAAATTATATATGTGAAAAGTGAGTCTCCAGAGAATACGTCGATATTTTTTGTAACTTTTCATTGTCAAGGGTTTTTCCAAAATCGGCATTCAAAAATCGAAAATTCTCCATCATTTTCTGAGAATGTGACGTCACCTGGTAGGTTGGTTTAGGTTCTGTTCAAGGTGGATATGGGATGTTGAAACATCTTCCTTTGAACGAGCACTAGAATAAACTGTAGACTTTTGCCTACTTGATTTCATAGCGTAGTAATATTTCCTAAAATTGCCAGAGATGGCGCCATACCTTGTGTCGGTAAAACAGAAACTGTGCTTTTATCAGTATTATCTGTTCTAGGAGAAACTGCAGAAATCTTCCTTGAAATTCGATCTTACCGCCATCTTCATTCAAGTCGTGGAAATATTAGTACCTTCCCAAACGGTCTACAAGGTTTTCGCAGAAACAATTGAAGAGCTGTTTCACCACTCCATGTCCACCTTGGTTCTGTTCCATTGATCGAAGTTAAAGAAGAATTGACAATCTCTGTCATCTTTGCAAGACCGATCAGTCTTGGTTTTGGTCTCGAAAAATAAATCTCGTCTTGGTATTGGTCTTGATGTTTCGAGACCAAGACGAAGACTGGCTCAATCTTGGTCTTGGTCTTGATAGTCTTGGTCTTGGTCTCAATAGTCTTGGTCTTGGATCAGAATGTGACTAGAAATTTGAATTATTGCAAAATCTCACTTTTCACCTGCCATTATTTCGAAAACAGTTGAAAATAGGTGTATAGAATATAAGTGAAATATTCAACCCAACAATCAAATTGGTATGCATCAATATACAGTATGATTTATTTGAAATAAAAAATCGTTGCCAAGTTTAGCTGGAAGTGACAACAACGTAGTATCAAAAATATTGCCAAAAAAATCGAATTTAAACCTAATAACTTTTGTGTTGAATATTTCTCTATCTTCAATAGTAGGAGGTATATGGACTCTAAAACTGCAATGATGAATTCGAAAAACGTACTATCGATTTCGAGTGAATAAAAATCAAAAACCTACCATATAAAAAATAATTAATTGAAATGAAATGTCATAACATTTTCCATCAAATTTTTCTCAATAAACGAAGCGAACTAGACGTCAAAATTAGAAAAAAATAATCGTTTTTGTGAAGCCAAATATTTTGTTTGTCAAATTAAAATCTGATAGTTCAATTGAACTTGGAAGCTTACTTACAAAAAAAAAACAAGATTATTTTGAATCTGGAACGACAAACAAAGTTACAAAAGTTTTTTCTTCACAAAACAACTGGATTATTGTTTATGGGAAATGAAGAAAGATTTCTGAAAACTTTGCTCATCGATGATATTGCTGGGCTGGAAAGAAGAACGAGTGGAATTGTGTCTAGAAGAGAATGGTGGAGTATTCAAGAACCTTTAATAACTTTGTTATGTATTTGATGATTTTGTTTCGTTTTGCGGAGAAAAAACTTCTAGCTTTCCTGTCAAGTTCGTTCCCAACTTTATGAGCTGGTAAGACTCATCTATTCCATCTATTGAAAACTTCCACCAAGGATCCTTGATGAACGTGATAATCTGATTCAGATCGTCTTTTGAGTGAGTTAGAATTTATACCACTATTAAATCTCAGTACATTGGTACATCTCTTTAATTGGCTAGAATAATGCAATGGACTGTTATTTGCTGATGAGGAAAATCATACGACAATGGCAATGTTTCTCACCAAGTGATGCTCAAAAAGCTGAAATAGCTTGAATTTCCTGCTCGCATATTAATGTGCTCCTGAACATCGAAGTGCTTGCTCGCGTGGAGTGGAGGTATGGACTTCGAGTCTATTTATACAGAAAATTAGACACTGTTGTAGCGCGTACTTTTAGAAGGTTGATACATAGATGAAGGATAGATTGAAAAAATTTCCGTGCGCGATGAGTTGCATAAACGTATAGGTAGAAAGGTATACGAATTTTCGAACTGATAAAACAATGATTTTTGATATTACCTGATTTAGACTTGTGAACTTGAGTATCATAAGTAGTTGGTAAGCAGATATATGTACAAATTGTGAATCTCTTGACGTTCCCAAAATGTTTAATAGTAGATGATATCAGTCATGGTGGATTTATGCAGCGATTTTAAGTCATAAGATTTAAGTCGTAACTTTTTAGTAATAAGTCGTAAGAAGTTCAATCATTAGTTTTCAATGTTACCATTCATACACTTGACATAAGTTTTAAGTTGCAAGTCATAAGTTTTAAGTCGTAAGAAAGTTGGTCAACTTTTATCTCTTATGGCTTAAATCTTAAAACTGATCATATTTGCGCATGCGTTCGAAGTTTTCAATTCTGTGACGGTTTTTATAGGTTATTATTGTCTGTGATCGTGTTGTTTATTCAAACTTATATCAGAATCATCAGATTATAAAAAGGAAAAATATATATTGATGACTGAAATGTAAAGTGACCACTGACACAACCACAGAAATTGACCAATGGGAGAAGTTACCCTTAAGACATGACAGTCCTTAATAATTCCTGCGTAAATGGTGTTTTTTCCTTTATGTCTTAAATCTTGTTACTAAAAACTTACGACTTAAAACTTATGACTTAAAATTGCTGCATAAATCCACCATCAATCTCTCGACTATTCATCCACCCTAATAACCTTACCCACCCCTATGTCCCACTAAGTAAATCAGTGTTTGATTGCATCTAAATACATTCTAGCACACAAAACACCAGTTTTTGTTGAAAAAAACTTTTTCTAAACGTAAACATCAATCGAGGGTATAAACATCGAAAACCATTCTTGCTTTCAGCAATTAAATATTCAATTTTATAATGTACAAAATATAATTATTAAATCTTCAGAACACTAGATAAGCACTCATATGATAAATAACTCCTGGTGGAACTGGGGGTATCTTTCAATCTGATATTCGAATATTAAAACAACACGTGATTGCTTCCATCAAACGATATACCCATGCCATGTAACATGTAACCTCCATGTTACCTTCTCTCTATCCATAATTTCGAACCATTCTTGAGCTTGAGGGTGATCATCGGTACCAATTCTATTTCTTCCAAGGTTTTATATTCCGTGAAGAATTTGAACTTTCTTATCATATAGACCAATATCGTAACCATATTCATCATGGCAAAACGACCCCCTGCAAAGATAACCAAAGGTTCATAAATGAAATGTGTTCTTCAATACTTTTTAATGAAACAACCTGAGTTACAAAGAAAGTAACTTCAGTAATGTATGCAAGTATGCTGAGGCAGAGTGAAGCAAATCTGCTCGAAATATATTCTGTAGAATTCAAAAATCTAATAATAGAGTGTTTCATTTGGATTTTCAAATCTGCGCAGTTCAGAAGTGAAAGTATTCTCAAAGGTTCATAATTAGACCCCAGCATCCTATAACCGTATTCAATTTTAAAATACATACTCTCCTGTTTTTTAAATACTTCATAGGTACTCCATCGAGTTTGGCACCATGTATACATGTTCTTATTGATACTGGGTGTTTTTGTCTATCATTTCAGAAATAAAATTATTATAGATCGGACAAAGCCCTGTTTGATTTTTTATAGCTAAAAAACACCCTTTTCGTTGACCTCACATCAATCTGTTCAGACTGCTAATATCTTTAAGGGCTTTGAACTACATCAGACTGATCACTTTCAATTTGGAGATGTAATTATTCATGATTTCATACACACAACCAACATTCTATCTTCTCATTTGATGACAATCGAAACAACAACGTAGAATACATATAACGAATCCTGTCCAACTTCGTGAATATTCTCCAATAACGATCTCAAGCACTCACCGATACAATTTCTGGGCCCACCCATAAATGGTATATAGGCAAATGGATTCCTTTTTGCCACATTCTCTGGTAAAAAACGGTGAGGATCGAATTTCAGAGGATCTGGCCAATATTCTGGATTCCTATGAATAGGCATCAAGAAAAAAATCGCATAAGATCCCCCAGGAAGAACATATTTGTCATCTGAAATATGAGAGAACGGATATGGGTAGGGGAGACTGGGGTCAGTTGATGAAGAAGTAAACTGATCCAATTCAGTTCTGTATAATGAGTGTATTCGTCAAGGCCTTCCTCACTAATCGTTGTAATTTCATTATAGTGAACCAAGTCATAGGGCCGGTTGCATAAAGATTTAACAGACGATTAAACATTCAATTTGTTTATAACCATGGCAACGCATGCCTTAGCTCGCGCATTAGCAGAGTTAATCCCACGCTTTTATTTAACCGGCACATAGTCTTGGTTTATTGCGAAAACTATTTCAGCTGCATTAGTGAATTTCGAGAAACAAGTTCGAGTGAAAAAAAATATCGCATTCTTTATTCTCTGACCGAAATGCATGTAATATACAACATACTTTAAAGTAACCATCATGAAATTTGTCGAATCACATATGGGGTACATCAATACATCATTGACATTGGCATATTGATTACATGTATTAACTCATCTAGAACATTGTTGAAACCCTCCAGACCATCAGAATGTTATAATTTGAACTGAGCATCTATCTAGGACTGATGAAAGTGGGCTACAGACAATGTCTATATCAAAGACCTATATAGGAAGATAGCAGGAGAAGGATATAAAAACAAATTGGACATGCCACATCAGCTGAAAGGGTTACAACAGAACAGTCACCTTGATTTTGGCAGATGGGCACGCGTGATATGCAGTTTTGGGACGTTATAGTATCATCATATCTTTTATCTAGAATAGAATTTTTTTTTTAATTTCGCCAGAACAAACCTTATGTCATGAGTGTGTCAACTTTCTCCTCACATGTATCAATGGCCCACTTTGAGACATAGTGCATTATTCGGACGAATCATTAAGATTTGATAGGAAACACTGATGTTATCAGAGGCTGTTACCAAAACATAGTATGTATAAGATATCGATGTTGCTATTCATATCATCTCATAACACGAAAATTTCTATAATAACTCAAACGAATAATGTATCAACTGACCCCGGTCTCTCCTAGTACCCACCAACATTCATCCGACGCAAGAAGTCATCAACACTCACCTAATCTTAGGTCTGTTTCAATGTCTCGCAGATATAATTCAATGTTCTGCGTGGTATTTACCAGGAAAGTAGTTGTTTTCTGCTCGTAGTCTACCAGACATTCATTTCAAACTATGTTTGATATTCTAATTGGATAGACTAATTTCTCTTTCATGACATTTGAGTTTGTATACACCTGATTTTTTAATAGATGGAATTTTATCCTTGGAATTGACTAAAACATGTTTCAAATTTGAAGAGGTCTTGAAAGAAATGTTAATATTGTAATTTTTGAAAAGTTTTGCTATTGAATATGAATAATGATCATAAAAATGTATAGATCTGTAAATTGAATTGGTATTTGAAATTTGAGTAGAAATGACATTATTTAAACATAATCCCCTGAGACAGGATGCACTCCTGCCGATTCCGTTTCCTTTGTTGATTGGATCGCTGAAAGTCTTCAGTTGTGGGTCTCTCATTCAGTTAGTGTGTCGTTGCTGCCTTGATGACTTTTACATCCCCCAAGTGCCGCTCCCGAAGCAGCGTTTTGCATTTCGGGAACAGGAAAAAGTCGCAAGAGGCTAAATCGGGTGAATAAGGCAGGTGATCGAGCTTTGGGCCCAAAAGTCACACTCAACGAGCGCCGCGTGAGCGGGCGCATTGGCAAGAATTCAAATCCACATGAGTACAAGCATAGCTATTAAAATCGACCAATCAGAATCATTTTCGTTTTGGCGGTAGGTTCAAAATGGTTCGTATCGATTAAGGCGGTATTGACCAAACGTACTAACCTATCAGTGAAGGAAGGGATCATTACGTGTCTTACTATCCGTAAATTTTTGAAGAAGGAAAGAAGGTTTGAAGAAAAATAGAATTTGACCTGAACGTACTAACCTTTTCCAGTTGTATTTCAGAAAGCGACAAGATAATTTCAGAATAGTCAGAAAGTATTAATTGTATTTCAGAATAGTGAGTTGAATTTCAGAAAGCGTCAAATGTTTTCAGAATAGCGAGTTTAATTTCAGAAAGTAACAATTGTTTTTCAGAATAGTCAACTGAATTTCAGAATTCGTCATTTGAATTTCAGAAAATATCATTTGTATTTCAGAAAGCATTCATTTGTATTTCAGAATAGTCATTTGGGTGTGGTCTCATTATACAATTCTGTAGTTGCTAACGAGATTGTGAGAGGAGTTAGTAGGTCACATCATTGTTCCTAGGTTGTTCCAATGATGAATCAGAAAATTTGGTAGTAAATCAATGTTTCTGGGGGCTATCCATCTAACATAATATTCTCAAGAATGTATAGGCAAAGTTTAGCACTTCCGATTGTACCAGAGATGGACTGCCACTTCGTTATTTTGAATTTTCGATTTTATGCAAAATCCTTGATATATTTCATGCATAATGTCCTATACCCAAGTTAAACTGTTTTCGAATTATTTCAAATTTTAAGGTAAAAATCACGTATGCAGGCAGATTTTTTTTCATTTCTACACAGTCATATATTTTCTTCTATTGATTTACTTGTTCTTAGAAGAACACCGAATTCTGTTAGGATCTGAGATGACAGAGAATATTGAAAAAACAAACCTTCCTGAACTTTTTTTTAAAAGAAACGACTGTCCAATCTTCACTCTTTCTAGAACCAGTAACTTCGTCAGAAATAACGATTTTAATTTCAAATTTGAAAAATAACTGCTCGCCAGGACCTGATGGGATCAGTACAAGAGTTATTAAAATCATCCATGAATACATTCTAATTCCATTGCTACATGTCATAAATCTTTGTTTCCTGAACGGGAAAATGCCAATACAATGGAAAGAATCCATAGTTACTCCAATATTCAAAGCTGGAAACCGTAAATTATTGACCAATTATCGACCCATATCGGTAATTAATAATTTTGCAAAAATATTCGAGAAAGCTCTCAAAACAAGATTAATCAAATTTCTAGACAAACATCAGGTTATTTCAAAAAATCAATTCGGATTTTTGCAGAATCATAACACATAAGATGCCGTGATAAGATTGGTAGAACAAATTGTCGGTGCCTTGGACAGATCAACCAAGTGCTTATCTGTCTTTCTTGATTTGGCCAAGGCATTCGACACAGTTTCTCACAGTAAATTACTTTCAAAAATGAATGAATACGGTATTAGAGGATTAACTTTGGATCTTTTTGAAAATTACCTATAGAACAGGAAACAAAAAATAAAAATAGGAGATGTCCTGAGCTCTGAATCAATAGTGAAGATGGGAGTACCACAAGGTACAGTACTGGGTCCTATATTACTTTTAATATATGTT
The DNA here is from genome assembly GCA_029955515.1 of Chrysomela aeneicollis. Classification (NCBI taxonomy): domain Eukaryota; kingdom Metazoa; phylum Arthropoda; class Insecta; order Coleoptera; family Chrysomelidae; genus Chrysomela; species Chrysomela aeneicollis. Next base: position 9,665,254 of record JARUHQ010000006.1, read on the forward strand.
AATAGTATGGCTAAAATGAAAAATCTAGGTGACGCTGATGACACAGCAATTATATTCACAGGAAAGAGATGGAATGAAGTAAAACGAACGACTGAATTGGGTCTGAAACATATTAAAATTTGGTTGAATTATAACCTATTGAGCCTTAATGTTGCCAAAACTAAATACATCGCCTTTTCACCCACAGTAATCGACCAACCAATACTTGATATTAAATTACACTCTCCTAAGTGTGAATATTCTTAAATTTTATATGATGCGAGATAGTAGTAGTAGTAGTAGTAGTAGTAGTAGTAGTAGTAGTAGTAGTAGTAGTAGTAGTAGTAGTAGTAGTAGTAGTAGTAGTAGTAGTAGTAGTAGTAGTAGTAGTAGTAGTAGTAGTAGTAGTAGTAGTAGTAGTAGTAGTAGTAGTAGTAGTAGTAGTAGTAGTAGTAGTAGTAGTAGTAGTAGTAGTAGTAGTAGTAGTAGTAGTAGTAGTAGTAGTAGTAGTAGTAGTAGTAGTAGTAGTAGTAGTAGTAGTAGTAGTAGTAGTAGTAGTAGTAGTAGTAGTAGTAGTAGTAGTAGTAGTAGTAGTAGTAGTAGTAGTAGTAGTAGTAGTAGTAGTAGTAGTAGTAGTAGTAGTAGTAGTAGTAGTAGTAGTAGTAGTAGTAGTAGTAGTAGTAGTAGTAGTAGTAGTAGTAGTAGTAGTAGTAGTAGTAGTAGTAGTAGTAGTAGTAGTAGTAGTAGTAGTAGTAGTAGTAGTAGTAGTAGTAGTAGTAGTAGTAGTAGTAGTAGTAGTAGTAGTAGTAGTAGTAGTAGTAGTAGTAGTAGTAGTAGTAGTAGTAGTAGTAGTAGTAGTAGTAGTAGTAGTAGTAGTAGTAGTAGTAGTAGTAGTAGTAGTAGTAGTAGTAGTAGTAGTAGTAGTAGTAGTAGTAGTAGTAGTAGTAGTAGTAGTAGTAGTAGTAGTAGTAGTAGTAGTAGTAGTAGTAGTAGTAGTAGTAGTAGTAGTAGTAGTAGTAGTAGTAGTAGTAGTAGTAGTAGTAGTAGTAGTAGTAGTAGTAGTAGTAGTAGTAGTAGTAGTAGTAGTAGTAGTAGTAGTAGTAGTAGTAGTAGTAGTAGTAGTAGTAGTAGTAGTAGTAGTAGTAGTAGTAGTAGTAGTAGTAGTAGTAGTAGTAGTAGTAGTAGTAGTAGTAGTAGTAGTAGTAGTAGTAGTAGTAGTAGTAGTAGTAGTAGTAGTAGTAGTAGTAGTAGTAGTAGTAGTAGTAGTAGTAGTAGTAGTAGTAGTAGTAGTAGTAGTAGTAGTAGTAGTAGTAGTAGTAGTAGTAGTAGTAGTAGTAGTAGTAGTAGTAGTAGTAGTAGTAGTAGTAGTAGTAGTAGTAGTAGTAGTAGTAGTAGTAGTAGTAGTAGTAGTAGTAGTAGTAGTAGTAGTAGTAGTAGTAGTAGTAGTAGTAGTAGTAGTAGTAGTAGTAGTAGTAGTAGTAGTAGTAGTAGTAGTAGTAGTAGTAGTAGTAGTAGTAGTAGTAGTAGTAGTAGTAGTAGTAGTAGTAGTAGTAGTAGTAGTAGTAGTAGTAGTAGTAGTAGTAGTAGTAGTAGTAGTAGTAGTAGTAGTAGTAGTAGTAGTAGTAGTAGTAGTAGTAGTAGTAGTAGTAGTAGTAGTAGTAGTAGTAGTAGTAGTAGTAGTAGTAGTAGTAGTAGTAGTAGTAGTAGTAGTAGTAGTAGTAGTAGTAGTAGTAGTAGTAGTAGTAGTAGTAGTAGTAGTAGTAGTAGTAGTAGTAGTAGTAGTAGTAGTAGTAGTAGTAGTAGTAGTAGTAGTAGTAGTAGTAGTAGTAGTAGTAGTAGTAGTAGTAGTAGTAGTAGTAGTAGTAGTAGTAGTAGTAGTAGTAGTAGTAGTAGTAGTAGTAGTAGTAGTAGTAGTAGTAGTAGTAGTAGTAGTAGTAGTAGTAGTAGTAGTAGTAGTAGTAGTAGTAGTAGTAGTAGTAGTAGTAGTAGTAGTAGTAGTAGTAGTAGTAGTAGTAGTAGTAGTAGTAGTAGTAGTAGTAGTAGTAGTAGTAGTAGTAGTAGTAGTAGTAGTAGTAGTAGTAGTAGTAGTAGTAGTAGTAGTAGTAGTAGTAGTAGTAGTAGTAGTAGTAGTAGTAGTAGTAGTAGTAGTAGTAGTAGTAGTAGTAGTAGTAGTAGTAGTAGTAGTAGTAGTAGTAGTAGTAGTAGTAGTAGTAGTAGTAGTAGTAGTAGTAGTAGTAGTAGTAGTAGTAGTAGTAGTAGTAGTAGTAGTAGTAGTAGTAGTAGTAGTAGTAGTAGTAGTAGTAGTAGTAGTAGTAGTAGTAGTAGTAGTAGTAGTAGTAGTAGTAGTAGTAGTAGTAGTAGTAGTAGTAGTAGTAGTAGTAGTAGTAGTAGTAGTAGTAGTAGTAGTAGTAGTAGTAGTAGTAGTAGTAGTAGTAGTAGTAGTAGTAGTAGTAGTAGTAGTAGTAGTAGTAGTAGTAGTAGTAGTAGTAGTAGTAGTAGTAGTAGTAGTAGTAGTAGTAGTAGTAGTAGTAGTAGTAGTAGTAGTAGTAGTAGTAGTAGTAGTAGTAGTAGTAGTAGTAGTAGTAGTAGTAGTAGTAGTAGTAGTAGTAGTAGTAGTAGTAGTAGTAGTAGTAGTAGTAGTAGTAGTAGTAGTAGTAGTAGTAGTAGTAGTAGTAGTAGTAGTAGTAGTAGTAGTAGTAGTAGTAGTAGTAGTAGTAGTAGTAGTAGTAGTAGTAGTAGTAGTAGTAGTAGTAGTAGTAGTAGTAGTAGTAGTAGTAGTAGTAGTAGTAGTAGTAGTAGTAGTAGTAGTAGTAGTAGTAGTAGTAGTAGTAGTAGTAGTAGTAGTAGTAGTAGTAGTAGTAGTAGTAGTAGTAGTAGTAGTAGTAGTAGTAGTAGTAGTAGTAGTAGTAGTAGTAGTAGTAGTAGTAGTAGTAGTAGTAGTAGTAGTAGTAGTAGTAGTAGTAGTAGTAGTAGTAGTAGTAGTAGTAGTAGTAGTAGTAGTAGTAGTAGTAGTAGTAGTAGTAGTAGTAGTAGTAGTAGTAGTAGTAGTAGTAGTAGTAGTAGTAGTAGTAGTAGTAGTAGTAGTAGTAGTAGTAGTAGTAGTAGTAGTAGTAGTAGTAGTAGTAGTAGTAGTAGTAGTAGTAGTAGTAGTAGTAGTAGTAGTAGTAGTAGTAGTAGTAGTAGTAGTAGTAGTAGTAGTAGTAGTAGTAGTAGTAGTAGTAGTAGTAGTAGTAGTAGTAGTAGTAGTAGTAGTAGTAGTAGTAGTAGTAGTAGTAGTAGTAGTAGTAGTAGTAGTAGTAGTAGTAGTAGTAGTAGTAGTAGTAGTAGTAGTAGTAGTAGTAGTAGTAGTAGTAGTAGTAGTAGTAGTAGTAGTAGTAGTAGTAGTAGTAGTAGTAGTAGTAGTAGTAGTAGTAGTAGTAGTAGTAGTAGTAGTAGTAGTAGTAGTAGTAGTAGTAGTAGTAGTAGTAGTAGTAGTAGTAGTAGTAGTAGTAGTAGTAGTAGTAGTAGTAGTAGTAGTAGTAGTAGTAGTAGTAGTAGTAGTAGTAGTAGTAGTAGTAGTAGTAGTAGTAGTAGTAGTAGTAGTAGTAGTAGTAGTAGTAGTAGTAGTAGTAGTAGTAGTAGTAGTAGTAGTAGTAGTAGTAGTAGTAGTAGTAGTAGTAGTAGTAGTAGTAGTAGTAGTAGTAGTAGTAGTAGTAGTAGTAGTAGTAGTAGTAGTAGTAGTAGTAGTAGTAGTAGTAGTAGTAGTAGTAGTAGTAGTAGTAGTAGTAGTAGTAGTAGTAGTAGTAGTAGTAGTAGTAGTAGTAGTAGTAGTAGTAGTAGTAGTAGTAGTAGTAGTAGTAGTAGTAGTAGTAGTAGTAGTAGTAGTAGTAGTAGTAGTAGTAGTAGTAGTAGTAGTAGTAGTAGTAGTAGTAGTAGTAGTAGTAGTAGTAGTAGTAGTAGTAGTAGTAGTAGTAGTAGTAGTAGTAGTAGTAGTAGTAGTAGTAGTAGTAGTAGTAGTAGTAGTAGTAGTAGTAGTAGTAGTAGTAGTAGTAGTAGTAGTAGTAGTAGTAGTAGTAGTAGTAGTAGTAGTAGTAGTAGTAGTAGTAGTAGTAGTAGTAGTAGTAGTAGTAGTAGTAGTAGTAGTAGTAGTAGTAGTAGTAGTAGTAGTAGTAGTAGTAGTAGTAGTAGTAGTAGTAGTAGTAGTAGTAGTAGTAGTAGTAGTAGTAGTAGTAGTAGTAGTAGTAGTAGTAGTAGTAGTAGTAGTAGTAGTAGTAGTAGTAGTAGTAGTAGTAGTAGTAGTAGTAGTAGTAGTAGTAGTAGTAGTAGTAGTAGTAGTAGTAGTAGTAGTAGTAGTAGTAGTAGTAGTAGTAGTAGTAGTAGTAGTAGTAGTAGTAGTAGTAGTAGTAGTAGTAGTAGTAGTAGTAGTAGTAGTAGTAGTAGTATTTATTTTTCATACATTTCTGTATAATTATAGCAAGTCGGAGAAAATGTATATATAAAAACACATTAAAATACGTTGACAGTGTCACATTAAAATAAAACACAAGCACAAACATGAGAATATAGAGAGTAAATCAACCCATGAACTAGTAATCCACAGAGTAAAATATACAAATATGCACGTAGACACCAACAGTTTTAAACATAAATGAGATCTGTTAGCGAGAATCACTTGAACTTATACATATAGGATTAAGATCAGTTTGTTTCATTTGACGAATTTGGAGTTTCGGGAAAATTGAAGTTGCGATACTCTGAAATGGAGTAAAAACAGTGAGTTTGAAAAAAATATTTCATTCTTCTCTTGAAAATATTCTGAGGAAGATCTTTAAAATAATCTGGAAGTTTATTTATCTTTCAAGAAAAAATTTGATCATGTTGTACAACTCGTTGGTCGAATCAATTTTAAGATACTGCTTTCATAACAACATTGCAAAATTTACAAACAACACAAAATACTATCTCGAAAATTCTGTTCCATAAAGAAAAACTTGTCTCCACACAATTACTCTTTCAAGAATCGAAAATGTTTAAAATAAGACAGATATATATTTATCAATGCATACTGCGAAGGAATCATGAAAAATAAAATTATACCATAAAACCTTTAAATACCAGAGCAGCAGCAAATCTTGACATCACTATTGGACATTTCAAAAAATCTGTCACTCAGAGATCTGTTTTTTATTATGGTCCAAAAATATACAATATGATTCCAGTGGATATCAAGAATATACGGAAAACATCAAAATTCAAAACTGAGATTAAGAACTTCATTTCAAATCACGCCAAACAATTCGATATTTTTTGAAAAAAAAAAATCTTGAATTGAAAATTCAAAACTGAGATTAAAAACTTCATTTTAAATCACGCCGAACAATTCGATAGAAAAAACATCTTGAATTATCCTTTCCCTCTTCTATCTTCTATATATTTTCTATTTCTATTTTATTATGCCAGATATGTCCAAAATCATCCTGTACTTGACTTCTATCTATCTAGATGAACTGATTTATTCAATTCAATATTGCAATAACCTACCACCATATTCTCATTGCGAATACTTTCTTACTTATCTTTGGTTCTATTATGCATCATATTTGTCCTGGTTATATTTGTCTAACGAGGATCTGACAGTACAGGCACTTGTGCCTAGGTCGCCTCCTTGGAAAAGTAGAACATTCTGCTGAATGATAAATATGTACCAATTGAAAATATTATTAAATTTTTTTTTGTTTTTTAATTTTGTTGAATGGAAATTTATATAAGAATTATGTTCCTACCAATTGTTTCTGAAATACAAATAACTCTTTCTGAAATACATTTGATATTTTCTGATATACAAATGACCGATTCTGAAATTCAATTGACTATTCTGAAATTCATTTGACGCTTTCTGATATTGAACTGACTATTCTGAAATACAATTGATGCTTTCTGCAATTAAATTAACTAATTTGGAATACATTTGACGATTTTTTGAATTCAACTCACTATATTCTGAAATACAAATTGATACTTTCTGAAATACAAGTGACTATTATGAAATTCAAATGACGCTTTCTGGAACCTGATGGTTTCTGAAATACAATTGGAAAAGATCACTATTTTTAGTGACCTTCATGGAAGAAAAATTTGATCTGAAAAGTGCTCTTCAACTACTGGACGTCCAGTTAGAGAAAGTTGGGGCTTTTGACGGAAAAAAAGAAAATCATTTGTTAGGGATTGAACTCGACACGCTACCCGTCCACCATAAAACTAAAGAAAAAATGTGCTAGCTTCGTTATTCATCGGACTGTTGTGCCAATTAAGTGAACGATTGTTTCGGTGATCTCTAGTTCTAATTGTCAATCGACGGTCTTGAAGAATACAAGAACGAATTCGTTCTGCAATCCCTTCAGAACTCGTGTAGGAGTTTTCTTTCGGCTCTTCTCGGTATTCCCGGAACCTTTTTAACCACATTTTTGTGGTAGGTTCCTTCAGAGAATTCTCACAGTGAACTTTATTCAAATACTAAAAAATCTCACTGCCACTATTGCCAAGCTTTGCGAGACTTGATGTTTTGATGAGCTGTTCCTCAATCAAAGATATCTATGCCGTAACTTTAAACAAGCAGAATTAGAATCTCACTCTTAGAACGCTCTGGCTTGAACTGAGCGTTGGGGGGGGGGGTTGCATACATAGTAATTTCCGGACAAACCCTGTATTATAATGAAGAAAACTTGCAAACGAACCTTAGGTACATGCCATCTTCGATGTTGATGAGTGAAAAATGACAGTATGAAATCGTTCGACATCAGTATGAATTCTATTTTTCAGTATCATGCAATATTTTTATCCATTCCTGATCGTTTGAATTCAAGAATTGTTTCTAGGAAGAACTTGAATCCAGGAAATGATCATCCACGGAATATTTCACACATTCAATCGACGTAAGTATAGCTATTTGATTATATTATGATATTATACTCGTGATTATATTTCGATCATATATACTCACCTGAATATCTTGGTGCACTCCGAATGTGATCAAACAGAATACCAAAGATTTTGCTGTTGTTTCACTTCCCTGAAAAAGATCTATCAAAATCCATAATATGTATATGATTTCTTAGAAATATGTTCGGAATCAGCGTATGCAGAATTTCGTAAGTATACTGATTGTAACTGAAAATATAACTTTTCCTGATTTTTAGCAATCAATGGAAAATGAGGCATGGTGATGATGTGATTCCAGAATCTGGATTCAGGGTATACAGGATTATTATATTATACGGACATTATTATGGTGGAAAAACACCGCGATATAGCTCTTTCAGTTTTTAAAATATTTTAAAAACACTGATTTTTTAATTATCTATTCCATTTTATTCTAGTTTTATTACTGGAGATACGAAAAAACAGAGAGTACTTATTCATTGCTACATTTTGCGATCTTCAAAATGGCATTCTTAGATTTTCAGTTCGACATTTCGTGTTCTTGCGCGGCCATATTTTTCCATATTCAATTTTTATATCGAAACTTACTTTCAAATAATATGCAGCCGCAATACACATTCCGCACCAATGACAGCAGATATTAGTTTAGTAAATTCTAGTGAGACGAAACTTTGCACTATTGGCACCTTGACGAGACGAAATACTACTACAAAGTACTAATGGCCGTATTCGCCGTATACTTTTAAGCTAAGCTTAGGATTCAAGCTCGCTAAACTAAACGAAATTGTATGCTTTTAAAACGACCTTGAAGTCAAGCTTAGCGCTCATGCGCTCAATGAAATATGCCACGTTGCCAGACGTTGAATAACTGACTACCCTTCGGGGGATTTAATATTTGTTATGTCGAATTGAATAACTAATTTAGTGTTTTTCACTTCAATATTAATTTTCACGGACGTTTTTGACATCTATTTAGTATAAAGCAAAAAATATTCCATTAGAAAATTCTTCAGATAAACTATGATACATACCTATATACAGCGTTTGTGAATTTCGATATATTTCTTGTTATTGACAACTATAGATTGGCATTAACAAATTATATTTTTCAACTGTGTTCTGTAGTTGATGTATAAATTTCCAATGACAAAGTCGATTTATTTTTATTTTCTACTCCAAATGTAGTGTGAGAAAACCAAACTAAAACGAAATTGCCATTTTTCAATGTTCTACACCTTTTCCAGTTGTATTTCAGAAAGCGTCAATTGAATTTCAGAATAGCGAGTTCGATTCCAGAAAGCATCAATTGTATATCAGAATTGTGAGTTTAATTTCAGAAAGTATCAATTGTATATCAGAATAGTGAGTTGAATTTCAGAATTCATCATTTGAAATTCAGAATATATCATTTGTATACAAATGACGAATTCTGAAATTCAACTCACTATTCTGAAATACAATTGATACTTTCTGAAAAACAAGTGACTATTCTGAAATTCGATTGACGCTTTCTGAAATGAATTTGATGGTTTTTGAAATACAACTGGAGAAGGTGTATAGAAGAAGTATAGTGAAAGCAGATTTTTCGGATTTCCTACTGACATTTTGTTGGACTTCCGATTGCGCAACTTCACCTTAATTAGAACTTTGTGATGGTAGTTATTTATGAAAGTTTCCAAGATCCCCATGCTAATATTCAAATTTGTTTCAGCTAGTATTAACTGGTTGAAAAGTGTCATATGCGATTTAGTGGCAAAGTAAATTGAAAAAAATACAAAAAGTACCTAATCTGCTATAATTCAAGATCTCAACTCCCTTGTCCACTGAACAAATAATATCAATATCCTGCCATTATTGAAGTGACATTATTTAAAATGATGGAGAAACATACCGCAGCTATTGTACTCTCGACTTCGTCGAGAAGCTCTTCTTCTGTAAATATTTCCATTTCCAATAACAAATCCAGAAATGATAACCTCTTGTCAGAATCCCCTGAAATTAATATCTTTCAGAAAATGTCGCAGGTTCGTGACTATATATATAAGAAACATCAGTTATATTTTAGTGTCGCCTGGTTTATCTATATGATTCATTCTAAAGAACAATTTGATTTCGGTGACTTTTCTTGTTGATTTAGTAATCTTATATACTCACTAATGACTGTGTCCTTGGATTCATTATATTTCCTGATTTTCTCCTTCAAGACCTAGAAATGATTGAAATAAAAACAATTATATTAATTCATCAATATACTATAATAAAACTATTTGAAGCAGCAATGTGTAGTCATTTAGTGGAATTTCTAATTTCTAGTGCTTTACTCAATGATGCTCAGCATGGTTATCAAAAAGGCAAATCTACTTATACAGCTATCTTTGATTTCGTTCAATACATAGTAAATAGCTTAGAGGACAGAAATATGGTGCTAGGACTTTTCCTCGACCTGTCCAAAGCTTATGACTGTTTGGATCACAACATATTACTTAGTAAATTAAAATCGTATGGGGTACGAGGGAAACCTTAAGAATGGTTTGAATCTTACCTCAGCAATAGGAAACATAAAGTGTTTATACATAAAATTGACGAATCAGCTACATCTCAAATAAGTGAAATCAATGTAGGAGTGCCACAAGGCAGCATCTGTGGTCCGATTCTATTTATCATTTATCTCAATGATGTTGTTGACATTCTTTCTACCCATGAAAACTGTAGCATGATAAACTATGCAGACGATATACGAACATTTTGCTCTCAGAAAAAACTTTAACACCCCTTGTGTTCAACTCAAATTCAATACTGTATGATATTCATCAGTGGTTTGCAGAAAATAAACAATGTGTAAATGAAGATAAAACTAATGCTGTACTTTTTGCAACTAGAAATAATCATAAAGTAGAAATCGCATCCAGCACTAAATTTTTGGGAATGCACATTGACTGTTTATTGAATTGGAAGGTATATGTCAACATGCTATCAAGTGAATTAAACAGAATATGTTATGCATTTAGGATACTATCTAAATATGTTGATTAAGCGGGGCTGGATGTGGTATATCATGCAAACTTTGAATCATGTTTTAGATACGGTATTTTGTTCTATGGAGGTAGTAGTGAAACAGAACATATATTCTTAATACAGAAGAGAGTTCTTAGAATAATCAATGAATCAAATTATAAAGAGGCATGCAGAGGAAAGTTTCGATCTGCAAAACTATTAACAGTAGTTGGAGTTTATATTCAGGAATGCCTTCAATATCTTTTCAAAAATAAACATGTATTCTGGGATTACATTCCAAAAAAACTACAATACTAGAAATTTTAATTATATAATTATCCAGTATACAGATTGACAATAACAGAAAAGAATGTACAATACAATTGCATAAAGCTTTTCAACCATTTGCCAGCCAAGATGAAATCTATCTCCTCACTAAAGTCCTTCAAACGTGAGATTTGTGACCTATCAATAACTCTAGAACCTTATAATTTGAGGGAATATCTAGATTCAAGTTTTTAATAGTAGTTGGTCAGATATGTAAATGTTTCTTTGTTTTATATAACCAAATGTAACCTGTTTGACGCCTGTTTGTTTCAATAACCTTTTACAGAGGTTGTGCATGTGTGTATTAGGTTGTTTTTTACAAATAAAGAGTATTATTATTATTATTATTGTTATTTATTCATCAATGTTGCTAGGATATTTGCTCCTAGTTTCGGTAATTCAAAACATTAAATTCTGTTCGTGACTCAGTTGATGGTCATGAAGAGTGCAATCATGTCACTTCATCAGATCAAACATTGCAAATTACAATCAATGAACATTAAGATTCCGATCTCGTAACAATGTATGTTGAGTCGCTTCCAGTGTGTGGACACATATAAGAAGGTTCCCTAATCTTTCTTACGTGTATAGTCAAAATATTTCGGAAAATGTAACGTCAACATAACATCACCGAAACATTTCTTTTCATAATTTATTCAAATGAAAGTTTATGTAAGGTTCCTATCTGACTTCGTCATTGCAAGTCACAAGTTTGTACAATATATTGTGTATCTATGTACCTATCTACTCTGAAATTTTTATCACAGATTAAATCTAAATTCGCATCTACTACATTTTTTTTTTGTTTAAGTTTTTGTCATCCTAACCAATGCTGAAGAGATTCCTTCAATGTATGGAATATATATTTATATATCGAAGGAATTACCTTGTTTATTATATATTTTCAATTTGTGCGGATCTAGAAATGAGTTCAATGATCATCATACTCACATTTGAAGTGAAATCTCTGCATATTTTGAATGGTTCATCCCATGATCTACCAGCAGGAGAAAATTTCCAGATGAAATCGATATGGTACCACAAATGTAGTGCTCTGAAGAAACACAATTCTAAAATTCTGAAACATAATGATGTTCAAACTTTTGAGAAATTTGAATATCGTATAAATCGAATAAACGTTGCTAGATTCATTAAAGTCAACCGACGTGCATGAGAATATTTCAGAAAAACTCGTTGATTTTTGTTTCTCATAATTATTTTTCCAACAGTGATATTCTAAAAGAAATATCTCATTGAGTATTCTAGAAATCATCAACTTGCTATTTTTGAATACGGACCTGAATATTACTTTTTCTCTGCCTTCAGGCGCTTTAAATTTTTTCAAACGCAACTGCTGTCAATAATCAACATTGTGGAATATTAAATCAATAGTAACCCTAATAGCACAATAAAGTCCCATGGATGTCCTTTGGACATCCTGTTAGGACATTCGGGACGTCCATAGAACGTTCAAATTTGGTACCGCGGACGTCCATAGTACGTCTGAGGGACGCACAAATGTCCCACTTGGGGACCAACTAGGGACGTCCTTTCGGGATATCCTTAGGTTGTCATCGAAGGACCTAATTTCAAGAACCGAGAAATAAAAAAGCAGCTGCCAGTGATATCAGGCATTCGCGGTCACCCATCCAAACCCTAGCCGCGCGTATTGTTGCTTGACCTCTGTGATTGTATCTTCTCCTGCGTTGTTTGGTGGCTGCTGACTGCTTGTTTATTATTGAGAATAATTATATGAGATACTATTAATAATGCTCTTAATAAAATTCTATAACTTGATCATATTAGGTTTCTGGCTCGCAAATTGGCATATTTTTCATTTCAACAATTGAAATATTTTTGTCCAATGATGGAGTACTTGAGAGGACAATGTAATTATTTTATCTCGCTTGTTCGAAGTTGGGAACTTCCAATCAATCAAAAACATGCGAGAACTGGGAAGTGAGATCAACAGCTGAAAATACCGAAATCCGAACCACTTCTAGGCGTAATGAATTCTGAGAGGATAAGTATCGAATTCGTGCGAGGATGAGAATGGCGAGAACCCCACATCAAATGTGATTTCGCATTTTTAAAATTCATCTTCCTTTCTTGATACGTTTTCCTTTTTCTTTCTAGAAAAAGATTGGTACCTATAGAGTCAGTGATATTCTGAAATGAGTATATTCGAACAGTGTCAGAATATTTTGATATACGATTCTGCATCTATCTATTCTTCGAGAATATTTTGGGATTTTTGGATATATTTTTTGAAATGAGTACAAAACATTGTCAGAATATTTATGTGTGTCTGTGTCCATATAGAATGTTGTTTATAGGACGTCCTCACAGGAACATTAAATGTAATATACCAATTGGGAAGTCCATTGGACGTTGATATTAGGACATTTGAAAATATGTACTCCCCGGGATGTCCTACGGACATCAACGCAGGGACAATGTATTATATGTACCGATTGGGACGTCCTTAGGATGTTGTACTTATGATTTTCGTATCAATGTACTAACTGGGACATCCCATGGACGTCCTCACAGGGATATTTTGAGATATGTACTGATTGGGACGTCCTATGGACGAGAATTTCATGTCCGGGACGTTCGGACATGAATTGTACCAAATAGGGACGTCCCTAGAACCTTGTGCGCTATTAGGGAAGTATCTAGTTATTCATTTTCAAACACCGAATGAAATGAGATAATAATAATTCCATTAATATTACATTATATTTACATTTTATAAACGTAACTGCATTTAATAATCAACATCATTGAATATCGATGATGGATTGATGAAATTTTCCAGTTGTATTTCAGAAACTAACAAACTAATTTTAGAAAGCGTCAATAGAATTTCAGAATAATCACTTGTAGTTCAGAAAGTATCAATTGTAATTCATATTAGTCATTTCAACATTTGAAAGCGTCAAATAATAGTGGATTGAATTTCAGAATTCGTTATTTGTATATATCAGAATATATCAAAAGCATAAGTGAGTATTTCAGAAATCTTGTATTTCAGAAACAAAATTGGGTCTTCTTCTACGAAGAAGTCGATACATAATAGAAAATAAATGATCCTGTGATTCGACATATTTCGGAAACAGTAAGGCTTGGATATGAGATATTATGCATGAAATATTTTAAGGATTTTACCTGCAATCGACAAAATAAACTACGCAACACTTATTACGTCGCACCCAGAAATTTTGTTCCTGTTCAAATTTGAATAACTTTTTTCTGCTTCGAACAATTTGAATTTTATTTACACTGTTCGCTAGCTCAGTCTTCCAGTTATAATCTGGTACTTTTTCGATACATGACAACATTTTCCATAAAATTGCTACAAGATGTTTTTTGAAACTGTGCAAAATTTCGGAAATTTCAAAAGGATTCCAAATGAAGAACAGCAGAGGCATGAAGATTATCTCATTATCTTTGTCCATCTCCGAAATTGTCTTCGTATCTCTTTTATTTACAGAGATATATATCATTCTTTTGATTTTGCAGTCATAACTATTTTTTTCTTCAACCGATTTTCAAAATCTCAGGCTCATATTGAAGCTGACACCTCATATGAGAAGATGTAGAGATCAGAATTAACTCAAGATAAACATTCAAGATCGAGGGTTTCCTCAAAGATGAACCAAATCTGAAACATCCTGTAAATTCCGACTGGGAGGAGGATTGAATGAATATCAACTTATTTTCGGAAGGATCTCTCATTCTAGATACGTCCAGATCTTCTTTTCTTTCAGTAGTCAAAAATTGTGCGTGAGAAAACCAAATTGAAACGCCATGTTCTCGAGAAAAAGTCAGCCCAAAAAAAATACATGGTCCGTAACCAACTTAACAAAAATCATAATGAGTGACTGACAAGACAGGTTGAAAATTACGTTCTCGTGAAAAGAAAAATCAGGACAGAAAAAATGTCTCGTAGGTCTTTCTTCTCTGGAGATATAAGTCAGAAACCCTTGATCTTCAATATTCATTTTCAGTGTATTCTAATCTTCATTCCTGTTCATCTAACGTTTCATCTTCAAAATGATCCTGAGATCTTGAAAATCGGTTAAGAAGGGAAAAAGTTATGACTGCAAAACCAAAAAATTGCTTTTTTGAGGTCACTCTGTGAATAAAAGATATAAGAGGACAATTCTGGAGATGCCTCAAGTTAATGAGGTCACTGTTTTTCTTCATTTGGGATCCTTTTGAAAATTCCGAAATTTTGCACAGTTTCAAAAAACATCCTGTAGCAATTTCATGGAAAAAAACCCCTTGTAACGAAAAAGTACGAGACTATAGTTGAAGTACTGTGATCTAGCGAACAGCGCAAACTTCAGGATTTGAATTGTTCAAATCAGAAAAAAGTTATTAAAATTTCAATGGGGTCATAATTTTGGGGTGCGACGTAATTAGTGTTGAGTAGTTTATTATCATATGGAGGGTCCTATTCAAAATAACGATATTCCGGTTTATTTCTGGTACAACCCGAAGTACTACATTGTTGAGAATATGATGTTAGATGCACGCTAAGAAATATCCATGGAAATATTAATCTGATGAATCACATGTCCGGCTAGGGAAAATATCCTGATTCTTATTGAGAGCAATCCTAGTCATCCCAAGTGCGAAATAAGTTTCCCCCAATATACCATTAGAAATGTATACCAGTCTGAAATTGACATTTCATTCAAAGTAGATAGTACTATACTATAATCTTCGTTAATTTACTATAACAAGAAATCGCAAGAGATATATTCACTATTCTTGAGAAAATATTGAAAACCACTGTCAGCAGTTCTTGCAATGTATTCAGAATATTTACTATCACCTTAGTGAAATAAATCTCAGAAAATGATAAAGTGAACTACTCCAAATGAAACTGAATAACTATATAAACAGTTTGCATTTGTTCACACATTTGAAAAACATGATTTGCAAAGTAAATTCACCTCATACCTGAAAATAAGCACTTAATCTTCCGAAGCAATCTTATAAACTATATTGTCCTCAGTTATTTGTTGATTTAGTTCGAGTTAGTATTTCTTTTTCGCAGCTAGTGTGCCATCAATGTCGAGGTGAGGATGAGATGTTTCTGTTTTTCAGTGGCATTTACATTTGATACAAGTATTGTCTAATTTACTATTCCTCCAAAGGTACACACCAATGATGTACGAATTTTAACTAATCAACCGTGTTACTAATGAAGTTGACTATTATATTATATGATCAGTAAGTTTACTTAATTCACTTGGACTCAATAGTAGTGCTCACTAGAAAGAATTTCTGTCACATATCAACTGTGAAAATCACTTCGATTCTAGTAATTTCTACAGTTTTTTTCATTGCGTGTGGATAGCCCCTCGGATAGCCTAAAAAAGCCACCATTTTAGATTAGTTTGCTACTGAATTTTCTGACTCGGCTGACTTCATACATAGTTCGTCAGGGTAACAACATAGAAACAATGATGTGGGCCAGTTAATCTTCTCAATCTCGTAAGCAACTGTTACAATTTCTCAGAGAGAAATAGTCAATACAAGACCACCAAAACAAAGTGTTCACAATGAACTCCTGTTTTATAAAAAAAAGACAAGTGACTATTCTGAAATTCATATGACGCTTTCTGAAATTCAAATGGCTTTTCTGAAATTCAATTGACGTATAGTAAAAGTTTTGTTCATAGAAATATGATTTGTGTATTTCTTTTTGCTGTAGAATTGTACAAAATGTGCGACACAAAAAAGGTAGTTTGAAGAATTGTCTAAGTCTTCGTATTTTATGATTGTTGAAGATTGTCTTGTTATTCATGATATGTACTATGAGAAGTAGATTTCACGAGTTGTACTTTATAATCAAATGATATACTGATGATCGACACCTAACTCATTACTAGATGTTTCACACCAATGAGTTTTTCTTTTGTATCCTAAGATTTTTTACCTCTCAAGTGACTTTGCAATAACAGAATCTGTTGTCTGAATATTCATTTCAATCTCCATGGCAGTTTCTGAAAATAAAATTAAAATAATAAATAAAATTAAAATAATAAATAAAATTAGATCTGAACCCAAACCCAAAATTTGAAATGTCGATCCAAATAATATACAGTGGTTTCTAAATTTCTGTCGCTTCTCGGATTATACCAAGAATTCGTTATCTATCAATTTCAATGTGTCAATGAGACATAACCTGTGAATTCACTTTGATGAAAATTAGGGACAGTGATGACTGGAACTATTTCTATACATGTCTGATGATGTTGATGGCAGCGAGTGAGGGTGAGATCATCCACAACCACAACTTGCTACCAAAGAGTACGGCTACAGTTTCATGCAGTTGCATTAAATCATATCACTGATCACAGATGTTTGCACTATTAACATTTGACAAGGAGTCAAGGACGCACTAACTCGTACGCGCTTGCGCACTACGTACTTCTGTAGTTCTGTATTCCTGGTTGCGTGATTACTGGCGTCAGCATGCGTGTTGTGTCAAATATCAATAAAATTGTTTGTCCAAACAGAAGTAATTCAATCAATCAGTAAATCACATAAACTACGCAACACTAATTACGTCGCACACCGAAATTTTGCCCCTGTTGAAATTTGAATAACTTTTTTTTTCTGATTTGAACAATTTGAATTCTGTTTGCGCTATTCGCTAGCTCAGTCCTTCAGCTATAATGTCGTCACATGAGGTTTTTTTCCATAAAATTGCTACAGTTTTTTTTAACTGTGCAAAATTTCTGAATTTTCAAAAGGATCCCAAATGAAAAAAAAAAACAGTTTTTTTTTCAACTTCAACAGCAGAGGCATATAGCTGATCTCATTAACTTGGGCCATATCCAGAATTGTCTTCTTATCTCTTTTATTTACAGGGTGACCTCAAAAAATCAATTTTTTGGTTTCACAGTCATAACTTTTTTCCTCTTCAACGATTTTCTAAATTTTCGGAATTTACTAAAAATAAATATTAAAGATCAAGAGTTTCTGCAAATCCCCCTCGAAATCTCGATAAAAAAAGAAAAGTATCCAAAACGTTGTTTGATCAAAACGAAAATATCACCACCAAAAAGATTTCATGCCCCCAAAAATTTTTTTTTGTTTGCAGGTCAAACGGTTAGATATATCGGTAACCATATTTCATCTGACCCTCACAACGGGATCGGAGAATAAAAAAGAAAATTTCCCCCCCCCCCTTCCTCCTTTGGGGTACTTTGGGTACGGATGAAGGGGAAGGAGATTTTTGTGATTTTTTTACATATTATTCTCGTGAGTTTCGTACAAAACTACGGAGAATGGCCCAAACTCGGATACCTACTCCAATTATCATAGTTTGACGTATATAAAAAATTAAATTCCTTGAAAAAAATCCAAAACATGATGGAAGACTTTATATAGGGGGTGAGAAGGTTACCCTGAAAGTTTGTTGTATTCAGAATTTTTTTTATTCATTTATGAAGTCTATCTTCAGAAAAAAAAACCTGCGAATAATTTTTTTTGTCCAGATCTTTATTGAAGAGAACCCATAATTTTCAACCTGTCTTGTCAGTCACTCATTTTGATTCTTGTTACGTTGGTTACGGATCATGCATTTTTTTTGGCTGATATTTTTTCGAGAACATGGCTTTTCAATTTGGTTTTCTCTTGCACAATTTTTGACTACTGAAAGAAAAAAGATCTGGACGTATCCAGAACGAAATATCCTTCCAGAAAACAAGTTGATTCTCATTTAGTATTTCTCCTCCCAGTCGGGATTCACAGGGTGTTTCAGATTTGGGTTACCTTTGAGGAAACCCTCGATCTTGAATGTTTATCTTGAGTTAATTCTGATCTTCATATCTCCTCATCTTGTAGCAATTTCATGGAAATAACCTTATGTATCGAAGATGTACGAAATTATCGATGAAGGACTGCGAAATGAAAATACATATTTATGGTCGTAGGAAAAATAGTGTACAAAACTCGTTGGAAAGTGCATTTCCTTCACTCGTTACGTTTCCACACTCGTCGCTATATGCGGCTCGTGCTAAACGATTATACTCGTGCCAAATATGTAATTTTCCACACCTGTTATGTAATATAGGTTCTATTTCTTCATTTTTCAATACTGTATCCAATAATTACCACATATTATATCCAATGTGCATCTGAATAGCGGATAATAGAAATCATATCCTTTCTTGTCCACGTGTTCTTCAATTTGCTTGCATAAAGTCTCAGCTTTCTCATTGAATATACCTATGTAAGAATTCAGAATTTTCTGATTAAAGGCTGGCATTATCGCTTTCCTATGTCGTTTGCATAATGCACCTTTGAAGAAAATTGAAGAGTAAATATTATTAAGTACTTTCCTTTTGTTTGACGTGACGTAAATATCCAATATCACTCACTTTGAGCAGCAAGTAGTCCTTTTTTTCCAGGAACCTGATTGAGTCGATAAAAGAAGGATCTTTCAGAAGTATGGTTCAGTATTTTTTTCAGATATTCAGGTTTCGTTGAAGAAACAAACAAAAAGGGCCCAAACCATACCCTCATTAAGTCTGAAGATGATGCTACGCAACTCTGTAATTTACACAATATTTCTGAAAAAAAACATTACTACAGAATGAAACTATGTCTTCATCTAATGCTTTCCTGTGATTGTCTGGTTTCTGAAATTCAACTTTGCTTAAAAATGTCTACTGATGCCCTTCGCTGTTCTAAATCAAACAATTTTCTAAAGATTTTTTTATTATTACGTTTCTCCAGATTTTATTCAAATTCAACAGAAATCCAAAAAACGGGGTTATGATGTCTACATAATCCTGGCTTAAAATATAAAGCCGCCGATTGTGGCCGCTTAGAGTTGAGCGAGCTTAAATGATTTTATGGATACGGTGCATACAAATTCGTAACGTTAATTGAGCTTAAGCCTTAAGCTGAGCTTAATAGCATACGGCGAATACGGCCGTTATTCAATCAAAAATTTCACTCAGAACTTTAACTCACTATTAAATATGCAGTCACTCAAAGGCATTTTATACAGTGTATCATCGATTTCGCAAAATATCTAAAAACCGGATAAGTACCTATTAAGTTGAGAGGTCAACATTCTGAAAAATATGTTCGTTATCTTTCCAGCAGTCTTTCTTTCGTCAGCAGATTGTCGAATTTCTGAATCAAGACCTTTAACTTAAGTTTTTTTTTATGGGCGCTATATTGCTTTTTCATTGATGATTTGGAGTTAATGGTGTAAGGTGATTTTTTCATTTATTCATTTACTTTCGAATGAACAATATTTCACCACTGTTCTCTTCTTCAGAGAATTTGAACAATATCCGTTAAGATGAAAATCTCTCAAGCATAATATGGTTCCAACTCCAATAGATGTCTCATTTCATTCTTGAAAAATTAAAAAAATACCAATTCGCAGCATATAAGCATATTTGTACACTTTGATCGCCTGTCATATAACTACCTAGTTCAGGTATATAATATAAATAAAATTGATCCTATTCCACTTCAATGTGTAATTCATGTTGAATAGCACTCTTCATTGAAATTTGTAACAAAATTGAAATTTCAGAATGATAAATGCCATAAAGTAATAAATGGGGCGTCATTGTACCCACAATGTGATTTTGTATTGAGATAATTCAAAATATACCGAGTGTCCTATTCAAAATAAGAAAGTGAGGGTAAATTCCATTCGAACCTGGAAGTGATAGAAAACAATTGAATACAGACATACCGAATTCCAGTCGTTTATTTCATGCATCAGAAACAAAATAATTATAAAGGGAGTCACTTCAGGAGACACACCCGGTATGCAGAGCGTATTGGACATTCGTTATCTTCAGTCACTGGCTAGTTGACTTGAATGAAGTAGTGGAGTTTGAGAATTTAAAAAAAAAGTATAAGAACGTGCATAAGTATATGTACCTATTGAAAGAATATCCCACATGACTTTCCTCGCTCATTTTGGAGATATTCGGAAGAATCTACATTTCCTAATAATCATTTTAAATTTTATCATTGGATATTCACGAGATTTGAAAGCACTTCTTATTCAATGTCACTTAATTTTCAAATTCGACATTTTGAATTTTCGTGGTGATTATCAAATTATTTTTTCGGCAACCGTCCGGAAAGTACGTACTTTCCAGACGATTTTTTTTTGAGACAGTGGCATTTTTCCGGCCTAGTCCGGGAAGTACGTACTTCCCGGACTAGGCCGGGAAGAATCACATCGTAGTTGTCATTGTAAATATGAAAATCTTGGTAGTATGGTTTTGATAAATGCAGTTGATCATTACCATAGCAGCAAAATAACGACTGACAGCTATCTGACATAAAATTAGCTAACATTTCAATTTTTGAAAGAAATGTGTTTCTTTGATTTGTTATTCTACACGGTTGCCGAAAAAATTGTGTACGCAACACGCCCGAAAACAGTTTTTTTGGACTCGCAGACTTCCAGGACTCGCTACGCTCGTCCTAGAATTTTGTCCACTCATCAAAAAAAACAGTATTTTCCGGACTTGTTACGTGAATTACTATTTTCGGCAACCGTCCGGAAAGTACGTACTTTCCAGACGATTTTTTTTTGAGAAAGTGGCATTTTTCCGGCCTAGTCCGGGAAGTACGTACTTCCCGGACTAGGCCGGGAAGAATCACATCGTTGTTGTCATTGTAAATATGAAAATCTTGGTAGTATGGTTTTGATAAATGCAGTTGATCATTACCATAGCAGCAAAATAACGACTGACAGCTATCTGACATAAAATTAGCTAACATTTCAATTTTTGAAAGAAATGTGTTTCTTTGATTTGTTATTCTACATGGTTGCCGAAAAAATTGTGTACGCAACACGCCCGAAAACAGTTTTTTTGGACTCGCAGACTTCCAGGACTCGCTACGCTCGTCCTAGAATTTTGTCCACTCATCCAAAAAAACAGTATTTTCCGGACTTGTTACGTAAATTACTATTTCGAGTACGGAGTTGCATATTTTGTCGTTTTAAATTTGACGATGATGAGAAATGAGATGAAACATGAAAAAGTTCTTTCAGTTTTAGTTTATATCCAGTAAAAAAGCTAGTAAAAAATTAAAAAATTTGTTTCTTCGAACTATTTTGGGAATTAAAGTAGCTTTCGTAAATTTTCTTTCACTATACTAGTAGATAAGCACATAATTCCGTAACTTTGCCCTAATTTGAACTTCTTCGTATCTCTTAGGGTTTTCGCGATACCAATGATAAGTGTCGAATTCGAATAGCCCTGTATACTCATTTTTTTCCACTCACCGTCTGTATCCAATCCAATAAACATATATAAGTTACCAATGAAGGGTAATACAAAAGGACCTGGTGTATTCCACGAATAAATATACAATTTTTTGTTTCTCCACAAATACCATGATGCCAATAAAACGAATAATGCAGCAGTTATCACTGAAACACTCATCTCGAATGATAATGAATTCTATACGACGGCGAAGCTCTTATAGTGCAAACGAAAAAAATATGTATAATAATCCATTGTTCTATTCATTTTTATGGCATGCGTGATTGAGCAAGATTTTGACAATGGCGGCCCACATTCAAATTTTGAATCGAATCAATGTGCTAGAGAAACGGAGAGGTTCCAGAAATATTTGCAAAAAACGATTTTTTTTAATTCAACCTAACCGTTTATCGCACAGAAAACAGATTTTGTAGGCATTTTCTACTCATAATAAGCTATATTTTGGGCTGATTTGTTATTTTTTTAAATTCATAATTGGTGAAGATTTTGAAGGGGTAGTGGGTGTTATTTCCTCCAACTTTTACGCCACTGGAAAAAGTACAATTTTGAGCCACCTATTTAAACCGTCAATGTTTTCTACACAAAAAAGGTACTTCTGTTCATAAGCTCTAAAGTTGATCGTTTTCAAGAAAAATCAACTTTCATGTTGAAAAACATGGTCAATTTTTTTAAATAATTTTTTTCAAAATTATACAAAATTTATTTAAAAGTTAGAACAAATAACAAAACCAAATGATAACTTTATATTTGCAAAATCAAAAAAAAACATATCCATACTTAGTTAAATTAAGTGTTGGAAATGTCTGCCCTGTATGTCGAAAATGGTGCATTTTAGAGGGTAAGTCAATAAAATTTTTTTTTCATATTCTTGAAAGAGCTCTCATATCCTTAAGTCCTGCGCATTTATTATGAAACACCCTGTAGGTAAGTACTCATTAATTAATTATTATATGTAAGCTCCATAGAGTCAATAAATGCGTTCATACACACACAACATTATCGAATTCTATCACATCTACAAAACAGTTGTTATATGTAAAAATAAGCCGATCTCACAGAGTATCAGATGACCAGATAACAGCTTCTCAGTAATTTTGATATGTATGGGAACAACAAAGACAGCAATGAGGCAATTTCTTTGAATCCTCTTGCAAGCTTAGATCAGCGCTGACACTTCTGATCCTACCTTATAAATAAGCCCTGCGCGGCTTAAACAGTGTGCATTTACTTATATCCAACCATCCGGTGCATTTCATATTTATATCCCAACTTGTGTATTCACCATTTTGTATATTGAACCCAGTGCTTTTATATGTCATATTATAATTGAGTTATTGTGAAGAATTGAATAAAGTGTCTTCGGAACAAATAAGTCTTGTTTAAAAAGGCAAATCGCGAGTACACTGAATCAATGGGTACAAAATAGGCTCAAAATATTTGTGTGAAGTTATCCACAGATTTTCAGCCACACATGCTGACGTGGTGAAAATAAAAAATCTGTGGCTGGGATATATATTTATAAGCACCTGGACTAATAATTTGTGGCTGGAAATATTCAACATGCAAATGTGATTTGGAATTATCAGATTTCGAGATCATTGCAATATCAATAAATAGGGGAATATTTTTTGTTAATGATTGACCATTGATACCACAATAGACCTGCGAATGTGAATATCTTCACTTCATCACTCGCTAGAAAGCAATCTATTATGGTAATGGATTCTAATATGAAGGACATGATCTGATTGATGCAATAAAGTCTTTTTCCCATACAGTTTTCGAGAAAATGATTTTTCTTCTCAGGCAACATCAATTCCTTAAACTACTCGTAAAATCTGAATTCGAAGATGTGAATTAATGAAAATCATGTTACTTATGTAGAATTATGTGTGGATTAATGCAATGAAAGTATTTTCCTTGTCACCCCCACAGTTTTCGAGAAAATTATTTTTCTTCTCAGGCAACATCAATTCCTTAAACTACTCGTAAAATTTGAATTCGAAGATGTGCGTTAATGAAAATCATGTTACTTATGTAGAATTATGTGTGGATTAATGCAATGAAAGTATTTTCCTTGTCACCCCCATAGTTTTAGAGGAAATGATTTTTCTTCCCAGGCAACATCAATTCCTTAAACTACTCGTAAAATTTGAATTCGAAGATGTGCGTTAATGAAAATCATGTTACTTATGTAGAATTATGTGTGGATTAATGCAATGAAAGTATTTTCCTTGTCACCCCCATAGTTTTAGAGGAAATGATTTTTCTTCCCAGGCAACATCAATTCCTTAAACTACTCGTAAAATCTGAACCCGAAGATGTGCGTTAATGAAAATCATGTTACTTATGAAGAATTATGTGTGGATTAATGCAATGAAAGTATTTTCCTTGTCATCCCCACAGTTTTCGAGAAAATGATTTTTCTTCTCAGGCAACATCAATTCCTTAAAATACTCGAAAACTGTGGGGGTGACAAGGAAAAGGCTTTCATTGCATCAATCCACACATAATTCTACATAAGTAACATGATTTTCATTAACGCACATCTTCGAATTCAAATTTTACGAGTAGTTTAAGGAATTGATGTTGCCTGGGAAGAAAAATCATTTCCTCTAAAACTATGGGGGTGACAAGGAAAATACTTTCATTGCATTAATCCACACATAATTCTACATAAGTAACATGATTTTCATTAATTCACATCTTCGAATTCAGATTTTACGAGTAGTTTAAGGAATTGATGTTGCCTGAGAAGAAAAATCATTTTCTCGAAAACTGTGGGGATGACAAGGAAAATACTTTCATTGCATTAATCCACACATAATTCTTCATAAGTAACATGATTTTCATTAACGCACATCTTCGGGTTCAGATTTTACGAGTAGTTTAAGGAATTGATGTTGCCTGGGAAGAAAAATCATTTCCTCTAAAACTATGGGGGTGACAAGGAAAATACTTTCATTGCATTAATCCACACATAATTCTACATAAGTAACATGATTTTCATTAATTCACATCTTCGAATTCAGATTTTACGAGTAGTTTAAGGAATTGATGTTGCCTGAGAAGAAAAATCATTTTCTCGAAAACTGTGGGGATGACAAGGAAAATACTTTCATTGCATTAATCCACACATAATTCTTCATAAGTAACATGATTTTCATTAACGCACATCTTCGGGTTCAGATTTTACGAGTAGTTTAAGGAATTGATGTTGCCTGAGAAGAAAAATCATTTTCTCGAAAACTGTGGGGATGACAAGGAAAATACTTTCATTACATTAATCCACACATAATTCTTCATAAGTAACATGATTTTCATTAACGCACATCTTCGGGTTCAGATTTTACGAGTAGTTTAAGGAATTGATGTTGCCTGGGAAGAAAAATCATTTCCTCTAAAACTATGGGGGTGACAAGGAAAATACTTTCATTGCATTAATCCACACATAATTCTACATAAGTAACATGATTTTCATTAACGCACATCTTCGAATTCAAATTTTACGAGTAGTTTAAGGAATTGATGTTGCCTGAGAAGAAAAATCATTTTCTCGAAAACTGTGGGGATGACAAGGAAAATACTTTCATTGCATTAATCCACACATAATTCTTCATAAGTAACATGATTTTCATTAACGCACATCTTCGGGTTCAGATTTTACGAGTAGTTTAAGGAATTGATGTTGCCTGAGAAGAAAAATCATTTTCTCGAAAACTGTGGGGATGACAAGAAAAATACTTTCATTGCATTAATCTACACATAATTATCTTTACCTGACACGTTTTCATTAACGCACATCCTCGGGTTCTGAATGTACGAGGGGTTTGAGGAATTGATGTTGCCCTAGATGAAAAATCAATTTCAAGAAAACTGTATGGGAAAAAGACTTTATTGCATCAATCAGCACATGTCCTTAATATTAGAATCCATT
Source organism: Chrysomela aeneicollis (assembly GCA_029955515.1). Classification (NCBI taxonomy): domain Eukaryota; kingdom Metazoa; phylum Arthropoda; class Insecta; order Coleoptera; family Chrysomelidae; genus Chrysomela; species Chrysomela aeneicollis. The sequence goes on from JARUHQ010000006.1 coordinate 9,690,712, forward strand.
ACCATAATAGATTGCTTTCTAGCGAGTGATGAAGTGAAGATATTCACATTCGCAGGTCTATTATGGTATCAATGGTCAATCATTAACAAAAAATATTCCCCTATTTATTGATATTGCAATGATCTCGAAATCTGATAATTCCAAATCACATTTGCATGTTGAATAATTTCAGTCACAAATTATTAGTCCAGATGCTAATAAATATATATCCCAGTCACAGATTTTTTATTTTCACCACGTCAGCATGTGTGGCTGAAAATCTGTGGATAACTTCACACCAATCTCAAAATTATATTTTGTTTGCGTAACCGCATGCATCCGAATGGTGTTTACAAATGTCTAATCGATCTCCATATCACAACATAAATGTGAATTGTTCCAATTGAATATGCCAGTTTTCACAGCAGATTTGCAACAAGGTCATTATATATTTACATATAATGCTTTCGTTTATCGCGCATGAATATTTGTTTATCAAATTTCGCTAGGGACCTTTTTTGCTCTTAGGACCTTTCTTAATTTCATGCAAGAACTGCGAATTATCCAATAGGTGCCGTCCATATTATTATGAAAACGCAAATTATTGACATCTCTGCCATTCATTTTATCTTGAATTTATACCCAGTATGCCTCTTTCATCTATATTTCTTCTGTACGATATTTTTCATTCTCTTTTAATGCCAGTTTTTCGAATAAATAATGTTTATTCGATGCTGATGATTTAATTCTCCAAATCATAAAAGATACAGATCATTAGTCTGAGCATTAGTACTCTATTGCGGGGAGCCCTCCAATCCCGGCCCTTGAATAGATTCAGGGTTATGCACAGAAGATCTGATAGGTCGAGGTGCTAAAGAGGCTACACAGCCTCAACGACTCCCCGTATAATCTCCTATCTACAACTACAATAACTAAATTTTCTGTCAGAAAGAAGTCGATATGAGAAAGAAGAAGAATAATCAACCTATTTTACCTAGGTATCTCAATTGTTGATTGAAATAACGCATATGTCTCAGATGTGCAAGTGGTGTACCCAAGGTGGATATAGGATGGTGAAACAGCTCTTCAATTGTTTCTGCGAAAAACTTGTAGACCGTTTGAGAAGGTAGTAATATTTCAGCTACTTGAATGAAGATGGCGGTAAGATCGATTATCGAAGAAGATTTCTGTTGCTTACGTATTTCTGTGGTTCGCATCTGACAGACGTGACTTGAAAGGACATTAAACAATATATTTTCTATAAATCTGGAATGAATATTGATATTTTGACTCTTCTCAGTCATTTTTCATCTGAAACAGATGAAACTGATGAAAATATGACAGAAGCACAGTTTCTGTTTTACCGACACAAGGTATGTCGCCATCTCTGTTAATTTCAGGAAATATTACTACGGTATGAAATCAAGTAGGCAAAGGTCTACAGTTTATTCTAGTGCTTGTTAATAGGAAGCTGTTTCACCATCCTATATCCACCTTGGGTGTATACCTATACCTGATGATGAATATTCGAAATAGAAAAAAAATATAATCGTACTCAAGTAGGTATAAGTACACAGAAAATGGCATTTTTGATTCCTAGGAGTTGAACTTCAAATTCAGTTCATTTTATTGTTTCAGTAACACAAATTTCAACTCCGGAAGCTTATTTCAGAACAATCACTTATTTCCTGATAATGATCCTTACAATTCATATTGTTCATTATAATTCCCAAATTTTTCAGGAATCATCGTTTCAAATAATATGTGAATGCCTATATGGCTATAATCATAGCCAAAAGGGGATTATATCTCGTCACATAGGAGAAGATTGAAAAGCCAATTTGTAGATTTCAATCAAAAACAAATTCCGAATTATCTGCAAAACATCCGGACCAATACAAAAAGTGATTTCTACTTTATCACAATGTGAATACAGTCACACTAATCTAGATAAATTAATTGAAGTAAATTTCAAAGAGGATCCGGGGAATTTTCTTGAAATTTGATGAAATTCTAGTATTCCTTCCTTTTGAATTTGGAATTTATTGGTCATACATTTTTGTTTCATTATATTCAATTCAATATTTTTGTGCATAGACAGCGTCTTTAACGCACCTATCACTGTTTCAAGTTAGTAGGTACTATACCTACTATACACTGTGTCCAAGATAAGAATGAACAGTATGGGGATATCGGAAACGGTAAGTGATACGGGGTCGATTAAATTAGAGAAAAGTAGCGCATTTATGTGCCTAATAATATGACATTTAGTAAGTTTTAATATTCCAAGTAGTTTCGGAGGTATCCGAGAAAAACCGAATTTTGGTTTTTGTTTTCTCCTATAGCTTTATCTTCAAAGGAAATGTGAAACAAATAGCACTTCGCCATGGCCACTTTTAAAGGACTACACGATAATATAAGTAGAATTTTTCTGCGACGTTTCGTCCTTTAGAAAACATCATCAGCTTTGTATTTTTATATGGGCCGAAACTAAAGTATACCCTGTATACGACTCCATTTTTCATTGTCAATACAGCAATGTATCACACAATATGATTTCGGAACCATTTCTTGCGCAAAATGTAATTTAGTGATTACTTGATTTGTTTTTCTTCAATTTCAAATAGTAGGCGTCTAAATATTGATTTACCAGGTTGTCGCCTCTCTGGTTACTTATTAGAGTATGCACGTTCAGCATCAACACAATTTCTTTGGCAAAAAATGTAACATGACAACATAACAAATTTTTCAGTATTCGAATAGCTGCCATTTTCCATTTTTAACACAAATTAGGTGGGTAACGAGATTAAAGAGTAGGAACAGTAATATGTCAAAAATTCTTCTACCAAACTACAGTATTATTATGACAACAGAACATAATGTGGTAATTTTTTTCCAACGCCTACTATCTACAATTGAAGAAAAACAGAGAAGTAATCATTAAATTACATTTTGCGCGAGAAATGGTTCCGAAATCATATTGTGTGATTCATTGCTGTATATTAACAATGAAAAATGGAGTCGTATACAGGGTATACTTTAGTTTCGGCCCATATAAAGATACAATGTTTTCTAAAAGACGAAACGTCACAGAAAAATTCTGCTTATGTTATCGTGTGTAGTCCTTAAAAAGTGGCAATGGCGAAGTGCTATTTGTTTTACATTTCCTTTGAAAATAAAGCTAGGAGAAAATAAAAACGAAATTCTCAAATTTCGGTTTTTCTCGGATATCTCGGAAACTACTTGGAATATTAAAACTTTCTGAATGTCATATTATTAGGCACATAAATGCGCTACTTTTCTCTAATTCAATCTACCTCGTATCACTTACCGTTTCCGATATCCCCACGCTGTTCATTCTTATCTTGGACACAGTGTATATCATTCTCATCGACAATCAACCCACCTAACCAGCATCCATAGTATCTGCGATCTCTGTTGCCCATAATATGGAACGGTAAAGTAACAAAAAAAGCGAGTAGCGATTTTGAAATAACGTTTTTCGTAATCTCAGAATGGAAATGGAAATGATACGTGCTCGAGGCGTTTTTAATTTTCAGTAAATGATCGCGCATGTAATAAGAAGCTTCAACATTTCACAATAGCTTTCCTTTTCCTCCATACTTCTGATACCTACCTGTTCTACGCACGTTCCCTGAGAAATACAGAGGCGGATCCTGAGGAAACTCAAATAGTTTTGTGCGAAGTTGAGCGAAGTTTATTAAGAAGGTGTCCCGAAATTACATGTAGAAATATGTCAGCTGCAGATTCTAAAAACTTGAAATGTAAAAAAAGTTTATATAAACATCAGGGATGAGGACTTATATTCAAAGGTGAGCCCGAGAAGAAGTTTTTTTTGAATATTTTCGAAACTCTTTGAGATGAAATAACCAAATGTTGTCCATATACCTTACTTTTTTATGCCCAATTCAAAAATGTTGGGAATATTTTATAATTTTGTTCACGGACGTGGACACGAGAAGAGGTTTATCTTTTACCCAAACGCTTTTATCAGTAATTCGTTCAGAAAATATAAAATTCATAACACTTTTACATCATAATCGTAAATACTCCTGTTCAGTATGGAAATATAAAATTCATAACACTTTTACATCAGAATCATTAAACTTTTACATCAAAATCGTAAATACTTCTGTTCAGTTTGGAACAGCAAACATTATCGAGATGAATCGATTTCAAAATTATGCTGCATAACTCCGAATATAAAATCAAAACATCGGAGGTAGATGTTGAGAAGAGGTATTTCTGATCAAACTACCAAAAAATTCATAAAAAGAAATTGTGGGAGAAGTACCCTTGGACAACGCCCTTGAAAAAAATTTCATAATATTCTCAATGATTTTGAATTAGGCATGAAAAGGTAGGTATTTGGACAAAATTGAATGGTCAGAAAGAAAGAAGCATTTGCGATCTACACACACTGTGTGAACCGTTGCATGGACTACGAGTCGATATAATTCGATGTTCTGCGTGGTATCTGCCAGGCAATAAGTAGTTGTTTTCTGCTCGTGGTCTACCAGACATTCAATAATCGATATTTTTTTTACGTTTGCAGTATTTGTTTGTTTTCATAGCATTATACTATTTTCAACCATCTGTCTTGATGCTTCCAATTTTGAATTAAATTTGCCCACTATCACAAAACTAACCATCTTGGACCCGCCATTTCATTTTCATGATTGAGAACAAATTCTTGTTATGTGGCCTCGAAATCCTCACATACTTACTATTTAGGCACTTATTTTCGCTAACGCACCACACCATAAAAAAAATTACACCAACTCACACCAGCTAACACCGTCTGGTGTCCCCTGAGGTCCTGATTGTTTTAGTGTCAGTAAACACCGGCACATTATTCACCACTATAGGTGTTATGTGAATATGCTGAATCCTACCCCAACAAAATTCTCTTCGGTGCGTTTGAACACTGAGGATCAGGTACATGCGAATATACTCTTCTGGTGTGAAGAAATACCATATCATGAGCGTGTTTATGCGAATCAGTGCTTTTCTTCACCATCTCCGGTGTTTTTCACTAAGTTCGATTACCTTCTAAAATATATTTCATATGATGATAAACTAGACTCAGATTTATTTAGGGACAATTCGGATGATGACGAACTGTTTCGGTTAATTTTTCCTGATCATAGTGCCACTAGGGCCTACGCCAATTGATACTGTTCTGTATCAAAATCATCTAATATATCATGCCCCATATTGAAATCAGGTATGGTAGGAAGGACGTCATTGCCACCTATTGGCAAAAGTTCTGAAGTTCTAACATCGAACAGATGAGCGCATGAAATTCACACCATTCAGATGCCTACACACAATATTTTTATTAATTTATATCAAATCTGGTGTTTCAAGGATGCAATACCTAACGAATGATTATTGCCACCAAATCAGATGATTCATACACCGCCTCGATTCCATCGTGATATGACACGGTGTAACTTGGTGTTAATTTCGTTTAATAGGTGTTTTCTATGCGTTAACGTCAATGATAGCACCATTGAGAATATTAAATTTCAACCATTTGGTGTTTCTTATGATTTTAAATGTTTCAAAATCGTTCTACTTCACCACATTCGTGTCATTTTTCACTACCAAGATCGGATTAACACCACTCAACACTCAATTGTGAAATGTATAATAAAAAGGACACAACTTTGATATTCAGGTGTTGTATTCGTCGGAGTTTTCCCTGAAATCCACTTGATTAAAATTACACCCAAGTTTTTTTTACTGTGCATAAATACAAAACTTGTCAGCTGTGTCCAAGGTGGATATAGGATGTTGAAACAGCTTCCTATTAACAAGCACTAGAATAAATTGTGGACCTTTACCTACTTGATTTCATACCGTAGTAATATTTCCTGAAATTAACAGATATGGCGACATACCTTGTGTCGGTAAAACAGAAACTGTGCTTCTGTCATATTTTTATCAGTTTCATATGTTCTAGATGAAAGATGACTGAGAAGAGTCAAAATATCAATATTCATTCCAGATTTATAAAATATATATTGTTTAATGCAGTTTCAAGTCACCTCTGTCAGATGCGAACCACAGAAATACGTAAGCAACAGAAATCTTCTTCGATAATCGATCATACCGCCATCTTCATTCAAGTAGCTGAAATATTACTACCTTCTCAAACGGTCTACAAGTTTTTCGCAGAAACAATTGAAGAGCTGTTTCACCATCCTATACCCACCTTGGCTGTGTCTATGGACAAAAATTCCGAGACGATGTTGTCTTTAAGTGATTGCAATGATTTTATTGTTCATTCGTAAGCTCAGTATAATTAATCATGATATCCTGAATGTTTCAATTCAAGTACAATGAAGATTTTATGGAGTGTTTCATCAGTATCATCTATTAGTTGATACAATCCCACATATTAATCGCACCATTTTGGAATATTCATTTTTGAGGAAAGCTCTAATGATACAATATCAGCAGCTTTTACTCCAAATACACCCCTGCTGTTTTGATCAGCCTCCTCTACTCGTATAATATAGCTCTCGGCCGATGAAGTAGGATGCAATATCAGGGAGGTAGATAGCAATAGCAGGCACCTCTTACGCTAATTGGAACTCTTGGTTATTTTCCATAGAACACAGACACAACTGATTTTTCAATATGCCATCACAACTCTTTCTCCAACTACTCATGTTATGACGCAGAAAAAGGGGTACATTCGCATAAGGTATATTTGCTGTCATCTCAGATGAATGAAAACGAAGGCATATTACTTATTACTCTTTCCTCTCACACCATAACATACAATTTTCGTATGGAGTGAAGCAGAGAGATAATAATACGGAATGTCCACCAGAACAGAAAAACTCGATACTTTACACAAAATAAAAATAAAACAAAAACAATCTATTTAGAAAGGAAAAATTACATTTTTCTCTAGGATCTTTTGACCTCAATATAACAACGCATATATACGAGGTAAAACAGTTCACTTCTCATCATCACAGTCTGATGCCTATTTCGATTTTAAAAAATGATATGAATTGGATGATCTTGACCGTTAATTGTGAAGAACCAGTATATCCTAATGCTGTTGGCGATTTGTGAAATCATATAATGACTCTTCTCTCTGACACATTTCAGAAATTATACATATACCAAATCATTTTCATCAACCACTGATTTGGTTACACACAACAATTAATTGAAATATTATAAACGGATTGAAACTTTAATTTCGGCATGAAAACTACCAGTTTCAAAGGTTTTACTTTTCCTGCGTTTTAACAGCTTTGGAGTTGACATTCTTGTGGTTCTCAAACTCATTATAGGTTTGGTTGTACAAAATGAAGATTACAACCATGACTTGTTACATTCTTTTCCACTGGTCAATTTTCATGATGTTACCATCTTGATATTGTTAATTTTTGGGCACAGGGTCCCGTTTTGAATTACCTGTTTAATTGATAATCTAGTTATGTAAAATTTTCATCTTCAAAAACCGTTTATATTTGGGCTGATGATGAATGCATATGCATTCGAAACATGTCCCCCATAACCCTCTTTTCATAATAAATGTTGTGGAGATGACTTCGAGCTTCATTCCTGCTTTGAAATCTACCACTCCACTTTGAGATGCCATGGACTACTTCCTGAAATTATTATAGGTGTTTGAAAGTTTGAAATAGTATATTATGCAATGAGCACAAAATGATGCCCATTTCGCACGAGTATGAAATTTGCAGCACGAGCCGAAGGCAAGTGCTGCATATGCATACATTGCAAAAACTTTGAAAGAAATAAACTGATGATATTTCATTACTCCGAATTTGCCGCTAATGGGCTTTCTATCAGAATAAAAATATAAATTGAAGAAATATGTAAATATTTTCTTTATTGCCATTTTGATGAATAGTTTTTATAGAAAAGAACTATGAAATTACTCGTTACTTAACATTTCAACAATTTGTCGCTGGATGTCATAATTTGACAAGTCGTAGTCGTCGTGATTTTAGAGTGAACCTAGACCCAAGGTGGATATAGGATGGTGAAACAGCTCTTCAATTGTTTCTACGAAAAACTTGTAGACCATTTGAGAAGGTACTAATATTTCCACGACTTGAAAGAAGATGGCGGTAAGATCGATTATCGACGAAGATTTCTGTTGCTTACGTATTTCTGTGGTTCACATCTGACAGACGTGACTTGAAACGACATTTAAACAATAAATTTTCGATAAATCTTGAATGAATATTGATATTTTGACTCTTCTCAATCATTTTTCATCTAGAACAGATGAACCTGATAAAAGTATGACAGATGCACAGTTTCTGTTTTACCGACACAAGGTATGTCGCCATCTCTGATAACTTCAGGAAATATTACTACGGTATGAAATCAAGTAGGCAAAGGTCTACAGTTTATTCTAGTGCTTGTTAATAGGAAGCTGTTTCACCATTCTATATCCACCTTGCCTAGACCTAACACGAAATATTTCATTTCGCATTTGTTGCTTAGCAACTTGCCTAGCAACCGATGCAAAAATGAAATTCTGTACGAAATGTGCTTGTTTATGATTGGAGTTACAGTTATAAAATGAACATTTATCGAGGTTGTCATAGAAAAAGTGTTTATTAACCGCCAACTAAGTTGCATCCCTAGAAGTCTCATTGAGACTTGTATGAGTAAGGAAGACGGGGACCTTAGCTTTTTAAGTGTCATCCGAAGCACTACTCGGCTGGTTATCGTTGAGAGTCCGAAAGATTGATATTTAGGTACCAAGAATGTTAGGATGGTCACCTCTATCTCCTCCCGCTAAACGATGCTACAGAAATAAATATAATTTCTAGTAGCCCCGACGGGATTCGAACCCGAAACCTCTAGACCAGGGGTGCTCAGACTTATAGTGTCGAAGATCTACTTCAAAATACTAAGGGCCGGTTGCATAAAGATTTAACAGACGATTAAATATTTAATTTGTTTATAACCACGGCAACGCATGCCTTAGCTCGCGCATTAGCAGAGTTAATGCCACACGGAAAAAAATGATTCGCTACAGGTACTAAAATATAGGTCAACGCAACAAAAAAAATTAGTACCTATAGAGACAGCAAAAAACTATGTGAATGCAACAAATATTTCCTCCTAATGATTCTTTGCAGTATCAACTAATCCAACTGGTGTCGGAAGCAAACCAAACTTCCGACATTTTGGCTGCATGTGAGAACATTCCTAAGCTGTTATTACTAATATATTTCGCAGCAGTAGCAAATATTTTCAGGTATGATTACATAATGCTCTTGCTATAAGAAACACTATACCAAATACTTCCAGCCAAATATTTTTGCTCTAGTAGCAAATACTACTGCGTTAGTAGCAAGTATTTTCAGGTATTATTATGAATGCAATTGCTCTAAGAAACATTATAGTTGACACTCTCAGCCAGATGTGTTTGTACTAGTGACAAATATTAGTGCTGTAGGTAACGATGTATTGAATATTAACAGCATACTAATTTTGCACCAGTAGTGAGGTTTTCTAGGTATTATTGCAAATGCATCAGTTGTAATAAAAGACGAAACTCTTTATTGCTACTGCATCTTCATTTCTGCTTCAGTAGGGGTACAAGAGCTGGAATAATGTTACACCCGGTATAATATAGAAACATTACTTCAGGTAGGTCCACGAGAATTTCTGGTAAACTCTCAATTTGCAGTTAATCTCCGAGAAGTGGTATACTATTTTTTTCATAGACGATTGATGTAATAATGATCCCTCAAAATTTGTATGATGATCTGAAAAAAAACGTAAATGAGAATAATAAACCTAGAATATACTTTGTCACATCTATATAGGGTTTTTCACCTCATCAGTGATTACAACATGAATGTATAGTAGCTTCGGTGAAATTTTGAAATCATACCTTCAAATGTTTGCCTCATCAGGTGTCCGAATCCCCACGATTCCAAGAGCTCTTCGACAGACATCAAATTTTTCCATTTTTCACATATATTGTTTCTGACAGTTCTAAACTATACATTAATTATTTGCATGCAGAAGAAGAACAACAGCAAGCAGGACACTAACTGATCCACGTGTTAATATTCTCAACAGTCTCAACTCAACTGAAGACAAAGATCGATGCGTCGTTATTAAGAATTCGCACAAAAGTAGGTCACGCCATTCCATGTAGCCAATCAGGACGATTCTTTCTTGTTGCCATGTGAATTTCAGCAAATTTTATTTGCACCACCACAAAGTTACCCAGGCGCTCTTAGCAAATTGAATTTGCTCCATTCGAGTCCTGAGATTTTTGCGGTTGCGCATACCAAAGTTCAATACATTGATTGACGTTGTTTAGGTTCGATACTTAGTAAATAATAATAATAATTATTATTATTATGTTAATGACTTTGCGTGGTGACGGATCATTGATAGCAAATAGATAATTGGGTAAAAATGTTTGCTGTGAGTGCTGTGTTCATTTTCAAAACCATGCATGATTGGAAAATAGGTGATTTTATCAACTATTCCCACTTGAACATATATACCCCTCAAAAATTATAGTTCACCCGAATCCAAACTTCAAGTAGGTAGTCTTTGCAAATAAAACTGTCCAATGTTACAAAACGAATATGCTATCGCAGCATCGTTGGTGAGGGATTCGAGCCAACAAATTATTATAGCTGGATATAAATATAATTCCAGTCCCTACAGCAGATTGATTATAGCATTTTCAATTATCATCTGTGACAAATGAATATTCGTGATGATGGCATAAATGTTTCATCTACACCTAGAAATGTTGTTGTGAGAGCAAATATCTCACCAGCAATTCTGTTTTTGTTATGAGTAGCAAGTGATTTTTTTCCGTGCACGTTAAGTTAACAGAAGGCTTGACGGGCTTTTATGCAACCGGCACTAAGGCACCTAGCGATCGACCCATTTTGAAATATATATGTCATTCTAATATCAATTAATTTTCATTTTCAGGAATTACCATAGACTTATTGAAATTGCTGATTTTTTTCTGATGTTGATAGATGGCACTGCATATCAGCCGCGTATTCATAAAAGTAACAACATGTTTCAGTTTCTCGAAATCAGAAAAACGTCTTTTAAACTCACCCAGAATGTTTCTTAATTCTGCCACGAAAACATCATAATTCAAGTCAGCACCTGCTCTTGCTTCGAATACTGCAAAATTCATCAACTCATGTCTATCAAGTCGATCAATTAACAACTTCAATTTGTTTTTGAACGCATTCAATTTCGACACGTCTATACAGCGTGATTTACGTAGGCCGTGCATTAGAAGTTTTTCAACTTGCAGTTGGACTAGAAACTTGAAATTTGGTATGCTGTCATAATAGATCATGTGCGTTCTACCTCAAATGTTTTTAGTCCTACAGTTATACAGGGTATGCCAAAAGTCAGTACCAACTTTCTTATTTTAAATGGAAACCTAATGTTTTTTGTCATGGTTCGATTGGCCTTCTGATTATGACTTCAGACAACCTAAGTTATGTTTACTTATCTATCACAGTTTTTGAGATATGTCAATTTTTCTGAAAAAAATTACGGCTGTAGTAGTTTACGAAAACACGTGTAGCCCGCAAACTGTTCAAAATTAGGAAACCAAATTTATGGAGCAGTTAGCTGGTAGTCCAGGCTAACACCTGATGTCCCATCGACGGTCCCATTTTGTACCATATGGGCGCAGGCGATTTTTGAATGTCGCAATATAAAATTGTCACAAACTAAATTTTTTTAAATGGCACCTACCATTTTTTTTCAACCATTCGAAAGAAAATTGAATTAGGATGAATTATTTCAGCATTCCCTATACCCAAGTTCCACCTCTATCGAGTTATTCAATAAAAATCAAGAAATGCCTTATCTTGCAGAATGATTATGTGTGTATGCCATGGAAACAAAAGAAAATTGTAATAATTTAATCAAAAATATTGAACAATATTGACAGAACTCTAGCGTAAATGTTCAATATGACCACCATTGTTGTTTAAACATTCTATTAATCTACTTTCAATAGATTGCGTAGCACGTCTGATTTCGTTGGGATCGAGACTGTCAAAAGTCTATATTATTCTAAGTCTCAACTCATCTATACATATTGTGAAGTGGTGAAGAATAGACCAAATCTTTTACTCTACCCCAAATATAAAAATCTAAAGGGGTAAGATCTGGAGATCTTGCAGGCCAGAGAAAGGGTCCTCGATTTCCCCACCAGATGATATCAATTTTGTTTTTGAAGTTATCAAACAATATATCAGCCGTTTCGATAAATGCTTCTTTCACTATCGGTCCATCTTCGAAAGGTTTCTTGTGCTTTGCCAGTATATAGAAAATTTCAAGAGACGCGATTGTTACTGCTAACGATTGGTTGACTGGTTTAGTATACATTGATTGCTCTACATTCAAAAGACATTTCAAATCTTGTATTTCATCATGTCTTTCGCGTTTATTCATTGCTACTAAAGCTCGACAAACGAAACTAGTTCTTCCCATTCATTATTGAATTTATACGTTTTACCTTTTTTCGCCATACTAATTTTCTATCGCGAAGAGTGTTATCTATGCAAGATAGCAATAATTATGCACTATAGTGATAGCGATTGCGCGGCGTGGTGTAAGTCTATTTTGATTTATTTTCTGGGATTCCCGTGATCGACTCAAAAAACTCTCGCGATCGACTGAAAAAACTCTTGCGATCGACCGGTCGATCGCGGTCGACCGTCTGGGCAGTGGGCACCCCTGCTCTAGACTATAAATCTCTTTTCTTTTTCTTTTAAAAATGTTCATTATATTAAAATATATACATGTCTGAATCATTTTAACATTCTTTGATGTTCCTCTTGGTAGACGAACAAACCTCTTGATGGTAGAGTGTCAACCTCCTCGCTCAGGTCATTTCCTAGGGCTATGCCCTTTTAATGACTATCATTTTTGACTGACTCTCAGCTATCAGGGACTTGAATGCACTACTCTCTATTTTTCTTTTTGTCTTTCGCTTAAGGAAAATATAAAAAAAACCTTATCTTTCGCGAGTTAGTTGATGGGGTAGAAAATGAGTGGGAGTGGGTTGGATTTAAGATGGGATAGAGTTAGGAGCCTCGATCCAATTTGTAGCTTAAGTTTTCATCTACGACTCATTAGATATGCGAGTGTTAATTCGGGTTCGAATGGATTCCTCGAGTTTTATTTGTTTAAAACATCGAATTCGCGTGTTGATTTCGCGCTGGATCAGTGGGAAGACTTTGTTACAAACTGTCGAAGGGGGCGGGGGTTAATCTTCTTGCAGTTCGCAGAAGAGATCTGTGGACTCGTAGATGAGCCCGTGCTTTTTGTATATATTATGTGCTAGTCTGGTGTCCGTCATGTTCCTACTATAAGCCAGCAATACACGCACTCGACCACGTATAGATGAATCTCCAGCTATGATATCCCTATATCATCGATATTATTGTACCACAATCGAATGCATGGTGTGAAAAATTCGATGAAACATTATGAGGCATTTGTCAATGTCATAAAATGTTTGTATGGAAAAATCGAATAATTGGATTAAACTTTCGCAATGCCAAAGCGTGACATTCTGGAATTATTATGGAATATGCAGCGATTGTGATTGAAAACATGCCCGGATGTTATCAGTTGCATATTTGGGTGATTAGTGTCAGAAGCCAAAAAATAATAAATCAGTCGGAACTCTCAAAAAATGATTGGAGGTTTCTAAAATACTGAAATATAACCATTATCTGGAATGCCAAAGGAACTTCTCAAGCATAGACCTTTTTGAATCTCGCGCAGACTGAAAATAAATCAGGCTGGGAGCATGCGCACTATTACTGCAACCAGGTCCGGTCTAGCCTTTGGTACACAGACCACCTGGACTGTGCTTTGGGACCAATTATCAACATTAACATATCTGAAGAAACATTGCATAAAGGATTATCTGAATTAGCAGTTCCAGGATGAAACCAAAATTTTTGGGGCGAATTATGGAAATTATTATACAACCGAATTAAATCGAAGCTGGTGGCAGGATTTTCTCATATTTTCAATTAACCAAATGTTTGTATTTTTTTGATTCATTGTCTATTCTATAATCCTTGTCCTACAGAAAATAAGTTTTTGATCAACCAATCTTTGTAATAATGATTTTAGTTCCTGTGACACAATATGTTAAGTAAACAGGCAAAACAAAATAATTTCCATATAGAATAAAGCACATTATATTATAATATATGTATTTATTCCAAACTACACAGCACTAATCACGTCGCACCCCGAACTTTTCTCTGCTTTGAAAAATTTAAATTCTGTTTACACTGTTCGCTGGATAGTTGACAGAGGCTTTTGAGGACCTAGATTTAGCCTGGGAACTGAATCACGTTTCAGTCATTTTTTATCACCAGAAGTTATATGATGTCATCAATGATGAAATGTTCTTCACAAATCACATTTCCATGGCCCAAAGTCTCGATATTTGGATATCTACCAATATCTAGCTTTCATTCATGAGCAATGTCTATTCTTAGTTAAACTGAAAATGGATGATTTCAAGATAAAATAATACATCTCGAGTATAAGTATCAATCTCAACTCACCAAAAAAGGTTAAACTAGAATTAGTCTCTACTGCAGTTTTTGCATTGCAGCAATGCACCTTCAACCTTTTTTGTTTATGAAAATGTTATCAAACTATCAAACAAGGCAAATTGACGATATGGAACAACTTCTCTTTGATTTGGAATTGGCAAATGACCATTTACCACTTGATGACCAGTGAGAATTAACACAAAAAAACAAAAAGTGCCAAGCCGCGTCTGATTCAGTTCATCTTATCACAGACGTACGTCATCAAATGTATACAGTTGTAGTGATCAAAGACATGATTTTCATACCTTCACTTTTACTGCGTCGGCGCATAATCTGAAATCTCAGTTCGCATAGTTGGTTTAAAAGTTCCCCGCGCATTTACCTATATTAGCGTTCCAGTTATTGGTTATATTTCAGTGATCTAATACCATTGGTAGCTCATTTGTTCGAAATAAAAAATAGTAGCTCAAAATTCCTCTCATCAAAATGATAATGAAACCATCACCATAATAGAGCTTCACTATCGTTTGACATAATCCAATTGAATTTGATGATAGCAATAGTTGAAAAGTTAAAAGAATCGACAATTTCGATTTCGTTCGATATTCGAGATGAACATGAAATCGCGCATCTTTTTCGTATATCTTTTCGTTTCCGATTTGACAATAGTGTACCATGGGATTTGCATAACCCTGTATATACCTATATCTGAATCGCAGTTTCATGTTTCATTCTATTTTCACGAAAAATAGTTGATTTATATGGAATATATTTCTTTTGTGGATTCTCCAGAAATTATAATTGCAGAATCGAATTATAATATTCCGAACTCGAACCAAACAAACCCTTTGCAGAGCAGATGAGTTCAACATTAGGAGAGCATCGACGCTGAAACGAAAACAAAAGCAAGTCGAACGAAACAATCGAGTAATTCAGAACTCTGTCGATTTGAATTCGTTTCCCAAGGCGATTCATCCCAACTCCCAAGCCCGGGACACCCTTATATACATGTATAGTAGATTGAAGAAAATATCTGGAACGAAGAGCTCAAAGCCTACTTTGTGTATGCGTGTTGCTTTACAATTAGTGAGAGGGGATGTTTTTGTTACGTCATACCGATAGGTGATCGCCCGCGGTTATTGGTTTGGAATTTTCGTGGAAGGTTCGTATTTTCGAGTTGGTTATTGTGTTCGCAGATGTGTGGCCAAATCGCTTGTGGATGGAGTTTGGTCAACAATAAAGTGATTTCACAGAAAAAAATATATGATACTTATTAGCAAGATTAGCATAGTCTTAGCTGACAGATAAGCAAGACTGATATACCGCAAGACTCAGTTTGATAAGGGTATTCCTCTAATATTCAACAGGGTTATTCTTCGACTCATTTGGAGAAAAAAACTCCCCATGAATGCATGTCCTAGAAGTCTTAACTTGTCAGATTCAGGATAAAAAAACAGTTTTTTCAATAATAACTGAGATAATATTGTTGTCATCTTTATGAAATTTTATACATGTATTCTACGCATCAATTTTCATTTTCTGATGTGAATCAATTTTAATTTTCTTTAACAGTGGCGTTCCCACGAGTTTTGCATTGAATATTTTTTTAGAAAAAACTATACGCTACTGCTTTCTCATTAAATAAAAGTTTTTCTTTGTCCGACGCATGGTTTTCGCATGAAAACATTAAAATTGTGTTACTACAGGTTCGATTACTCGATTTGTATAAGCATATTGCTGGAGATTATCAGCAAAAAAATATAAATATTTTGGAAAGGAGACCAATCAACGGAAAGTGTGACAAAATAATTCTAACATTCACTCTAAGTTATATTTGATGCATCAAAAAATTACAAAACGATCCAGCTTCAAATTTAACTTCTTGTTATTCTGTTAACGTGATGGAATAAAGTTTTTCAATTAGAGAAAAGTTACCAAAAATATATCTGAACTCAATGATGTTCATTTGCTCATA
Source organism: Chrysomela aeneicollis (assembly GCA_029955515.1). Taxonomy (NCBI): domain Eukaryota; kingdom Metazoa; phylum Arthropoda; class Insecta; order Coleoptera; family Chrysomelidae; genus Chrysomela; species Chrysomela aeneicollis. The sequence goes on from JARUHQ010000006.1 coordinate 9,707,296, forward strand.
TATACCTACAATGTATGCTTTTTTCAAATGTTTTTAATGACAGTATATTTAGATGTGAGTGAATAACGAGACATCATCCGCCATATTCACGATACCTCAGGCTATCCCAATCATTCTAATTTTTAAAACGCATCAATAGACAAGATATATTATCTTCTTTTTCATGTGGAGCATCCACCCAGAGTAATTCAATTTTAATAAATGGTTAAAACAAAGAAGAGTAAGACAATCAGTCTTTGATACGATTCATCCCCCTCTTTGATTGATGCAAAGCAAGTGAGAGCGCACCACTGGCTATTCAACTTAGGATGCATGTCAACTCGGGATGGGACAGAAACTGGGGATTACTTCAAACTGTGCGATGTCTTTTATCCAACTATATAGTCTATAATCCATTGCTTACTCGATTTTCAACAGTTGATGTGATGATATTGGTAATAATGAACAGTGACACCCCTTCGGCTTGTCAAATTCAAGTAAAAGTTCTACTGAAGCCCAATATAACCGTTTGTGAACATATTCAAGTTTTTATATAGTTTCAGTAACTCCTGCACAAAGATGAAAAATAAAAATTCAATGTGTGCAAAAACGGGAAAGTCTGGAGAAAAGAATCAGCTAATATAGCGAAGTGGTGTATTGTTGGTTGCATAAGGTATATTTTAGTTGCATAGTTGCAGCAACGTTCTATATACATATGTAGAAGAGTGAGTAGCAGTAGCATTGTTGCTGGGAACTCAATTTTCTGAGAATCTGTTACCAATAATTTGATATAACATAATCGATATACAAGGTCAACGATTGATAACCTCGATAATATAGGAATTTATTTCGTTTAATGGAAATGATAAAATCATGTAAGGGGTTGTAATTGTACTCAGAATGCGATTCTATATTGAAATAAGTGAAAGTATACCATAAAAAAGTAAGGATTATTTCAGGTCAAAACTGAGATGATAAAAATTAATTGGAATCGTCAAAAAATACATATATTTTATTATTCCTACACAATGGATTTTGGAATTTTACTTGTTTGTATAGTATATGTATAGGGGTGACTAATAAAATGGGAAACAATCGGCACATGAGATTATTTTTATAATATTTGCATCGAGTTCCTCTTTTCTTTTTGTCTAGACAGCCCCTCAGTTTATAGTGTACACAAGCTAGTTCTCTGATAAAAATATCTATTCTATTGTCGCCATATCTTAACCAACGAATGTACCTACTAATAATTATGACAGTCATAAGTATAGAAACACAATTATCTTTATGAACAAAATATATCAAATGTGAAACATGCCAATTCATTGATTGATTGAAGGATATTTATATCCCTATAATATTTCAGTAATTTTGGCAGATAAGGGAACTCAAATCAAAGTAATTGAAATGCAAAACGATCAGTCTTGATCATATAATCAGCCTACAACATGGTTATTCTTTTTGTTCCTGCACCTCATAAACATACAGTAAATTGTGTGAGTATAGAATATTACTGTTTTCATTCTCTTGGTACAGAGGTGGGTAGATGGACTGGTGAATTCACTTCCTATCCTGTGACTGGTCCCAAATCTCTTGATTTCGCCTACTTTGATAAAACGTGTCTAACGTGACATTGCGTGGGTGAATCTTGCTAAGTGAAGCCGCGATTTCAACCAAATTTACAGGTTACTGCAGGTGTCAATACTAAAATATGATGAATATTTGAGTTTGATGCGAATATGTATCGAACATGATTGAAAGAGAATTCTTCAAATATCTTTCGACAGTATCGCCATCTATTGTTGTACATGAGAACCCCACGTAATGAGCTGAAATTCAATTGTTTCAAATCAAGGATTTGTCTGCTGAAACAATTGAAGAGTAGCGCCACCAGGTCTTATTTCCATCATTCTTGGTACCTATCTGAATTTATTTGGGAATGTCACTCTTTTTATTTTTTTGCCAAGCGAATTCATCCCCAGCAAATAGTTTACCTTTTCCTATAGAAAAGAGACCGTGACATCTATTATAGAGAAAATATGTTTGCATACAATAACAACAGATCTTAATAGTATGACTGTAATACTGCAAAGAATATTCGGTGATGATTTCATCTAGATACATCTACTAATTCAACGTTATTATATATTAAATATTTGTCTGTGGTGCCCAGTTGACAATATCTCGGTTATCCTGCTCACTGATCGTTGGCTTTGTCAATTTATAACTTATCTGGCCTGTGGGCATCATCAGTGTAAGGATTTTTGATTTTTGTGGGCGGTCCAGTTGACTTCAATCAGCTCTATCAGGCCTCGTAATTATAATCACATTATGGACGATAAAAGAGAATTTCTAGTTTGAAGGAAGATCCGATATGCACATCGTTTCGATCAGATGCAAGATGGCTATATATTCCGATTGCGGACATCATTGGTGGATTATGATTAAGCAATTGCAGTATCCATTTCGGATATTCAGAGTGTTAACAATTCAGAGGCCATATCAGTGTCCAGTGAGGGGTCCCGTTATACTATTTTTCCTACAACCCCGTATGAAAACGTAATATAGCACATTGTTTTGTTATTTAAAAAGTAGCTCATATCACCATGGTGTTGTTATTTGAAAGAAAAAAGCACACGTGTTGACATGAAAAATATCACACGCTCGCCTGAATTGATAGAAATAATTAGGTATATTGTAAAGGTACTCACTGTCAATTTAAAAGCGTTCTAAAATCAAATTAATATTATTTATTGACATTTCTGTCTCGTTTCTAATTATACCAAGAATTCTTTAGGTAGGTATCTATTAATTTCAATGTGTCAATGTTACATAACCTCTGAATTCACTCTGATAAAAATTAGGGTCAGTGACTGGAACTATTTCTATACATGTCTGATGATCGATGATCTACTACGATCATTGCTGATGATGTTGATGACAGCAAGTGAGATTATTCAAAAGAGTACGGCTACAGTTTTATGCGCGGCTTGCATCAGTTGCATCATGTAGCATGTTACATCGTATCACAGTATCAGTAGTACACAGATGTTTGCACTCGAAATTTACATTTGACAAGGAGTCAAGGACGCACTAACTCGTACGCGCTTGCGCACTACGTACTTCTGTGGCTCTGTATTCCTGGTTGCGTGACTACTGGCGCTAGCAGGCGTAAGGTGTCAAATATCAATAAAATTGTTTGTCCAAACAAAACTAATTCAATCAATCAGTAATTCACATAATAAGGAATTGTCGGAGAAGTATTCAAATATCATATTGAATATGGAAATAAACAGTACTTGATATCGAATCAAAACCACCTGAAATTATAGAGACCGCTCAAGTTACATATTTGACAATACTTTCCGCGAAATGAAAGTATTCGGAGTCGTAGGAAAAATAGTGTAGAAAACTCGTTGGAAAGTGCATTTCCTTCACTCGTTACGTTTCCGCACTCACCGCTACGCGGCTCGTGCTAAACGACTACTCTTGTGAAATATGACACTTTCCACACTTGTGTAATATACCATTTTACCTGTATTTCAGAAAGCGTTAGGATAATATCGGAATAGTAAGACATCATCATACGAACGATTAGCTGAGAAACACGACATGATATCGCTGTGCTAGAACAATACTAAAGGACAACTTGATAATAGTATATCACACAACAAGTGTGGAAAGTGACATATTTCACACGAGTAGTCGTTTAGCACGAGCCGCGTAGCGGTGAGTGCGGAAACGTAACGAGTGAAGGAAATGCACTTTCCAACGAGTTTTGTACACTATTTTTCTTACGATCTATAATTTCAGGTGGTTTTGATTCGATATCAAGTACTGTTTATTTCCATATTCAAGATGATATTTGAATACTTCTCCGACAATTCCTCATTATGTGAATTACTGATTGATTGAGTTAGTTTAGTGTGGACAAATTTTATTGATATTGACAGTAGCGTATATAAACAACCTTGACACCATACACCTGCTAGCGCCAGTAATCACGCAATCAGAAATACAGAACCATAGAAGTATGTACTTCGCAAGTGCGTACGAGTTACTCGAGTTAGTGCGTCCTTGCTTGACTATTTGCAAACATCTGTGATACCAAAGAATCTTCTCGTTGGTGATACTGTGATATCAAACTGATGCAAGCAGCAAGCCGCGCAAAAAACTATAGCCGTACTCTTTTGAATGATCTAACCCTCTGTCATCAACATCGAAATAGTTCCAGGTTCCAGTTTTAAGTGAATTCAGAGGTTATTTATCAGACACATTGAAATTAATAGTTGTCGGTATAATTCAAAAAGAGACAGAAATTTCAATAAATAATATGAATTTGATTCGAGAACGCTTATATTGACAGTGAGTACCTTCACAATTCTATCAATTCAGGCGACCGTTGTGATATTTTTCATATCAACACTAGTGCTTTTTTCTTTCAAATAAACAATACCGTAGTGATAAGAGCTACTTTCTGAATAACAAAACAGTGTAATTATTGACGTTTTTATACGTGGTCGTAGGAAAACATAGTTTCGAATTTTAATGTTATAATTGTATCTGAAATTCACATTTGGCAATGTTATTATATGGTCTATTTCGAATATGTCTCGGTTTCTGGTCTGAGTTGTGTCAGTATACGTTTGTTGTTCGTTGAAAAAGTCCTTGTATAATATTCCTACTATATATTTCACCAAGAAACGAGAAAATAAGTCGCATTTTGAACGAAAATAACAAAATTTTCCGCTCGTGAGCAGAAATATTGAAAAACGCTTTCATCTCCAGCAAGTACATACTTATATTGTTGAAAAAGAAATTTTTGAATTATTTCTATCACTATTTTTTCTATGCAAACACAGTTTGAAAAAATATTTGTTTGTTTGTATTAATGTCTATCAGAAACATAAGAAAATTCCCGAAATTGTTCATAATGGAAGAAAACTGAATTTTTTTACAACCGATTAACGAAGAAGCCTCCGATGGCATTCAAATCTCAACAAAAAATTGAGGTTTGAAGATAGTCATTAAAAATTACAGCATTTGCGCTCGTGAGTGAAAATGTGAGTGGAAATATTGAAAGAACGCTCGCATCCACTATGATATATTGTTGAAAACGAACTCATATTCTCCTGCATGATTGAAAATAATTAATTATCTGAGGCACCTCCTAATGTAGCAGAAAGAGCAAAAATTGTAAATTCGAATCTCCTATCAGAGAAATCGAGGGAAAGTATGAAGTATGATATGTTTGAATATACAGCAAAAATAATTTTTAGAAAAAGGTAAATTTCAATAATACTTCATTCCCTATGGTAGTTTTGGAAGCACCATCAGTAGTAGTAGTGATAAAGTAGTAAGTTTTCTTCTCTAGAAATTACGTTTGTAAAAAAAAATCTTGCGAGTATTTCGAACGGTTGCCTATATTTTGTAGCACTTAATCTTTCGAGTCTCTGATGACTCCTTGGTGCCTAGATTTCAAATCCTTCGGATTCTCAACGATAACCAGCCGAGTAGTGCTTCGGATGACACTTAAAAAGCTAAGGGAGGGCGAATTTTTGCTGGCTACACGGTTGAATATGTCGGGAAACAGATATCACCTGACCCCCACATCGAGGTCGGATATTGAAAAAAATAATAATCCCCCTTCTTCCCCCTTGGGGTACCTTTGGGTACGGATGAATAAGGAGAAAGAGATTTTTGGGATTTTTTTACATGCCTATCATTTTCGGGAGTTTCGTACAAAACTACTAAAAATTGCCCAAACTCGGGTACTTCAAGTATCATCATAGTTTGATGTACAGGGCGAAAAAAAGTTATATTTCAAAATCGTGACAAGCAGTACCCATGGATGTGTTCAGCGAAAAAGATGATGGAAGACTTTGTATAGGTGGTGAAAAGGTTATCTTGAAATTTTGTTGTATTCTGATTTTTTTGTATTCTGAAATTTTTTTGAAGTCTTATATCCAGAAAAAAGAGGCTTACGAATAATTTGTTTGCGTTTAAATCTTCATTTTCACGAAAACAAAATTTTCAACCTGTCTTATTGTCATTCATTATGGTTCTTGTTACCTACGTTGTTTATGGCCATAGATCTTATTGCTTACGCTAGATCCGGTTTCCAGGTTACTTGTTGTGTTGGTCCAGGGGGGTTGAAAGTACTAAGCCATTGGTCGTTTTTATTTCTGTCCATGATATGTGTTGTACCACGTGATCATAGAACCTACTTCCTTGCAGACCCCTCTAGACCAAAAAATAACTACAGGATGCCGGATCTAGCGTAAACAATAAGATCTATATGGTTACGGGCTATGCATTGTTGTTGGGCTGATTTTTTTTCGAAATCATGGCGTTTCAATTTGGTTTTCTCAAGCACAATTTTTGAAAACTGAAAGCAAGAAAGATCTGGACGTATCCAGAATGAATGATCCTTCTGAAAACAAGTTGATTTTCATTCTCTTCCTTGGCGGAATTTAGAGGGTGTTTCAGATATCTTTGAAGAAACTCTCGATCTTGAATGTTCATCTTGAGTTAATTCTGATCCTTATATCTCCTCATCTGATGTTTCAGCTTCACAATTAGTCGGAGATTTTGAAAATCGGTTGAAGAGGAAAAAAGTTATGACTGCAGAGCAAAAGATTTAATTTTTTGATATCACTGCTCTGTGAATGTAATGAAATTATCTTCATGCCTCTGCTGATAAAGTTGAAGAATAACTGATGTTTTTCTAAATTTTGAAATTTTGTGGAAAAAACCTCAGGTATCGAAGAAGTACGAGATTATAGCGGAAGGACTGAGCTATGCGAACAGTGGTGAAAAGAATTCAAATTGTTCGAAGCAGAAAAAAGATCAAATTTTAACAAGGCCAAAATTCGGGGCGCGATGTAATTAGTGTTGCGTAGTTTAGATATTTTTGCAGATTTTTCAAATACTTATCAACTGATATGAGTTCAGTTCAATCTTCAATAAATTTTGGTGAATGGAGGATGATTCACTCAAATTTAAGTTAATCATAAAATCTATAGTGATTTGTTGAAAAAATGAAATGCTCATTCCATAACGAATGTGGTAGTATAAAAAAAATTGTTTTTATTCGTTTATTCCAAACAACTCATCAGGTACCCTCAGGTTATGCTCCCGATTCCAAACTGTTCAAAAAATTTAAAATATTTCTATATGAAACCCAAAGTAAATCTTTTCTGCACCCTCACAAATCCAACATAAAAAATATCAATATAAAACATTATCAACGGGGCGTAAGAATATGTGTCACCCAGAGAATGACAAAAAAATCTCCTTTCTAAATAATACCCAACGTATCGAACCGTTTCAATAAATCCGTCCGATCTTCAAAAACACCGTGGGAACTCCCCCATAAAGGTCCGCATAAAGGAGAAAGATCAAGTAGGCCTAAAAATCAAATTCTAATAAATATCCGACAGTGAATGGACTCGATCGACATAAATTCAACCCTGATATCAACAGGTGGTAGATTCTTAGGTGGCAGGGTGGATTTCTCGAAGAAGGGACAAGGAACTTTGACACAAACAACCTGTAAAGTGATTGTGAAAGTGATCGGTATCAGAGAAAAGGTCGTTTTCCGATCATGTGGAAGTTCACGAGCTATGCGGGGATACTTTGCAAGCATTGAAAAATACACACATAAAAAGAATTACTTAATTTGATTTGATATGCTTTGATTCAAGAGTATGGCTTGTTTATATACTTATACTGGAATAAATTTCTGCTCAATTCAAGACTATTATGTTTCCAACTAAATACACTCATACCAATGTTATAGATTTCTTGAATAGTAAATGAATGGAGTTCTTCGTGAGAATAATACAATATTTCAGATTGATAACACAATATATTCAAATCAAGACAATCATAATCTCTCAATGACTCGCAACTTTCTTGAACAAAAAGAATCAGATTTTCAGTTTTAGCTGTAGATTGTTTTGTATCAAGAATTTTATCAAATTAGAGGAATTATATCGATTTCTTGAAATGAGAATCATCCTCAACTTCCGTTCTCTTATTGGGGCTCTCATCAATCACATCAACACTTGCAGATCTTCTTCTTGACAACCTTTCCCCCTATTCGTAGAGATTATTTCTGAACTTGTCCACCAGTTTACCTCGCAATAAAGTTGTATTCCTCTGGTTTCAAACTACTGAAAAATATAAAATATATCATTCACAACTCCATGTAGGTACAATGTGAGAGATAATCTGACTTAGCAAAATGCATGGTTATTATATTTCTTCAAATCTGGGTTCACATTCTTACTACTGAATTCATTTTCCATCGAAATTGGTAAAAAAATGTAAAAATATGTTAGGTATAATATGCAATATCAAAATACCTAAGGTGTCTACAAGTTCAAGAAGCCCTTTTCCACTGTTCAATCAGTGTTTCGACAAATTTAAACGTTCATCCGCACATAGATACCTAAACTCAATTTTCACTCACTATGCCGATCCTGGTTATTCAAGTTTTTCACGAATTATCAGTTTTCGAGATGATATAGCTACGTTAATTGATTGGATACACAATAATACCTACCCAAGAATGAACGTCGATAAGATATAGGCATGTAACTTACCTCTAAAAGTGGTAATTATATCCTCAGATATCTCCTTAGACCTTAGTTTTTCTTCCATGGTAAGCCAATATTTCTATGCCAATAAAATAGGTTGAACTGGTTGAACAATGATGGATGCACAACAAGAGCACCCCGAAACAACACACACTGTTTGGCAACATTCTCGGCTCGAAGGGATCGAAATTATATTCAAGAAAATGTTATAGTCAATCCAAAGAAACTTTCTCAGAGATTCACTTATTCAGAGATTAATTGTCTTGTGAATCTCGTTATTGAAGAAAATGCTACATATGTTATTTTGAAAGAAGACATTCCGTGATATATTTTTCAAGAACTTCATTATTTTTTCTGGATACTTTGAATTTCTTGAATTGAGAACATTTTGTTATACCAAATGAATATTCCAGTGAAATAATTTTCTACAATTGACATATTCAATAAATTCATTTCAAATAAATTATTTTAGAAGAAGAATGCGCTTTTTCAAAACAAGAATTAGACATTGAACGAATATATCGTTTTCATTTGAGAATTTGTTCTTATGTGTGTAGCTAGCTGAAAGTTATCATGGCGGATTTTGACATTTGACAGATTTAGGAAAAAATTTGACACTTGACAGTTGACAAAATAAGTGTTCCTTGTCAAAATTGAATTAATATGTGAACAAATCCAAATTCCAGAATAATATCCTTATTCTTTGTGCCTTTTAATTCTATGAAATATCCATATCGATATTCTGGAATTTGGATTTGTTTCCATTTTGATTCAATTTTGACATGAAACACTTATTTTGTCAACTGTGAAGTGTCAAATTTTTACCTAGATTTTTCCCTAAATCTGTCATATATCAAAATCCGCCATGATAACTTTCTATTCTGGGAAGGGTTAATTCTTAGATTGGCATTTCATCCCACACGACCACTGATAATTATTGTTTGAAAGTGGACATTTCAATTGTATTTTTTTGAAGACGTACAATGTGTCTAACTTTCGATAGTTTTGCACGATTTTTCATAGATAGAGTTGAGGTTTTCACATTCCTGTCATACTTTTTTGTGAAACAAACATTAGTGAAAACAGAACTATCGTATAGCCCTTCCTGGTTTCAATATATAGGGCGGAATTGAAAATATTGCATTTTGGGACCCCACCTGTATCTCAGCTATCTCTCAACTCATGGGAAAAATAAAAACTGAATATCATTTATCTTTTTCCGTAGAATCCAGTGGCTAAGTCAGATTTCTGAAATGAGTGGTCATTATCAAGATATAACCCAATGTTATATATTCTCAAATGGAGTACCCATTCATATTCTTTGATATTAAAAATATTTATGCTGTATTGCGCTTCCCAAAAATATATAACATGCACTTATACGATATTTTGAGTATAATTCCTTTATGATTCTAGTTACATCTAGATACATATTATCCATTAAAAAGTGAAAAGAAAAACTCTCTATAAGCCAATATTAATTCGTATCAACTAGAGTTTCGCGAGACTCAAATTCGAGATTTCTCGTCTCGTCTCGATTATGAGAGGAAATCGAGACGAGGCTGATTTTTTTTTCCGAGACGAGATCGAGAAAATTCGAGATTTTTTCGAGATCGAGAAAGTATTTTGATATTTCTCGATCTCGAAAAAAATATACGTGCTGCAATAACTCACAGCTCTCAATAAAAAATAACAAAGTGAATAAAAAGGACAAAGGTGAAAATTAACATCTTTATATTCCAAACGTCTCAAAGTATTAAAAACTATTGAACACATTCAAAAGAAAACTTAGTCTTAGTCTCAAACACTTGGTATAAAATGCACATGCATATAAAGTGATATGCATTCAAAAAATTCCAAAATTCGAGGAATATTTGCACATAATCGTTGATATCTCTTAAGAACAACACTATACAAAACATAATGTTTTGCTCTAATCAGCTGATCACGATCATTGTGTCTCACTCTTATGTTAGAGTCGATTGCTCTCTTTCTACACCCCATCTAGATATTATTTGATTATTGGTTATAATAACGTATAACCAATGATCTGCACCGAAATACAGGTTATTAAATTTTTTTTATGAAAAAATTACGTTAAAATACATCAGATGATGCTATGCTATGAACTAAAAGCCACGTATAACAAAAAACCGCTGAGTATCAGCACCAAAATAAAGAGTATAGTGAAAAAAATGGAAATTATACAAATCATCGATGTTTGCACAAGCACAAGCATTGCACAAGACTTCAAAATTATTCTTCAAATCTATTAAGAAAAATATAAAAATAAGCATTCATCAATTTTCGTGCTTATTAGTTTTTGATAGTTTGAGATGATTAAGTTCTTTAAGAATATGAAAATATTTATTTTCGAATCAATTTTACCTTTGTTCTTGTTATTTGCTTTGTTATCTCTGATGACGTATTTAGAACTGATGTGAGTTATTGCAGAACATATATTTTTTTCTATTTTGGTTGTATAATGAAGTCATTGTGCAACGCAAATGCGTGTCGAAATAGCCTCTATTTCGATATGCATTTTTTATTATTTGGGGATTGGTACAATCGAACTGTAAAATGAAAGTCAGAACAGTTAGGCCCAGCTTACTTCTGAGCGATTTTGGATTTGGTGATACTAACAGTGAAAAACTCAATGTTTTAATTGGTAAATTTCAATTCAGAGTGTTATTTGATTTAAATTGACCAATAAAAACAATAACAACATTGAATTTTTCACCGCTGGTATTGTAATAATCAAAATCGCTCAACTGTAAACTGGGCTTTACGTTTGTGCGTCAGATTCAAATCATTTCAATGTCATCATTGTTACCAATCGAAGATGTTTCTGTTATTTATCGATATTCAATAAATTTTTTCTTCAAATCAATTCAGAATAGAAAAAATTGCATATGACACACGTTTTATAAGACACGTTGTCGCACTTGTTCACTTGGAGCACTCCTCGCTTTGATCGTCGTACTCCAAACAACTCGTGCGACAAAATAGCGTCTTATAAAACTTGTATCATAATATACTAAATATTTCGAGATAGAGAAATCTCGAAATAATTTTTCTATCTCAAAAGTGTTTTCTCGATCTCGTCTCGAAAAAACGAAGAATTAGTCTCGTCTCGATCTCGTCTCGAAATCGAGACGAGAAATCTCGAATTTCGAGAGTCTCGTGAAATCGTAAAGGTACCAATATTTGATGTCTGAATGCTAAGACGGCGTGGTTGCATCTCAAAATTGAACCTCCATAAGACTTCCATGTTGAGTAATTCTGACCCAACTAATATGGTCTATAACGATCACTCCTCAATGAAAAGAAGAACCGTTAAAGTGCGACAACCGATACACCGGAAAGATAATCTTCTCAGCTGGTGAGAATAGGAATTCAAACATCCAGAATAACTTTGTTTAATTCGTACGCAACGGATAGTGTCAGAACAGTTAACCATGGCAAATTTATTAGATCCTTAATGAAAGGAAAAATAAACCAATGGTATCATTGTGATCAACCATTTTTCACTTGCCATTGTTATATTACTTAGTTGAATTACCTGATAGCAAGATCATCGCATAATGCATGGAAATGAGTTGATATCTGTGAATCGTTCAACATTTTCGAGAGTTATTCTTCCATGGATAAGCCCATTGTCCACGATTTCTACAACAGCCGCAGGCTTGCCACAAGCTCTGTCGGGGGTCCTGAAGGTAGATTGAATCAGTTTTATTAAATTTTCCTATAAGAACAAGATGTTGTGAACATTTTGTATCAACGAACCTGACTTCATTTGTTTTAGTATCATGCGCTATAGCTATGGTAGGTCTGTACTGTTCCAAGAGGAAGACTTCAGAAAAGTTAAGAAATCTAATTCGGAAAATACCGAACTCAAATAAAATATTCGGGATATTAGTAGTCGGTTCTCTTGACTCTACTTTTCCAGGTGATTGGAAATACAGAATTCAAACATCACAATTTTGATAAAATTAAATATGTTGTTGATTTTGCATGAACCGAGGCGTCATGCAATCTTATTGTTTCCAAGAAATACAAAATCAAGAACTTGAAGATAATAAGCTCTCAATCCTACTGAAATTATTATTTTTTGACCAAGGATAGAGTGGGGGCAAATCTGGACGTAAGGCACATTTCAACAATTCAAATTTACCGCCTGTGTGCCAAGCGATATTTCAAGCTGTAGGTACCGCATTTGTAATTCTTTGCATTATACATTCAACGACAAATATAGTATATTCTTCAACGAGTGTTTAATGATGGCTATTATTCTCGAGGATGTATTTTACGAAACTAGTCGAGGGCGAGTTGAAGACTATATACTTTCTCCACGACTATAGCCTATATCTATAAATATCACAGTATCGTCATTGGCTTCAGCATGTTGGATTCTGAAGATTCGAAATTTGTGATTGGTTGTCAGGCGTTGAATAATATCGAGAATCCAACACGATGTTCTCTGAATATTACAGGATATGTTCAGTTTCGTTAGAACCAGAACATACAAAAAAGTATGAGATATCATCTTCATTTGTCAAGAGATACCGCATATGTGATTTATATAGTATCCAATAGTCATCGAGAAAATATATTATTATTAATATCATTATAATGCAGCTATAACGTCAAGGTGTTGATTTGAGAAAAATACTGACTCACTGAGTGAAATAAATTACTGTAAATTGTGTACGACGTAGAAACCTACTTCAAAAATGTAAGAATATATACCTTCTGTTTATAATATCGTCACGATATGTTAGTTTTTATCGAACAATAGTTCAATTAACTCCTGTAGAACACGTGTTCTGAAAATTATCGAGTGAATACATTTTTCACATCATTCACAGGTCATACTCATATGTTGAGTAGATTTGGACTAGTTTAAAAGGACCCTATATTCTTATCCTATTGAACGAATTTGCGAATATCAATACATTTTCGATATATTGATTATTGAACACAATTTTCCAAATATAATCGAGTGGGTACTGTGATGAAGTTTTAAATAATTTACAAAATGTGTGATTGTGTCTGATATTTCGATGTTTGTATTAGAAAATTAAAATTAGTATATAGGCGTCGTACTGGTGAGATTCTCAACTAAGGAAAAAGTTCATTTCGTTAGTCAATAGGAAAGATATGTGATGATGAATTCAATATAGTCGTTAAGTACAGATAATATTATTTAATTAGTAGGTAGTTCTTTATGTAGGTAATAAGTAATGAATAAATTTATGGATCAGTTCAATCTTACACAATTAGACAGATGCGCGATTTCGGAAGAATTTTCATTTTGTCTAGAAATTATATATAATGATATATCAACAACGAATTCGAAAATTTGTAGGCAATATTAATAGCTTTCCATAAATGCAGCTAAGAGCTCCATATGTTTCAAAATCTTTTGGCATTTTCGATTTTTCATCAGGATAAGTAGATAGTTATTATAATGGCTCTGCATTTTTTTATAATGTATATCACAATGGACACTTAGTATATTCTCCTCATCCTTTGAAAATATAGCTTATAATGTTTGTAAGCATTTTTCTTTCTCAAACAACACCAGAATATATGTTTGAAAATTCAGTAGTGATCCTAGAGTAACATCAGTTATCACAATCGGTACATCTGAGGCGAGATCTGAGGTTATTTTTTATGTTTTCAACCAGTATGCGCATGTATTTTTTTTTGCCGTTCTCACGACCCACGCTTCACCTACCTTCATGTAATTCAGTCGATTTTTCGGGGCGTCACACCCAACAATCAATATTATGTGTTCGGGTATTGCCAAAGACTCCTAATATGATTATAATGATAACTTGTGTCAGACGTTATTGATAACCTTCTTCCAGTGATCAGAGCAGGCCGGTTGTGCGCCCTAATCAATCAAAGGAGGCCTTCTTTCCCCTTTCAGCCAGCATTAGAGGAAAAAAATTGGTTTTCTCAAGTCACCGGCTCGCATGCATTGTATGCTTGACAGTATCCAAGGAAACAAAGTCGACTGCGTTGATTTTTTTTTAAACAGTCCTGTCAGACAACGATGAAATATCCGTAATGAACAATAATAATTGCAGATCTGGTGGTATTTTAAGTGACAATTTTATATATTTATATATATATTGTTTTATTGGATCTTATTCGTTAAAATAATGATGGAAATGAGACCTGGTGGCGCTACTCTTCAATTGTTTCAGCAGGAAAATCCTTGATTTGGAACAATTGAATTTCAGCTCATTACGTGGGGTTCTCATGTACAACAATAGATGGCGATACTGTCGATAAGTATTTGAAGAATTTTCTTTCAATCATATTCGATACATATTCGCATCAAATTCATTGTAAAATGGCTCCATGGAATTGTTAGAAACGATTTAGAAGTCATTCAGAATCAAATATTCATCGTTTTGCATTGACACCTGCAGTAACCTGTAAAATTGGTTGAAATCGCGGCTTCACTTAGCGAGATTTACCCACGCAATGTCACGTTAGACACGTTTTATCAAAGTAGGCGAAATCAAGAGATTTGGGACATGTCACAGGATAGGAAGTGAATTCACCAGTCTATCTATCCACCTCTGTTAAAATGAATGCAAGTCGTTTGACTTGGTTGTCAAAGTAACGCAGCTAGGTTTTTGTCTCAATACAAACATTTCAAATTCACCACCTTCGACATTGTGAAGCATTTGTTGCTATGAGAGTTCCCATTCGTCGTCGATTTCGATAGGAACAAATATTCGTGCATCTAGTTGAAATTATCAAACAATATTACTACCACTTTTTCAATCACTGTTGAACGTGTCTACAATAGGACAGTGACTTCATATTAACCATCCAGGTGAAATAAATGATGATATTTCGATGAAGGAAAAAATGCCCAAATAATGCGATAATAGTATATTTTGATACAAGTTATATGAGACGCTATTTTGTCGCACGCGTTCCAAGGGAACAAGTGCACAAATTCATTTGGGATTTTCAAAATTTCCAAAGTTCAATCTTGTAGTACGTGACGAGCATAAAGTCTTCTTGACGGCTTCCCAAAATATGAGACCATAAGAAGTGCAATGGTTTGCAGAAAAATATTTCTTTGTATACCAGTAACATCGAAATTTTTCTGTTCAAACAACACAAAATAAAAAACTTATGAAGAAGGTGTCTCTGACTTCTTCCATCGAAAAGTTTGAAGAATTGGTTTATGATGGATGAAACAATTGATTAAAATTATCACTGCCCTGTAATCAAACTATGATTGTTTCAATTTTCTCCTGAATAAATAGAGAAACACGATTCGAGTTGACATAACTTTTTTAAGACATAAATATTATTTTGTTATCATATTTTGCATAAATAATTTGTACGCCGAGGCAAAATTTTGAGAAAATTCATAAATACATATATCCTGACGCTTTCAGTTTCACAAGATCTCTTTCTGAATTGAAATTTATTTTGAATAGATTTAGAAATATACTCTCAGCCTTGAACTGGATGCTTTCATGTTGATATGAGCTGCGAAATATTTTGCCTCAGCAATCATGTTTTCATTGACATCGTTGCAAAAAATATAAATCAATGAGGGGTTGATGATTCGATTTTTCTTTTCTCTTGTCAATATTTATTTCTCAAAGTCCTTGCCAAGAACAGCATAAGTGTTTTTTTAGTCAGTGGTAGTTAATTCTCTCACAATAGCAAAGATATTTGCTGGAAATATCCTTGAAAGTGATACCATGTAGCGCATTCAACAAAACTAGAATAAAAAAAGTTTAACTAATGTCTTACCTATTCTGTTACTCCGTGAGAACAGAAAATCACCGGAATAGTGGACGGGACGAACGACGGACGACAGACGAGATGAACTGAAAACGATACCAACCGAAATGCGATTTTGGCATTTCCTAATCGCTTTCAGCAATTAATTTTTGCTGGGCTAGCAAAAATATTACAGGTATTATAAAGAAATATTTCGTGGTCCAAATATTTTCTACTAGCATAGCAGAGAGAATTACGATTATTATAACGAAATATTGATTAAATCTTCTTTGCTACGACATTAACATTTCTAACTATCGTGGAAAAGTACATTTTCATGAAAGCATATAGTTATTTGTTTTACTAGGCATAAAAGCACAAGATTTAATGCCGCGGCTGGCGTTTCATAGCCGAGCGTAGCGAGGCTATGAAACCAGCCAAGGCATTGAATCTGCTTTTCTGCCGTGTGAAACATATAATTTTTTCTTCAAATTTATTCCAATTCCACGCAAAATCGACTTTTTCATATTTAAATTGCGTTTCATTATCAATATCCAAATAACTAAATTATTTTATCAAAGGTAACTGGGCCCTGCGTTACTATGTTTACCGCTGATGACGTTTGTTGAATATGTTTGTTTACTGTTTACTTTGTCATTGTCAATTTTGAAAAGTTTTCATGTTAGAAATGGATTTACTGCAAAATGAGGATGAATTGATGCAATTAACACCAGGCGCGAGATGTGGAATTTAACCTTTTACCGGAAAAATCAAGAACTGTATATGAACTCACATACAGCAGATTCATGGAATATAGACAGAAGAAAAATATAGGATCTTTCTCTGAAGATGTGCTGATTGTCTATTTTTCCGATCTTTCAAAGAAAATAAAGCCTTCAACGTTATGGTTTACCTATTCGATGTTGAAAGCTACCCTGAACATAAAAAATAACATTGATTTGGCAAAATACCTGAAGTTACGGGCTTTCTTGAAACGCCAGTCATACGGTTTCCATGCAAAAAAATCCCGAGTTTTTCAAAGAGAAGAAATCGAGAAATTTTAATCAGATGCCCCAGATGAACTGTATTTGTGTACGAAGGTAGGAATATATTGAAAATGATCTATTATGGATTAAAGAACTAATTTTCAATTTATATTTTAGATTGTACTTATTGTTGCAGTCGCTGGGGCTTGTAGATGTGATGAGCTTTTGCAAATGAAAACAGATGATATAAATGATATGGGCGACAAATTGCTAATCATGCTACCAAATACTAAGACCAAAAGATCAAGATCTTTTGTAGTAACGGAATATTTAAGCGTTTACAGAAAATATGCAGCCTCCAGACCCTCGAATTTAAATAATCGGCGTGTCTTCTATAAGTATGCGAGCGGTAAAGCACATCAGCAATTCATTGGCATTCACAAATTCGGTAAAATGCCAGAAGAAATTGCTACTTTTCTGGGACTATCCCATGCGAAAGAGTATACCGGGCACTGCTTTCGCAGAACTTTGGCCACAATGCTGGTGCATTCTGGTGGGGACATGTTGAAGCAACATGGAGGATGGAAGTCTTCCGCTGTCGCGGAGGGCTATATTGAGGACTCGCTAGCCAATAAGTCGAACATCGGCAATAAAATATTTTCTGGCGTTTCCGGAGTATCAAGTGTGGATACTGAAGTTGTTAATTTTACTGGAAAGGAGGGAAGTGGACAGAGTTCAATTGTATTAAATAATTGTTCACATATCACCATAAATATATCTAATAAATAAAAATTTCGTGTTGTAGTTTGTAGTTTTAATGCAATAAAACCAGTTTATTATCATCAGCATCATTTTGAGTTTTCCTAATGTCATTGTCAATTTTAATAACCAGTTTGATTTAAATTATTACTTGGAAGGTTGCCTAGCAACGAACTTTTTCTGCCTAGGCAGTAAAAGTGGACTTTTTCTGCCTAGGCATTAAAAGTACAACTTCTAAGCCTGCCAAGTGTCATTAAAAGGCCGCTTTTAATGTCATTTGGAGAAAAAATATTTTTTCCTACGACCACTTATGAAAACGTCAATAATCATACTGTTTTGTTATTCGGAAAGTATAGCTCATATCACCATGGTATTGTTTATTTGAAAGAAAAAAAGCAGTGTTGATATGAAAAATATCACAACGGTCGCCTGAATTGATAGAAATAATTAGGTAAATTGTGAAGGTACTCACTGTCAATATATAAGCATTCTCAAATCAAATTCATATTATTTATTGAAATTTCTGTCTCGTTTTGAATTATACCGAGAACTCTTTATCTATTAATTTCAATGTGTCTGATACAACCTCTGAATTCACTTTAAAACTGGAACCTATACTCTTTGCTGGAACTATTTCGATGTTGATGCCAGAGGGTTAGATCATTGGAAAGAGTACGGCTACAGTTTTATGCGCGGCTTGCTGCTTGCATCAGTTTGTTATCACAGTATCGCCAACGAGAAGATTCTTTGTTATCACAGATGTATGCCAAGAGTCAAGGACGCACTAACTCGAGTAACTCGTACGCGCTTGCGCACTACATACTTCTATGGTTCTGTATTCCTGGTTGCGTGATTACTGGCGCTAGCAGGCGTATGGTGTCAAGTTTGTTTATGTACGCTGTGTCAATATCAATAAAATTTGTGCAAACTAAACTTACTCAATCAATCAGTAATTCAAATATCATCTTGAATATGCAAATAAACAGTACTTGATATTGAATCAAAACCACCTGAAATTCTAGAGACCGCTCGAGTTACATTTTTGACAAGACCTCCCGCGAAATGAAAGTATTCGGAGTCGTAGGAAAAATAGTGTACAAAACTCGTTGGAAAGTGCATTCACCGCTACGCGGCTCGTGCTAAACGACAACTCGTGTGAAATATGTCACTTTCCACACTTGTTGTGTAATATACTATTATAGAATTTCAGTTCTACTACTACAGCCATTTTTTTTTTCTGTGTTAGACAGTTTATTCGCAGTTTCAATAAAGCAACATTACTAGGTTTGTTACTTTTTTGGCTACGGCAGGTGAAAAAAAAAAATCAGCAAAGATCTTCCTCCTGGGACTTTTCTAAGTGATACTCTGTGCGTGTTCCTTCATTTTCTCGAAAATCTTTGACCCCGCACGCACCCTACTACACCTTTTCCAATTGTATTTCAGAAACCATCAAATTTATTTCAGAAAGCGTCAATTGAATTTCAGAATAGTCACTTGTATTTCAGGAAGGATCAATTGTACAGGGTGTCCCACTAAGGTCGGCGAGGTACGATATTATGGAAACCATAAACCTTAGGGCTCCTAGAAAAAAATTTCGAGGACTAAATCGGCCAAGAGAAATTGATGGAAAATATTTTCAAGTTCCTAAAATGACCGCTAGAGGGCACAACTACTATGACATAAATGAAAATTCGATTTTTCTCGGAAAATCACCATATCAAGTTACTGTATCAATGACGGAAATGAAGAGTTCAGCAAAATTTGCGTTAGTTTGCTCTTTTACTTTTTTTCATATCTCGAAAAATAATGGTGGATGAAGCTGTTGAAAAAATAATTTTTTAAATCACTGTATATCCTGAACCCTTGCTCCAAATTCGATCAACTTGGGCTCGTTTGAAAGATAATTTTACATCATTCGAACACACTCATTTCGATGTTGATCTCTAGTTCACACCACGTCTACTAGAGGGCGTTGTTCACCCAAGGTTCAGTTTTTTCTGATTTTCTTAAAAAGTTCAAATGGAATGCTACAAATTTCTAACATTTTTTTCGAAGAGAATAATATTAGCTACAGTTTGGTGAAAACCCCGATTCGATATCTTCATTCGTTTTTCAGTTATTCGCAAATAATTAATTAAACCTGAAAAAATCAAGTATTTTGTTGAAAAAAATATTCTATGATTTCCGTTTTCTTCAGTGAGTCTGCGTTGCAAGCGAAATGTGAGGTAATTCAATCCATTTCACCTGTGCTAGTGATTAAAATGGTTATTATTCAAATGTTCAGCCTTTTGGTGCATTTGTGCGTTGATCTAATATTCCGTACTATACGCAAAATAACATTGATGCAAATGCCACTTACTGAGAATGAAAATGTGGATTCTACTAGTCAAGAACTAAACTGCGATAACGGAAAGTGACAATAATATAATAATAACAAATAGAAGAATATCAAATACCCTTCACCATCTGAAGCCATTTCTATCACACATCTTTATCGACAACGTGATACAAAAAAATGTCCCTAAAATTGTTCAAAATGCATTCCATTATTTTCAAAGCAACTAGCATGATTGAAGAACGATTCCCATAGATATCACGATGAAAATAGAGGAATAGTAATTTTGCGTATAGTACGGAATATTAGATCAACGCACAAAATGCAACAAAATGGTGAACATTTGAATAATAACCGTTTTAATCACTAGCACAGGCAAATAGGACTGAATTACCTCATATTTTGCATGCAATGCAGACTAACTGAAGATAACGGAAATCGTAGAATTTTTTTTCAATTATAAACTTGATTTTTTCAGGTCAAATTAATTATTTGCGAATAACTGAAAAACGAATGAAGATATCGAATCGGGGTTTTCACCAAACTGTAGCTAATATTATTCTCTTCGAAAAAAATGTTAGAAATTTGTAGCATTCCATTTGAATTTTTTGAGAAAATCAGAAAAAGCTGAACCTTGGGTGAACAACGCCCTCTAGTAGACGTGGTGTGAACTGGAGATCAACATCGAATGGAGCGTTCGAATGATTGTGAAATTATCTTTCAAACGAGCCCAAGTTGATCGAATTTGGAGCAAGGGTTCAGGAGATACAGCGATTTGAAAAATTATTTTTTCAACAGCTTCTTCCACCATTATTTTTCGAGATATGAAAAAAAGTAAAAGAACGAACTGAAGCAAATTTTGCTGAACTCTTCATTTCCGTCATTGATACAGTACCTTGATATGGTGATTTTCCGAGAAAAATCGAATTTTCATTTATGTCATAGTAGTTGTGCCCTCTAGCGGTCATTTTAGGAACTTGAAAATATTTTCCATCAATTTCTCTTGGCCGATTTAGTCCTCAAAATTTTTTTCTAGGAGCCCTAAGGTTTATGGTTTCCATAATATCGTACCTCGCCGACCTTATTGGGACACCCTGTATTTCAGAATAGTGAGTTGAATTTCAGAAAGCGTCAAATGTATTTCAGAATAGCGAGTTTAATTTCAGAAAGCATCAATTGTATTTCAGAATAGTCAGTTCAATATCAGAAAGCGTCAAATGTATTTCAGAATAGTCAATTGTATTTCAGAATTCTTCATTTGTATACAAATGATATATTCTGAAATTCAAATGACGAATTCTGAAATTCAGTTGACTTTTCTGAAATACAATGAACGCTTTCTGAAATTAAACTCACAATTCTGAAATACAATTGATGCTTTCTGAAATCGAACTCGCTATTCTGAAATACATTTGACGCTTTCTGAAATTCAACTCACTATTCTGAAATACAATTGATACTTTCTGAAATACAAGTGACTATTCTGAAATACATTTGACGCTTTCTGAAATTCAACTCACTATTCTGAAATACATTTGACGCTTTCTGAAATTCAACTCACTATTCTGAAATACAATTGATACTTTCTGAAATACAAGTGACTATTCTGAAATACATTTGACGCTTTCTGAAATTCAACTCACTATTCTGAAATACAATTGATACTTTCTGAAATACAAGTGACTATTCTGAAATACATTTGACGCTTTCTGAAATTCAACTCACTATTCTGAAATACAATTGATACTTTCTGAAATACAAGTGAAGTGACTATTCTGAAATACATTTGACGCTTTCTGAAATTCAACTCACTATTCTGAAATACAATTGATACTTTCTGAAATACAAGTGACTATTCTGAAATACATTTGACGCTTTCTGAAATTCAACTCACTATTCTGAAATACAATTGATACTTTCTGAAATACAAGTGACTATTCTGAAATACATTTGACGCTTTCTGAAATTCAACTCACTATTCTGAAATACAATTGATACTTTCTGAAATACAAGTGACTATTCTGAAATACAATTGACGCTTTCTGAAATACAACTGGAAAAGGTGTAGTGCCGTGCCACCACTGTCCACACTCTTCACTTCTCCTACCTCCATCGAAACAGCCTTCCATCAATTTATTACTCGAAATTTGAAATCTCGTTGTTCTCCTCCCCAATATCAATCAGGCGATGTGTCATTAACAAAAACAATGCCTCGAGCTGGCAATCCTTGGTCCCTGCGTTAAGGTGAATTAGGAATTGATGATCGAACTCGAAAGATGTCTCGGATGAGGGGAAATTAGTTTTGAGGCGCCGACGTCAAACTTTTTTTGGGCCGCTGCAGTCGCGTCCGTGAAATCACGATATTAAGAATCCATTAGGGGCATTAGTAGATCTTCGAGAATATCGAGTATGGAGTGGATGGATGTGGACCAGATGGTGGCACCAATTACGATCATTTCAGAAAATAAACACGTCGAATTGTCTCACAATCGTGGGAATATGGTATGGAGGCGAATACAAAAAATTTAAGAAAATCACGTATCCATCGAAGACACATCAAAAAATAGTGGGCTGGTACCAGAGATAAGTAATAACAAGATGTGCACGTCTTATGGAAGATTTGGAAATATAGTCACGTGATTGATTTTCGTTTCAACGTATTATCACAGATGGCGTTTAACGCATGAATCTCAATTTTTGTTGATATGAAGTTAGCGTTTCGCAGCTAATTCAAATTACGAACTTTCACGAACTTAGATTACATTACAGTGTGTTACAGTACTCGAGTTGATTTGTTCACTTCACGTTTTACTCTGTGGTTTTTTATATTTATTATTCATTTTCTTAAGGATGAAAGTTAAGTTTTATTTGATAAATGATAACAGAGGTTTCATTAATATGGTGAGACAATATGAATCACTATCAACTATTCATCCTGGTCTAAACAAAATTAACACATAAGACATGTGTAGATAATAACTTGAAGATTGGAAAAAAGTGCTCTGCATTGAAGATGCGCGATGTGCCTTTGAAGCAGATTCAAATGAAATAACTACTGAAAAAATCAAATTCAGGAATTTGTTGGTATATGGTGCCATGACCATAATTTCAGTTGCCACTTTAGTATGAAGAGGCTGTTTGCCTTTGAAATTGGGTTTCCACTTTTTATTTCTTTCTATATCTATCCTCATTAGGGATCTTTTGATCATACAATTTGAAAAAAAAAACGAGCACTATGTAATATCAATTGATTATGAAAAATATCGTTTACTGTTGTATGAATAAATATTGAATTGTCAGTGATTATTTTTATAAAATATTCAACAACACATTGGAAGTGATAATTATTTAATAATGATGACTAGTTGAAGATACATTGGCTGATGCATTTCTGTCCCTCTCCTCATCAATTTATTTACGTTTTTTTCATACTGATGGTCTTGAAAATGTTTTCATAGGTGCTTTGGATATTCAATCTATTACTGAGCAATGTATTATTATCCTCAGTGAAATGATATTCTCAAACTAGCCCTTTGTACAGTTCTACCCAACTCGAATCTTAGCTCAACATCTCCTGTAACAGAAAAAGAATAATCAAGTATATCACTCAGAACATAGTGAGTGTAAAATATCAACTGGTAGTGTGACGTACCTGAATAATTAACGATCCAATTTTTTGTTCGAAGAAAATCTTTGATTGGGAAACGAAATCCTCATTTCGGCGACGTGTTCTTTCACAGCTCAAGTACTCGCAATTTTATTTCCTGATCATGACATTGCCACTGTCACTGCATTTCTCAATAATAAATTGATTATACAAATATGCAACTGGAGTATTTCATATTGTTCAATAGTACTTTGATAAAGATATGAATGAAATTCTGATGCAAAACCACAATATTCACGAGAACGGGAAAAAATTTCCACCGTACAAAGTCGATAAAAATCAATAAAAATAAACAAAGTGGAAGACAGTTGAATACAAAAGACAAAGACAAACAGATGAAGAGAAAGACAGAAATATCTGACCTTGAACATGGCAGCCAGATATGGCAGCTGAAAAAGCTATGTTCACTCTTTGGAATCAACGGCACTAGTTCCATCTCGTGGTTGATTCCAAAAGCATGAAAAATATATTGCCAAATTTTAGCATTGACGTGCACATCTTGTTAGTGGGTTACTTATCTCTGGCTGGTACTCTTCATGAAAATGTAGCCAAGTCAAGACCAACGAAATAAGTCTGGGTCTTGGTAATGGTCTTGAAGAAAAAAAAAGACCAAGACGAGACTGGCTCAATCTTGGTCTTGGTCTTGATAGTCTTGGTCTTGGATCGAAATGCGTCTATAGAAATTTGAATTATTGAATTCAATTGCCCAAAAGTTTATATGCATATAATAGGTATTCCGTATTTATCAGTCATCAACAATAATTATTGTCAATTTATACGGTTGAAGTAAGCGATATAACTTTGTCATTTCACCATATGGATATAATTTTTAAGAAATTTCGAGTAGAGATTAAATTAGACCCACACAGCACACAGGCCGTATTTCAATAAATAAACATTATATCTACCTTCTATGTGGTATTTTCAAATATAAATAAAACCCATATACAAGTTGAGTTAATGAAACTGCAGTAATAGGCTGTCGAAAATTGAGAAATCTCACTTTCCACCTGTCATTAATTCAAAAACAGTTGAATATAGGTGAAGAATATTAGTAAAATATTTAACCTTAAAGTCTAATAGGTATTCATCAATATACACGATGATTTATTTAAAATGATGAATTATTGCCAAGTATAGCTAGAAGTGACGACAACGCAGTTTCAGAAATTTCAAATTCAAACCAAATAACTTTTTTCTATCTTCAATAGTAGGAGGTATATGTACCACTGCGACCATACAACATACACCTATTTGTTGTGAACTGTAAAACTTTAATAATGAATTAAAAAATGCATTGCATTTTAGATTTTGAGTGAACAAAAATTATAAACTTAAAATAAATAAAAAAATTAAATGTCATAATATTTTCCTTCAGATTCCTCTCAATATTGAGTAGATTTCAGTTCCTTATTTTTCTTTAGAAACCAAGACCGAGACTCTTGGTAGAGAGTCTTGGTCTTTTTTTTGGTATCGAAAGTCAAGTCTTGGTCTTGAGAAGATTCATTGAGTCTTGTTCTTGATACAAGACCAAAACAAGACTAGACAAGACTACTGCATTTTCGGTGAGAAAAATTAGGTATTTTTTCTTTATTGTCACGACAATTAATTATTTGTTTACTTAAATTGCTAATGACACTCAATTCTTTGTCCATTGTCAAAATTGATCAAAATGCCGGTTTAGGTTTAATTTTTGATAATCAAATGGTTATAAATTCGGACACTATTCTAGAGGAAAGACCTAACCTAAATGAGTTAAACCAGTTAATACAAGAAAACCTCAAAGAAAGCTGTTGTGGAATTGATGGAAAAGTTGACAGCAAAAAGGTCATATCGAAGATAATTCAGCTCGATATATGATTGTATTATGGTGTGCCACAAAGCTCCATTCTGAGATCTTTGTTCTTTACCATACATATATAGGTACCTTTTTATGACACGTTTCTTTCGGATGAAGTTGAGATCACATGTGCATTGGGGTAATGAAATGTCAATTTCATAATACTCCTGTGAATATTGATGCTTTGGGTCATTTTTCATTCATTAACACCAAGAAGACTAATGTGATGATTCCAATAGACGATGAGTCACTTTTGGAAGTTGATCAATAAAAAAATGAGAGAAGCTGCTACAAAAAGTATACTAATCCTTACATAGAATCGATAAATGGCATCACTAGGCACCTTCTTTCTTTGAACGTTACATCTTCATCGAGTGAAATGCTGGTAAGTATTACATACTTATACTATAAATTGCTGACATTCAGCTCATCATCATGAAAATGATATTCAGAAAGTTCAAAACGCTAATATTTGGCAAAATTTACAAATAAAATAATAAAATTATCATAACACACAGTTATTTAACCCTTTCAAAAAATGAGAGATGAGTTCCATTCAGACTCAAGGCTTTTATTTCGTACTTTGGCCTCTTGGTGAATGGAACCAGCACTGTTTTGCAAGGATTGACATTGAGTCCTTCCTTTGCTTCTGATCGTCTTCAGGACTACTTGCATGCGATAAGAAATTATATATCCCCTTATGTTTGCCCCTGATGGGGACAACCAGGTTGTCAGCGTAACCTTGAGTCGTGAAACCAGAATCATGTAGCTTGACTATCAGGTTGGCCACAGCAAAGGCGATAGAACACCCCCGTGGGGGTACTGTCAGCCTGACCGTCTCTTCCCCGAGAGTCGCCATAATGATTCTGCTTTTCAGCATTGATTGTATCCATCTAATCAGTGAGTCGTCTATATTCCTCTCCTCTAGTGATCTAGTTATGGAGGCACAAAGAGCCATTTCTTTTGCCACGCATGTCTTTTCAATGCTTTCAACTAGGCATTGCAGAGAACTGTGGTTCTGATACAACGGTCTATTTTCTCTCCATTGCCTTAAAGAGCAAGAAGGTAAGACTGATGTTGGGGTTAGTCCATTTTAGTTCCTCCTATAGTCTTTGGTACTAACGCCATCACGGCCTCCCTACAAGCTTGCGGTTTGTATACCTAAACAGAGATGAAGATGGCCTTGAATAGTTTTCAATTTCTGCTATTGCGAGATGATACTTTTCTGTATCAGTATGCATTCATGATAACAACAACAAAAATAAATCATTGCCTTGGTAACCTATTTTTATCGAACATAATGACTTTTTTCATCTTGCTACTCATGGGCATGTCCCAATGAATCACCCTCTATATCTCATGAATTGCTTTTGTACACAAAAATGCACTTTTTCGATTTCGACTAGGTATATAATTCTAATTGAATTTGATGACGCATCCTTCGACTGTTCATCAGCATTCAATAACCAGATAAACGAAATATGACATTAACGAGTTAAGAAGACCTATTATGGAATTAATTCCTAGTTATGGAACGTCTCATCTTCCCCCTCTACGAGAATCTCCGAGAATCTCAATTCTTCAAGTCAGCACATTTATGCAACAAAACTATTCGCTCTCATTGTTCCGCGCTTTTTCATCTGATACCTTAGTTGAATAAAGTCATATCACGTTTTTTAAAAATTCGTTTTCCACTAGAGAACTCAAAATTGGCGCAGTCGTGGTAGGATTTGCCCAACGGTGTAAACGACAAAAATCGCGTGGAAACCGGTCTGTTTCAACAGTTTAAAGGCAAATAATTTAGTGGATTCGCGAAAGACTAAAAACTCGTGATAACAACGCTTGAAGCAGAGGACAACATCGCCAAAGCATCAAGGACCCTGGTGAAGGACCAAATCGCCAACACCAGCCTGAATTGGAGGACTACATCGCCGAGAATTTGGGAAACCTGGCAGAGGACCACATCGCCGAAACCAGCTAGAATAAGATAGGATTAAGAAGAAATGAAGACAACACTGTAAGTGATTTTGCTCATACAACCCACAATTACCCATCAAACATATATATTGATAATTCTCCATTGTTAATCATTGGGATTTTCTATAATTTTTCATGGTAGATAACGAAGAAATAGAACAATTAATAAATTTATTAAATAGATCATTTGAGCCGACACAACAAACAAATACCGAAATGTCACTTCCAGCATCCGGAGTAAACTATACTCTCTTAAAACTTTTTGTAGACGCTATACCAAATTTCGATGGAAATCCTCATACATTGGGAATTTTCCTCGGAAGTTGTACCAACTTGATAAACAATTTCAGAGATGATAATAACGCACAGTTGAATTCATATATTCTGCGAGCTCTTCTTGGCAAACTAACTGGCCGAGCTCTCAGTTTAATAGGTTCTCGCACTGAACTAAAAACATGGACAGAAATTGAAAGTGCTCTGATACTGAGTTTTCAAGATCAAAGAAACGTTGATTGTCTAGTTCAAGACTTAATTGCCTTGAGCCCATTCAGAAATGAAACTCCTTATAATTTTGGCATGCGATGTCAAGACTCTAGAAGCCTTTTGATATCTAAAGTAAATTCTGAAGAAATACAATCATTAGAAAAGACCATAAAAATCAAAAATTACGATGACTTAGCACTTAAAACTTTTATTAGAGGTCTTCCTAATCAATTGCAAAACAATATAAGACTTCGAAATCCTGATTCACTAGAAAAAGCCATGTCATTGGTTATTGAAGAGGAAAACTTTCTATACAGTGCATCAAAGAGTAATTCTATCAACTCGCAAAATATGTATAACCCCGGACAAAGATTCACACCAACAAGCAATAGACAAAACATGCAGAATAAACAACCAACAAATTTCCAAAGACCAACACAGAACTTTCCTAGACAGCCATTTCAGAATGAATTCAATAGACAGACACAGATTTATCCAAATCAATCATTTCAAAATAATTTTTCGAGACCACCATTCCAAAATAACTTTTTGAGACCAACATTCCAAAATAATTTCCAGAGACCACAATTTCAAAATAATTTTCAAAGACAACCTTTCCAAAATTATCAGAGTCCATTCAGACCAACTAACAGTCAAATTATTAGAAATCAACAAAATCAACCACAAAGCCAAATTACCCGCAGAACACTTCCAGGTGAGCCTATGGATACCTCAACCGGAAATACTCGCATGAACCCGCAAACACGTCCAACTTTTACAAAACTCTATAATCAAGACATCGAGGAATGTGAAAATCCATTTGAGTACCTAAATACACCAGAAAATATTGATAATCAATATGACTATGATCAATATTATTGTCACGATCAATCCGATATCGATTACTATCAGTATGATTCGGAATATCAAGAAACAAATCAACAAAATCATCAGTATCCACAATCAAATTGTGAAAATGTAAATTTTCAGATAGATCCCGATATAGAAAAAACGACATAATAGATATAAATCTTGTCAAAGCAAATTTACCATATATTTTCATTCCCGAATTAAATGCAAATTTTCTGATTGACACAGGTAGCACAAGAAGTCTAATGAATCCTGATTTAGCACGTAAATTTTACAAATCATTCATCTTCAATGAAGATTTCAATATTCAAACTGCTCACAATATCAGCTATCATAATGAAGTCATGATAATTCCTATTTTTGAAATTTTCAGAGTGAACGATTCTCACAAATTTTATCTATTCAATTTTAGCCAAAAATATGATGGTTTAATTGGTATTGATTTATTAAAACAATTATATGCTTCTGTGAACATCCAAACAAAATCAATCACCACCCCATACGTCAGAATTCCGATAATCTATGAATCTGAAGAACTAACTCGATTGAAAAACGAACTACATACTAATAGTTATATTTTGAATATTCCTGCAAGAACTACGAAAATAGTAAAATTACCAGTTAATCACGAAAAAGGTATAGGTTACCTAGACTATATACTTTTTGACAAACAAATAGAATCACCCCGTGCAGTCGTAAATATCGAAAATTACTTTGCTATAACGTCAATATCAAATTCAAGTTCTGAATCAGTGAAAATTAAAATCAATAATCCTTATGATATTGAAATTTTGAATATCACCGAACTCAATTTTATAGAAACGATGGAAACAGATAACGACCTAGACCAACATCAAGATAACATCTTAAAATCAAATTTAAAGGCACTTCGTCTCGAACATTGTAACCAAGAAGAAAAAATAGCTATTCGAAATTTATGTTTAGAATACCGTGATATTTTCTATTCTGATAAAGTACCTCTAACGTTTACTAATGAAATTCAACACAAAATTAACTTGACAGACGAAACGCCAGTATTCACAAAAACATACAGATATCCTGAAGTTCATAAAGATGAAGTCAAAAATCAGATAACCAAAATGTTAGATCAAGGTATAATCCAAAATTCGACATCTCCCTGGTCAAGTCCAATATGGATAGTTCCAAAAAAAATGGACGCTTCCGGAAAACGGAAATGGAGACTAGTGATTGACTATCGCAAATTGAACGACAAAACGATAGATGACAAATACCCCCTACCAAATATAACCGAAATATTAGACAAATTAGGAAAGAGCCAATACTTTACAACACTAGATTTGGCAAACGGCTTTCATCAAATCGAAATGAACCCTAATGACGTACAAAAAACGGCTTTCTCAACCCAGAATGGACATTTTGAGTTCAAAAGAATGCCGTTTGGGCTCAAAAATGCTCCAAGTACTTTCCAGCGTGTAATGGATAATATTCTAAGAGGACTTCAAAATGAGACATGCTTAGTATATCTAGACGACATAGTAATATTCAGTACATCTCTCCAAGAACACATTCAAAGACTAAAACAAATTTTCGATAGACTCAGACAGTCAAATTTCAAAATACAACTCGACAAATCAGAATTCCTTCGCAAGGAAGTTAATTATTTGGGACACGTTATAACTCCAAACGGTGTAAAACCAAACCCTGAAAAAATCATTGCAATAAAACAATTTCCGATTCCTACAACACCTAAAGAAATAAAAGGATTTCTAGGACTCGTAGGCTATTACCGCAAATTTATTAAAGACTTTGCAAAAATAACGAAACCTCTAACTCAATGTTTAAAAAAGAATCACAAAATTGTTCATGATCAAAATTTCATTTCTGCATTCAATACTTGCAAAGACCTGATAACTAATTCACCAATTTTACAATATCCTGATTTTTCAAAGAAATTCGTCTTGACGACTGATGCGTCTAATGTTGCCCTAGGAGCGGTACTTTCACAAGGACCGATTGGATCCGATAAACCAATAGCATTCGCTTCTCGAACCCTAAATGAAACTGAACAAAAATATAGTACCATTGAAAAAGAGCTTCTTTCGATAGTTTGGGCCTGTAAGTACTTCAGACCATATCTATTTGGTAGAAAATTCACTATTTACACTGATCATCGACCACTAGTATGGATTTTTAACCTGAAAGAACCAAATTCAAAATTAATTCGTTGGAGACTTAAATTAGAAGAATTCGACTATGACATTGTATATAAAAACGGCAAACAAAATACCAACGCCGATGCTCTGTCTAGAATCACAATTAACGCTCTAGAGAATGAATCAGTAATAAACAACCCTGGTGACATTGTTTCAGAAACACTCGAATACCTCAGAAACCTATCTGAATATAGCATACCATCTCGCAATAACCCATCTAAACCCGAAAAATCAGATTCTACACCGAAAATACAAATAATATCTAATGAACAAGTAAAACCACCTGACAAAAAAATATCGGAAGATACTGATGGCACATCAACCCAGCATTCAACTTTCAATGAGACCACCAACAATGGAATTAAAATTTTAGACGAAATCATAAACAACAAAGTCAACCAAATATTAGTATTCCCTCATGTTTACCCTAGACTGAAAACATCACAAGAAAATTATGGAAACCATAAAATAGTTACCGTTGAAATTCCAGAAAAACACAACGAACCCTTGATTTTAGAATTCCTAAGAGACTATACAATTTCTGGCAAGACATACTGTATGCACTTCCATTCAGATATATTGTATAAATCATTCAATAAAGTATACATCGAACATTTTTCAGAACGAGGTCCGAAATTGATAAAATGCACAAAAAGAGTAAATACTGTACAAGACAAAGACGAACAAATTCTTATTGTTAGAAACCACCACGAAAGTAAAACCAATCACAGAGGAATAAACGAAACTTTAGAAAAAATCAAACAAAATTACTATTGGATAGGAATCAAAGAATCAGTCACAAATTATATAAATTCGTGTGAAATTTGTCAACGCACGAAATACGCTAGAAAAACCCCATATACTCCACTCATGTTAACTGAGACAGCCTCGAAACCCTTTCAGATGGTTCATATGGATATTTTCTTTTACGACAATAAAAACTATCTAACACTTGTCGATTCATTCACAAAATTCGCTCAAGCATTTCAAATAACAGGAAAAACAGCAATTAACGTAAGTAATGCATTAATTAAGTATTTTTCATCATTTGGCATACCAGAAAAATGTATAATCGATAATGGCACTGAATTCAACAACGAAACGGTTAAAGAAATATTGAATTTACACAAGATTAAAATTCATTTTACCACACCAGCACACCATGAATCAAATAGTATAGTTGAAAGATTCCATTCGACAATTATCGAGCATCTTAGAATTTTAAAAGAAACGTACCCCGAAGAACAAGACAATTTAATGGACTATGCAATTATTGGATATAATAGTTCAATACATAGTGCAACGAATTTTACCCCATTTGAACTCACTTTTGGCCATACCCACTCAAGAAACCCTAACGAAATATTTCTTCCAAATTCATTCTTCACAGACTATGCTGAAAAACATAAAAATAAATTAGAACACGTTTATTCAAAGGTGAAAGAAAATCTAGAAGCAAATAAACAAAAAATCGTTTCCAAATCCAATACACAAGGTGACACGAATTCAGATTTCGCCGTAGGAAAAATAGTTTACAAACAGAATCCTTATAGTCGTAATAAAAAGAATAATAAATTTATCGGTCCATTCGAGATAATTAAAACTCTAGATAAGAATAGAGTAGAAATTCAGAATAAGCAAAGTAAGAAAAATGAGATCATTCATATCAAAGAATTAAAGAAGCCTCCCATTGTTACAGATTCATCACCACGTGCATCTACATCTGCACAAACGGCGAATTGACAAACCCGATACTACATGACCTTGCTGACAATCCCGGACTTCTGACATTGAAACTAGGAAATGCACAAAATAAAATAGATCATTGGTCATTCATACAGATATACGATATCAGTAGCGTAGTTGAAGAGTTTACAGCACTTAGACTGAAATTTCAAATATTCAGAGATGCAATTGAAAGTAACTTCACTTCAAAATCTAATCGAAAAGATTTCTATAATTTATACAATTTAGCATTTTCGCTAGAAAAAAGAATTTCAATTCAAATTGACCAATTAAATCCAACGTCAAGAGTCAAAACAACTAGAACTAAACGCGGACTCATTGATGGACTAGGATCAATAATTAAATCAATAACTGGCAATCTAGATCAATACGATGCTGAAAAATATGACAAGGCAATTGAGACACTGACTGATAATCAAATGGAAATGAAAACTTTAGTTGACGAACAGATCACTCTCATGCAGAGCTCAATTAACGTATTCAAAAATAATACCGAAGTTTTAAATAATAACCAGAAAACTTTGCAAACGAGAATCTTACAATTACAAAGAGCCTTCAATGACACAAAAATTCAATTCATGGATGCTTATAGAGAATTCTTATTTCATACGTTGATTTCACAAACTATAATGGCTTTCCAAGAAATATATGATATTCTCGAAAAAATCGAAATTGCAATTACATTTTCGAAATTGGATACATTCCATAATTCAATAATAGAACCAGCTGAATTATTTGATGAGATAAAAACGATCAGTTCTTTTCTGCAAACAAATAAGTTACCATTCGAGCCAACTTTGGAAAACATTCTTACTTATGAGAAAATAATGGAAATCAAATGTTACTCGAAAGCAAATCAAATCGTTTTCATCATAGAAATCCCCATTGTTGAGAATGAGAATTACAATTATTTCCATCTCTATCCATTGCCAACTCTCCAAAACAACATATACCAAACAATAATACCCCAGTCGAAATTCCTCATCCTTAATGAGCAAAATTACATGTTCATCGACCAAGGATGTCAAGAAGTCTCAACCGAACAATACCTATGTCACGAATCCAGTCCTGTCAAAATCAAAGAAGATGCTCCCTGCGAAATTCAAATGCTAAGATACTCCAATAATATCACCAACTGTCAACCAATTCCTGTTGACATGAAATCAATAAAAATTCAGAAACTTGAAGATAATAAATGGATTGTTGTTTCACCCAAAACTACACTAGTTAAACAAAAGTGCGGTCAACAAACAGACAATATACCGATTAAAGGAACATTCGTTTTGGAACTCAATTCACAGTGCGTTCTAGATATCGAAGACATTCATATAAGAAACTACCAAAATCCACGTAGTGTCTATAAAAACATTGAACTACCGAAATTAAACTTTGAGCTTCCAGTCATCAAAGATACCATTGAAGCATTTCAACCACTGAAGCTGGACAACGTCAACCTCGACGAAGTGAAGCATATATCAGCCTCCCTGAACAATCAACATCAAAGGTTGAAGAATATGTCGAATGAAAAAATTCATTTTGGCATAAGCGTTTGGACCATAGTCATCTACATCTTCATGGCAGCCGCAGCAACTGCAGCAGCATACTTCTACTACAGAAGAAACATCCAGTTCAAGACACAGCAGAACATACAGGGTGTTGCCGACCAGTCAGACAACCCCCTTGCACGAAAACCTGTTGTTACCCCCAGGATTTCATTCTAAGGGCGGAGGAGTTATGGAACGTCTCATCTTCCCCCTCTACGAGAATCTCCGAGAATCTCAATTCTTCAAGTCAGCACATTTATGCAACAAAACTATTCGCTCTCATTGTTCCGCGCTTTTTCATCTGATACCTTAGTTGAATAAAGTCATATCACGTTTTTTAAAAATTCGTTTTCCACTAGAGAACTCAAAATTTCCTACATAGTAGCAACTCCAATCATCTGATGAGATCACATCGACAGCTACGAGATATAAAGAGAGATGTAAAGAACAGTGGCGGACGAATTTCTGATGGAGACAAAAATCATTTGAACTCAAATATCATTTAAAATTTCAGATCTCACACAAGTGAAATGTAAATTAATTGTACCGTTCCGATTACTTTCAATATTGGTGTCTTAAAAAATTCTAATTATTCAACCTTGATTTCCTCTACTTCCAAATCTGGAATAAGGTTCAACACTCTACACTATAACAGAGAAACAATCCCATCAAATAGAACAGACCAGTTTATTTATCTCATCAGATTTAATAGATACATAATTAGGCTTCGTAAAGTGAAAATCAATTCCCCAGTAATTCTAAAAGTACACCTCTGTCCCAATATTCCCTATATTGGAATAAAAACCTAAACCCTGCTTGTCATTCTCTCTGATTGAGACGACCGAGGCTGATCGTTCGATGCTGATAACACTGATTTGCTCAATTTACCACTCATATTTGTCATTATGTATCAACTTTTTTTATGGTCTCGACGTGAATCGTTTTGTCTTCGACCTTTTCACGCAGTGGACCCAGTAACGTTCAGCTCCATTAACGACCTCCATGCTCTGGCCCTAATGAATGTCCATTATAGGAATTTTTGTTTTGTTTGCTCATCAATTGTCAATGGCTTTGTGTTCAAGAAGATGTGGATAAAGTACCCATCAACTGAGCTAACATTCAGTCAATAATTCGATATTTTTTCAAAGAGTGCTCACACAGAGGGTTAGACCTATGATGCAGCGATAGCACTGCGAGTACTAACGGTTGGCAAATATTGGTGAATCCTTCTGAAAGTCGCCAGTAAGTCGTGTATTCCACTATATTATTATTTCCATGACGAATAAGATAAGCAATAGATCGAAACTACTCAATATCAAATCAAATCAAATCAAATACTATATCCACAGGGGAAATAATCACACTATCAGCTAGGTTGTAGCCTCTCAAACACCTCGACCCATTAGATCTGTTGTGAATAATCCTTAATCTATTCGAGGCCCGGGATTCCGAGGCTCCTTGCGAAGTTCATCAGTTTCCTGGGAGCTAGGTTCTTGATGTCGGAGGGCTCTAAGAAGGCCCCTTCCAGGAACTTGAGCCTGTTGCAGAAGAGTGCTGGGCATTCGCAAAGCAAATGTTCTGCAATTTCAGCGAAGTTTTCGTAGTAGCAGCAACTATCACTCTCTGTTTTTACCATATTTTTGAGGTGATACCTCAGAGGGCAGTGTCCATTGAGGATTCCCGTTACCAGTTTCAATACTTTTTTGTTCAACTCCAGAAGCTGTTCAGCTTTCTTTGGGGAAAGGCTCACTAGCCTTTTCGTTCGTCTTCGTCCTGGCACTTTATTCCAGTGAGATTCAATTTCATCTGCTTCCCAGCCTCTTCTCTCAAGTGGGCCTTGGCGAGTCTACAGAAGCTAACACCGTCTAGTGTTCCCTGAGGTCCTGATTGTTTTAGTGTCAGTAAACTCCGGCATATTATTCACCACTGATGTAGGTGTATGTGACCTTTCCCATACGTGTTTTCAATAATCAAACCAAGTTGTGAGTACCACTAGTATTAATGCTGAATTTAGCAGAATGAACAGTTTGGTAGTGTTGTTTATGCATTTCCGAAAGTGCGATTTGACACCGCAGTGGTGTATGCACAATCGGTGATTTTATTGATGTTGAATCGTACCTCAACGCAATTCTCTTCGGTGCGTTAACACACTGAGCAGGTACATGCAAATACTTTTCTGGTGGGAAGGAACACCAAATTATGAGTTTGTTCACGCAAATCAGTGCTTCTCTCCACCACCTCCGGTATTTTTTACTCGCTTGGATAAACTATTGAAATGAAATTTATATGATGATAAAATAGACTCAGAAGAAACTAGGGACACAATCAGTTGATGACGAACTGTTTCGGCTCATTATTCCTAGGCCAATTGATTGAATTGATGCTGATCTATATCAAAATCATTCAATATATCATGGCCAATATTGAAACCAAGTATGGTAGGAAGGACGTCAGTCTCACCTATTGATAGGGGTTCTGAGATTCTAAGATCGAACAGATGAGCGTATAAAGTTCATACCATTCACATGCATACTTAACGAATCATTATCCACACAAAATTTGATGATTCATACACCTTCTCGATTCCATATACGGTGTAACTTGGTGTTCATTTATTATAATACGTGTTCGAGGTCACCATTTATATAGGTGTAATTGGTTATAGAATCGAGTATAGAATGCTGCTTGCTGATAAAAAATAACCTTGTAGTATCCCTATATTATTGGGATCATCCACAATTCGAAATTCGTGATGTGATGCATACTCGCAACTTGTGGAATGTTCCTGAATGAGTCTATTGATTCGAATTGTTGGTGTATATCTTGGAAAATGTTTGTGGACAGTAGAACTCATTTTTGAAAACCAAACAATCTACTTATATCCCAGAAATGGTTAAACCAATCAACATATTATCTTGAATATTTAATACAAGACAAAATATCCAACTAAGACACAAGGAGCTTCTTATCTTGTTCTCCCAAAAAAATTCAATTCTTCAGTTTCTATTAGCCTCACAATCATCCATACTGTAGTGTTGTACTATTCATCATACCTATCACATCATGTGTAATGTTTCATGCATCGTTAAAATACGTTATGATTGCCCTTTTGATTTACTTATATCTGTGTTTTGTTCCGACTTATTAAGTACTCTTTGTATGATGATTTCATTCGCTCCCCGAACATAAAAATGTTCGAGAACGGTATTGTCAATTAAAAATCTATTTGATGAGATCCATAATGCCTATCTCAGATCATCTCTGGAAGATCATTTACTGAAAGCGTAACAACCATTAAAAACATACACCATGAAAACAACACGAGAATGAAATTTCTATGCTCTAATTGGACAAGTTAATGAAATAGTTGCCCAATTTCTCGATCATATCAGAATTTTAAGTTGTTGGGGAATTGAAATGGAGTTTATTTTCGAATAATTGTTTCCGATTATTATTTATCATATGTGTGAAACAATGGAGTATGAATCTAGATTAAAATAGTTCATTGTTCGTTTCTATTCTTGATTACAATACCGAATCAATTAGTTGGTTTAATTATTGTATTATATGTTTATCATTAGTCAAAAGGCAGAATCGTATATATATCTAAACACATTTGATCAATTATATGAGGTACCTATCGACGATGACGAAATTATTTCTAATGTTGAAGAAAAATTATTTTAAAGCTCTTCCTGATGAACAATCAAAATGAAATGAATTAATTTGGTATATATAATCACTAGAAAAATATGAAAAGTGAAACTGTACTATCTAGAAGTCTGGAGTTACTCCAAATTATTATGCTGCACTAAACCGTCATTTGGATGAGGAATATCGTGGTAGATGGTTTTAACAATGTGGTCCGATAGAATTGCCG
Organism: Chrysomela aeneicollis; assembly: GCA_029955515.1. Classification (NCBI taxonomy): domain Eukaryota; kingdom Metazoa; phylum Arthropoda; class Insecta; order Coleoptera; family Chrysomelidae; genus Chrysomela; species Chrysomela aeneicollis. The sequence continues at coordinate 9,745,930 of JARUHQ010000006.1, forward strand.
GCTCGGCTTCTTTAGTTTTTTCTTCTTTGGGGAAATCTCAAATACATGAGAGGTTAAGTCTACATTTATTTCAATTAGAAAGTTTTTGTTGTTGTTGCGAAACATCGAATTATTGTATGCAGTGAAAAAATAATAACACCAGCTAACACCGTCTGGTGTTCCCTGAAATACTGATTGTTTCAGTGTCAGTAAACACCGGCATATTATTCACCACTGTAGGTTTTATGTGTCCTTTCGAATGGGTGTTTTTAATAATCAAAACCAGTTGTCAGTAACACAAGTGTTAGTGCTGAATTTAGCAGAATGAACATGTTGGTGGTGTTGTTTATGCATTTCCGAAAGTGCGATTTGACACCGCAGTGGTGTGATGCCCATTCTGTGATTTTATTGATGCTGAATCCTACCTCCACGAAATTCTCTTTGGTGCGTTTAAACATTGAGCAGGTACATGCGAATACGTTTCTGATGGTGTGAAAGAACACCATATCTTGAGTGTGTTCATGCGAATCAGTGCTTTTCTTCACCACTTCCGGTGTTTTTTACTAAGTTGGATCACCTATTGAAATATAATTCATATGATGATAAACTAGACTCACAAGTATCTATAGGGACAATTCTGATAATGACGAACTGTTTCGTTCATTCATCCTGATCAGTGGCACTAGGGCCTAGGCCAATTGATACTGATCTATTTAAAAATCATCTAATATATCATGCCCAATATTGAAATCAGGTACGGTAGGAAGTACGTCAGTGCCACCTATTGGCAAAAGTTCTAAGGTTCTAAGATCGAACAGATGAGCGCCGCATGAAATTCTTTATTAATTTATATCAAATCTGGTGTTTTCAGGATGCAATACTTAACGAATGATTATCACCACCAAATAAGATGAATTATACACCGCCTCGATTCCATCGTGATGATATGACACTTGGTGTTAATTTTATACAATAGGTTTTTTTTATGCGTTAACGTGAATAGTATCTATTGAGGATATAACATTTCAACCATCTGGTGTTTCTTATGATTTTGTAATTCAGAATCGTTCAACTTCACTACATTCCTGTCATTTTTCACTAAGATCGGAATTAGCACCACTCAACATTCAATTGTATTATACAAAGGACACCACTTTGATATTCAGGTGTTTTATTCGTCGGAGTTTGCTCTGAAATCCATTTGATTGAAATCACACCCAAGTTTTTTTTACTGTGTAGAGCATTTTATGATGAAACATGCAAACAACTACGACAAGGATTTAAAAAAAATATTTTTACTGTTAGGAAGTACATTTTTCGAATAATCACTGTAAGAGAGTAAACATTTTGAATAATGATTCTATATGGGAGGACTACCTAGCTGATTATTAATTGAATTCGTCTAAACTCTAAAGTCTATTTTGTGCAAGGAGAATTCGTAACCCCCAATGTGTCAATGAGATACTGTCACAAATATGGATATATTGTAGACATTTCCATAATCTCGAAGCAATCCATAATCATAGCTCGGTCATGTCTTTGTTTATGCTTCAATCTAAATTCAATAAACTGTGAATTTTGGAAAAGTACATGAACATAAACACAGGCATGATGCCATTAACATTTGGTGACCTCAGATCACCGAAATTTTGCGGAACGCGACAGTTATGAAAATAACTAAAATATAAATCAATTCAAAGAAATCAATTCAAAGAAATCACTCAATCAGACAGAGTCAGAGAGGCATAGTGGAGTTTTGAATAGTGATGTCGATCTGATCTTCGTTTTCGGAGATGGTCCATGCATGGGCCATTTTCAGTTTTCGTTTTAAACCACTTCACGGAAATGTGACCTACTCCAGGCCCCCATATAGCATATAATTAGACGATAGGATTAAGTTACAAGGTATGTTAGTATTTTCTTGTTTTTTGTTAACCCGAATTTATGTTCGTGTTGAATAAATGTGTATTGTATACTTGATTGGAACAAGTAGTTTCTTTCAGTTTGTTCACTCCCTACAGATAGAACACGATTTTAGGCAACCCCCGCCTAAAGTTCGTGACAATATCACTTTAATGTGAATCAAACTGGAACTATCTTTACTACATTTCTGATGAAGTTGATGACAGCGTTTCATTGTGACGTCATGAATCATTCAAAATTTTTGAAAATATCACGAGTGCATCGAAGGATAATGAAATCACTCTCCTCAACAGGAAATTTGCTGGTTTTCTTCATTTGAATAGCTTGAATCATTAGCAATTCCAGTTATGATCTATCAACCGGAAACTTTAGTGAGCTGCACTCGACAGACGCAAGAAAGAAATCTTTAATTCCTCTGCAGCATTTCCAACAACGTCACTCCAGTCTGTCACTACCATTGACTTTGCAATAATTGGAAACAACTTCAAGATTCGCCATATTTAATTCGCGTCTGATTCTCGATCTCGAAACGTAATCGGGGAAAACAAGACGGACGATGTCTCGTTAATTTTAATGGGATTTCAATTCCTCCAGTCATGAATTTTTTTTTCACTTTCGGGTGATTTTCGTATCTAGGAACTTAATGCGATGGTGTTTGAAATGCTCTGATTCCAATTCAATACAAGAAGAAGCCCATCTGGGAGAGTCTTTGTGGTATCAGTAAAATATCTTTTTCTAATTTGGTTGTATAATGAAGTCATCATTGTGCAACGCGAATGCGTGTCGAAATAGCCTCTATTTCGATACGCATTTTTTATTTTTCGGAGATTGGTACAATCGAACTGTCAAATGAAAGTCAGAAGAGTTAGGCCCAGTTTACTTCTGAGCGATTTGGATTTGGTGATATTAGCAATGAAAAACCCAATGTTTCAATTGATAAATTTCAATTCGGAGTGCAATTTGATTTAAATTAACCAATAAAAACAATAACAACATTGAGTTTTTCACCGGTGGCATTGCAATAATCAAAATCGCTCAACTGTAAACTGGGCTTTCGCTTGTGCGTCAGATTTTAATTATTTCAATGTCATCATTGTTACCAATCGAAGATGTTTATGTTATTTATCGATATTAAATCCATTTTTTTCTTCAAATCAATTCAATATAGAAAACATTGCATATGACACACGTTTTATAAGACATGTTGTCGCACTTGTTCACATAAACAACGCGTGCCACAAAATAGCGTCTTATAAAACTTGTATCATAATATACTATCATCCATAGGGAATTAAAGTGAATTTATCTGCAATAAAAGCTGAATTTAAAAATTTATTTTCAATAATTTCTTTAGAAATATAACATGATATAGATGCAACAAAAGTTTAACGTGTTTAGAATTATATCAAACAATAAAAAACAACTTAATTTCTATGAATATCAACATTTATGTATGTAATATCTCTATTATTATATAGAGATTTATTAAAATATTTTTGACAACTCTTTATTGAATATTATTTTGACAATAACAGCTTGTTGTCTGGATGTGAATACAGTATGATATTATGTTACAATGTTGACCCCTTTGCAATAAGATAAGTGAAAATGATGTAAGTTTTTATTATTGCAGCTGTTATTTTCGTTAATCAAAGTATTTTGGAAAATTGTAGCTGTTATCGTTGGTGTTTCATTTTGTACAATAGGAATCGAAATCTTTTTTTTTTGTTATATTTTCTTAAACGTTTCACCTACCCTAAAGTGCATAAAATAGTACATAAAGCTCAGGACCAAAGTGTTTTCGAATCCCTCGACAAATTATAAAGATAAACTTTTCATCTGGGGCTTTAAAATACCACTTTAGTCCCTAGGTGTAAAAAATATGCTATTTCCTACGACCTCGTATGAGAACGTTAAAGCACACGGTTTCCCTATTTGAAAAGTAGAATTATCACATTCATATTTATTAGTTTCTGCAGTTTCTGCCTCTGGTTGGTTCATCAAAGGAATTCGTAACTGATTTCAATGTGCCAATATTACACAATCTCTAAATTCATTTCGATGAATTTCAGGAAGTAATAATTCATCACAACACGAATGTTTGCACTCTTTACATTTGAGAAAAAACTTTCATTTATTCATGTAAGCATGTCTTTTCAAATATCAATGAAGTTGAAAAAAATAGTTCATCCAATTGAAAATATCAATCATAGTTTGAGATTTAATGTCTGCGTGGTATTTGCCAGGAGAATTATTGTAGTCGATCAATTTCAAACTATGTTTGATAGTTTCAATTGGATGAACTATTTTTCTTTTCAATTTTTTGTCCAAATGGCTTAGTCGAGCCATCTACAACTTCAATCTCCTGGGACATGGGAGATTTGTTTCTGGAGTGTTTCTTTCTTCTGCCGCATGGTGTCGCCACTTCCAAATGTCTCTTGGACCGCGGTTTAGTGCGGTCAAATAGACGCGACGAAAATGCATTGGGACAGGCAACGCTTCGAGTGGATATCTTACGGTCTCTACTCGGATAACTACCCTGCACTGATGAGGGCCAATAAGCCCGAAACCGGTCTGTAGGTTGTTAAGCGTGCCTGTCTTGATGTGAATTTGTCACGTCTTAGGAATTTGCGATCTGCAATCACATTGTGAATCGTTGCATGGGCTACGAGCAGAAATAATTCAATGTTCTGCGTGGTATTTGCCTGAAAATTAGTAATTTTCTGCTCGTAAAGCCTACCAGACATTCAATTCCAAACTATGTTTGATGTTTTCAATTGGATGGATGGAAGGAAATACCTAAGTGAATACTTTTATTTGAGTTGAATTTGACCGACTTCTAACCATCTGATTGATTTGATATTTGGCAGGTATTACATAGTTGATAATTATGGTGATAATGCAATGCAACTCAAAATTGGTATGTGGGGGATTCAAGAAGTGAAGAAAATGAACTTTTTCTCATCATTGCGAATTTCAAAATGGTGGCTCCAAAATGACTGACAAGTTTTGGTGATTATACAGTGTCACACTTAAAGTTCGCGACGTTTTTTTATTATAGATATAAAGATAATCTGACTTCGCAGTTGGTTTGTGCGTGAAAAATGAGTAAAATACAGCATCTTTCCTTTCTTCATGTGCTACTCCTGAGGCTACTCCAAACCTGTCAAATTTGAAATTGTTTTCAAAATTCCTCAAATAATCAGTTTTTTTTTGGAGATTTCGAAAAATGCCAGAAAAAAAGTTGCTCAGTTTTCAATTTTATACATTTGTTACAAATTTGGACTCTCTACTGTCACTTCGACTTTTTTCCATTTTTTTTTAATTTTTCGAATCTTTCGCACTATCGATTCGAACGATACATGATTCAAATTTCTAAATTTTGATGAATATGAGACTTCAATATCATATATTGCCCAGGAAATACCCACATTTGCCTGTTACCAGAAAATAAAATGAAATGCATCTCCAGAAATTCGTCTTTGTTGTTGCAAAGTTCATCTAGTTTTTTCATTTCAATGTTAAACTGATGTGGATTTTCAATGATTGGACGTTAATATGTAATACACTCGTATTTCTTTTTTTAATAGATTTCTATCCAGTTTGATTATTTTTCTGACCAATAATTCAGTTACAAACAAACCCGAAATATCATTCTTTTCTGTAAACTAAACAATGACCTACAGTTTCATAACTATTCAAAAGACTTTCGTTCTAGCGATTTGTACTAGACATGATATAAAATAACGTGATTTTAAACAATACAAGAGTAATGCAATATCTCGGGATGAAAATAGTAGGTACTGATGGAATCGAAATAAAATGTTCACTTGGTAGTAGTCGAAGTGACAGAGAGTCCAAATTTGAAAAAAAAATGTATGAAATTTGAAACTGAGCAACTTTTTTCTCTGGCATTTTTCGAGATTTCCAAAAAAACTGATTTTTTGAGGATTTTCGAAAAAAATTTCAAATTTGACAGGTTTAGAGTAGCACACAAAGAAAGAAGAGATGCTGTATTTTACTAATTTTTCAAGCACAAACTAACTGCGAAGTCAAATTTTCTTTATATTTGTGACACTGTACATATATTGGCAAATTCGATTTCAAATTGGGCAGATGAAAACAATATTATGCTGGAAGATATACAAAATAAAACAAACGTGATAAAATATTTGTCCTTAGGTCACTTCAATTGGGTACTATATTATCTGGGACATCCTAAGAACCCCCATGGGATGTTCTATGCTCATAACTTTTGTACTATCCAATGGAAATTCCATGGACGTCCTACCAGGGATATTATATCAAATGTACTGATTGAAACGACCTAAAGACAACAATGTCCGGGACGTTCTCACATAAGACGTCCCTGGGATATCGTGATATTGGGGATAGAAAATCACAATTCTGGAGGCGATGGATAACTCTGTGAATGGAATCGCGAGCCAAACTGCCGTCCATTATGCTCAACGTGGATCAAAACCTCGATGGAATAATTCATCTTTTGAAATCAAAATCCGTTTCCGTTCGGGATCACGAAAGAAAAGAAACTCGAATGAATATTCATCGGCGATCCCACTCCATTGTTCGCTCATGAAAACCAAAATTAGTTATCTATAGAGAGACCCGAAAGTGAATTATCGTCCATATCAAACTCATTCACAAATAAGCCCAGCACCAATTTCGAAATAAATAAGTATGCTAATCCGCATCGACCTAAAAGGTTTTGGAAGGTACAGTGACCGTTTTTGAGCATGTAAATATATTCAATCGACAACAGTTCAGCAAGTTGAAAAAAAAAGAGCCGGTGAGAATAATGAAAGAGACACCTGGGCTTATAATATAGTATATTTCATTACGACTATTACGAGTCTGAAAATAGGGATTTTTCCGAGCGCGTGTGACAAAGTCATGCAAGCACGAAATAGTAATTTACGTAACAAGTCCGGAAATACTGTTTTTTTGGATGAGTGGACAAAATTCTAGGACGAGCGTAGCGAGTCCTGGAAGTCTGCGAGTCCAAAAAAACTGTTTTCGGGCGTGTTGCGTACACAATTTTTTCGGCAACCGTGTAGAATAACAAATCAAAGAAACACATTTCTTTCAAAAATTGAAATGTTAGCTTATTTTATGTCAGATAGCTGTCAGTCGTTATTTTGCTGCTATGGTAATGATCAACTGCATTTATCAAAACCATACTACCAAGATTTTCATATTTACAATGACAACAACGATGTGATTCTTCCCGGCCTAGTACGGGAAGTACGTACTTCCCGGACTAGGCCGGAAAAATGCCACTTTCTCAAAAAAAAATCTTCTGGAAAGTACGTACTTTCCGGACGGTTGCCGAAAAAAATCATTTCTGGGCGTCTAATGAACGATATTTTTTATAATACTTCGTTGAAGATGAAAACATAAGACACAAAAAAAACTTGGAACATTTTTATTTTTACAGTTGTAGGAATGAAAAAACTTGGAACTACTACAGTAAGAATATTGAAACTCAACTAATTACAACTATACTATCAAAGCAGCATTGACATTAGTTTTAATTATCATTAGTGGCTATATGTTTATTTTACAATTCGTATTATTGAACAGGTTCAGTCCTTTTGGAGTTTCAATTTGTGAAACTACACGGATCAATCAAATATATATACATATATATATATATACAAAAAACACAGTGAATTTTGGGAAACCACTTGTAAGTAATTTTCCTTGAGGTTGCAGTCATTAGGTATTGGCCAGGTGCAAAGAATAACTCTTTGTTAAATTTCAACACCACTAACCGCAATAATTCTGTGTAATATTTAAAATTTTTCTAAATTACCGCCTTTCAGTTGTGAAGTGGGGATCAAATCTGTTATTTCCTCACCATTGGTCGACCACCTGCCATGTTCTATACATTTCATGTCGAACCTTATGTCAACTCATGTTATTCCATGTTTCTACACGGAGAAAAAAGTCACTAACCATAAGTGAATATTTAATAAAGGCTAGTGAAAATTTGAATACTATATGGGACAAGGAAACAAGTTGATAACCCCAAGAACATTTGTATTCTTGAAAATGAACACTTACCACTATTGTTCTGTTTCATTATATAATAGAGCGATACTCATTATTGAACACATTTGCTGAGTATCATCTAACTCACTTATAGCAAGTGAACTGTTTTTCTATCAGCATAATACACGTAAATTGCCATAATTAAACTGACGAATAGCCCCAAGTGGGTTATTCACTCAATATTAGCGATTCATTCACTCGTCATCCATGATCCATTTCAATTTTTTTTTACTTTCGACTAATGTTCGCGTAAAGAAACCAACCAGCAATTCCAATGTAGTGATTAGTAATATATGTTATTTCTTGAACTTACTTCAAAATTTATAGAAATTTACCAACAAATATCTCATTCGAAATAATATGTAAGGCATGAAGGGCATACCTTTACTGAAGAATTCGAGAAGTAGGTAATTTGAATCTATATTGGGATTGTCGATCGATCTCTTCCTGCTGAACTGCGTCCACAATCGAATGATTATCTGTGGAAACAATGAGGTAGGTATATGTTCTTTCAAAACTTCATCAACCATCAACAACGAGAATTAACCATAATTGGTGCAACCATGGTTCATGAGCCGCTATTTCACACGTCAGAACACCTCAACTCGATGATACTCAATGACGCTACGGCCGTGATCGATTTGTGCTATCGACTGATTTGGCACCCGAATAACGCCGAATATGCCCGAACAAAAAAATAGTTAATAGCCATTGGTGAGTTGTAGACTACCCCACTCGACTTGATCGATTGTTGTTATCGATGAGCTCGCTTAGAGCAAGTGATTTTGTTTCAGGAACATAATTCAATGATAGTAGGTATTTTCTATAGCTACCACGAGTTTATTGTATACCTACTTATAACTTTCAAACATAAATACTGATGACTATCAATAAGTGTCCTGATCGATTACCTACTGCAGAAACAAACTTTCAGAAAAACGTTTTTTCCTACGGTTGTAATCTCATATTCCTACAGTAGGTGAAAATGTACCCGTCACAATCGATTTTTTTTCTAGTAAACGATTTACTTGGCCAAGTTTTCTCAGTGTATGATGGTAAACATCAGTTTGATTTCCAACGGCACAAAATGAAGCGTAATTTCGTTCGATTCCGATTCTCACACAATAAAAATAAAAAATTTCTTTTAATATGTTAACAATATATCTGAGTGCATCATCCTCATGTGTATGCTAATTTCTTTATACAAAGTATCCTCACGTTAGTAAGTGTTTCAATGTTGTTTACAAGTAAGTTTTTTATAAATGGACCTTGTTTTTTACAGACGTCTTGATAATGAAATAAAATATTTCGAAAGCTCGACTATTTAACAAAGAGTTATTCTTTGCACCTGGCCAATACCTAATGACTGCTACCTCAAGGAAAATTACTTACAAGTGGTTTCCCAAAATTCACTGTGTTTTTTTTAACTAGTCCAGTCAAGAGACTACCCTTCTTATATATATACATATATATTCTTGAATCTTTTGATAAGAATAATAATCTCAGATTGACCAGAAATGAATTTGGTTGAACTGAATTATCCGCACTCTTCACCTTAGAAAACATTGTGAGTAATGTCAGTCAAGATTATTTCTCCCAGCTCAAGAATATCGTTCCATATAAAAATGTGTTTTGATGACGGAAGCATGTACCACGTGACCAGCTCGACCAATAAGCATAATTGAGAATTAGCGCCCGAGGCGAAGATGCGCAGAACCATCTAGACAACGCCAACAAATAACGTCGTTGGCCGCCATTAAAGGCGGGTTCATGCAACACTCATTATAATTACATTTAAATTATATTATAATTACATTTACACTAAGAAATGTTCAATACTATAGTTCCCATTACGGTGTTCATGCTAGCACATTATCAAATTATAATTACACTAACACATCAAAAAGTTGGCCAACATTCAACTATAAATTATCATTACATTATATTTACAATGAAAACATGCGCAGAAGGATGAGAATTGTCATTGACGGGTTTATTTTGTATTCTGGTAGCTTTCAACGCTCAAAACAAGTGTGACATGTGATTATTTATGGTACATTTTTCTAAAATATAATATTCAAGATATGTCACCAGTTTCTCATATTGGCCTGACACAATAATGACGGAATCGTATTCTTTTATTTTTTGATATGAAATTGAGAAATGTCACAAAGATAAACAAACAATTCAAAACACAGATGATCCAAAATGTGCAAATCCCTAATGTAAATTCTTGCATGAACACTTTCAATTTGTCAGTGAAAATGTAAATGAAATGTAATTATGGTATAATGAAAATGTAATTATAATGAATGTTGCATGAATCCGCCTTAAGACTATCAAGAGATACTGTGAAGTTTTCTTTGATGGTACTTGTGTTCCTATAGTGCATAGTACTGGCTCGCGAATTCTTTATAACTCTAGAACTCAACATGGACGTAAAAGGTTTCCTGGAAGCAAACAATCTGGAACATATGTGGACATGGCGTCGTATTCACTGCCACTGTTGGGTGTTGAAAATGCTTTGCTTTGTGTTGTCAGGTCATGTTAATGTGCTTGAAGTGATAATTAATTGCTGTATCAATACTGCAGCCCCAGTTTGCGAAAAAACTACAGTATTTTTCATTTTCAATTATCGGCATGCAGAGGTATATAAGAATGGATCAAAAGTGATTCCTCTTGAATCATCTTGATCATTGTTCAAATGTGCTGAGAAATCAGCTTCATCCAAGAAAATTGTTTCACAACAATATTGAAACATTCTTGCCTCAAACAAACCACATTTTTCAATAAGAAAGTGTACATTTGACACCAAAACTTTTTGATCCTAAGTAGTCAAGCGGATTTTGTCGAAAAATCAAACTAATATTTGGTTGGACCTATTCAAGATTACCATTCTCTTGAGTTAATGCGGTTACAACTCGATTTAAGAGATCCATTTTTTTTCTGTGTGCGGTTACTGATGCAGACTCTTCGCAAGTCTTGATTTTCTCGAATGATACAGTTGCTATATTTTTCGAGTGAGAAGGGTTAAACAGTTTACGTGATACCTCCATTTTTCTTTGCATATACTCTCCTATATAACCTTCTGCTAAATTGTCTTTTCAGAGTGGGTAAATCAGCGCCGCTTTCCACCACCATGATTGATGCCGAAGAACGCCTTAGTCCTGCCCGGTATATTTTCTGGGATCGTATTCTGCAACAATTTACGGAACGTGCTATTTGTAACACCTTCCATTTCGATATGCAACAAAGAATAATCTTTGGCTGTTCTTATTTTCAGGTCTCAGAGCTGCATATTTTCGATAAATTGTGCAAGGCTCAAATGTACATCCTTCATTCGTAATGGTAAAACTTCTTGATGTATGAGTTTTTCCATCTCGTAAAAACATGACAAGAAAGCTCTCATCATCTACCATATCGTCTAAATTTGAACGTATAGATCATATCTCTTCCCAAACAGTAAAATTGCTTTTGGTAGTAGATATTGTTCATCTGGAGCTTCACATAACAATGTTGTTACTTGTCCTGCTGTCAAAACTTTGGACTTATTTGGAATATATCCTATACAGCTTGACGCTTCAGGAAAGCAATAGTTTTTGGATATTTGTTGATATCATTATCTTTAAACGCCAAACAACTCTTTAGCATTGAGAATCGGCTCCATAACGTGAAAGATTTCATTGATTCAGCTTTTTCAACAAAGAAAATAGAAGAATATCGTCACTTACATTTTTGATTTTGTTCAGATTTCGCCATTCTGTGAAAAGTTGATATACGTATTCATATCTCGACTTGGATTTCACTGGTATAATAAATTCGCGGTCGCTAGTCACGCTTGCTTTAGGGTATTATCGGGAATTTCGGGATTTTCTTCTTCATCTACACTCTCTACAGAAGGACATTCTCAGATTCAGAAATCAATTCTGATGTGTCCATGACCATGAACATGATGGTTCCGAAAGAATTTGAATCTTAAGTTTGCCTTTAAATATATAGGTAGATGATGTGTTGTATTCCATTACCATATCAGAATTCTATTGTTTCTACAACCTACGTTATTAAATAATAGTATAGAATTCACACAAAAGGATAAATCTGTGCGTTGGACGAAATACTACAACATCAGTTCACAAAAGATGAAACAATAAAATTTTTGTCGTGTAATTTTGTTTTTCTCTCTTTACAATTCGGAATAAAAATCAATGTAAATACAGGTCGTATTTTTTATGTCATACCATTACTATTTGCGTCTCGAAAACGGTAAATGATGAGAGTTTGGTTGAATTAAAATGTGCCTATTCTTGTGAAAAATCGAACAATTCTTTCGTCAAATCTGAAATATCACCAACCGTTTTCGGAATATACTGGAAAAACCGTAATGACCGTTTATTTTTCGGAATATAGAAATTTGTTTGAAAAATTTGCTTCTCTGTTTCAAATTTGCTTCTATTTTAAATACAACGTTCTTCATTTACCGTTTTCGAAATTACATAGTGGTAAGACTTAAGAAATAAGATAGATACCTACCTATAGATATACGTGAAACATTGATGAGCAGTTCAAAAATTATTATAGAAGTTCTGATAGGGTTATGTAATGAGTACCACTATTATGCCGTTCGATCAAAAAAATATTTATGTGGAAGAAAATAAGAAAATATACGATCATGATGAGTTCCATAGTTGAATCAAACTACACGGAGAGATATAGATTATGAGATCCCCACTTCAAAATTTCAGCTACATCCTCTTTGGATGATTAAGCGAGTCTCCGAAAGAAAAGGCATCAGTTTACTCATTTCATTGATAATAAAAACGATTTCTGTAGAAGAGTGAGTTTCATTGTTTACATATACTGATGAAGCAAAATATAATTATTCAACTCACAAATTTTGAAATGCTTCTTCCATCAGATTATCAAGACCATTTGCCAAGGGGTATTCGGAATATCTCAAGAGTCCTCATTCTACTCCATAACTTAATATTATCGAACCTTTCAAGCGAGAGATCATTGAAAGTTGTTCAAAACAAAAACTGTTTCCACTCTTCCGAAATTCGAAGCAAAAGGTTAATTTGATATTCCACAATATTACAAATAAACAAAGAAACTAACAACAAGCTACCATTTGATGCCGTAACAAAACCCCAAAGGCACTGCAGTGTTATGTTGACTAGAATTGAATATCATAAGATATTGGATATTAATCCTCATGGAAAACTTTATTATTTTTAGGAACCAAAGTTATTTATTATATTTATCTGAAATCTGCATGGTCTTCAACCTGAAATACAATCATCAAGTATATAATTGTTTCAGTCGTATACGAGGTTTGTCAGAGAATATTAATTTTGTCCAACAGTAAAGTAAATTCATACTTCAAGTATCCAATTTCATGTATGCAGGTTTAGATTAATTTCTCTATCCTGACAGTAAAATTCACGCATTTGAATTCTATGGTGAATATGCAACAATAATAAGTACCGGAATCCTTCGAATTCTATTCGAAATAATAATAATAATGATAAATATTGAATATCTGTGGTAAAAAGGTAAAAACACTCATGATATTGGTGGACTGTGTGAGCGCACTCACCATATATTGTGCTTTGCCTTATGTCACGTTCAAGTATATCAAGTTTAGTGATAACTATAGCCTTTATCAAAAAATTATTTCTTGATCACATCGTAAATATTACCAACTCATCCGTATTACAGTTATACACGGTTCCACTTCTTTGATTTTAAATTTGAAAACCACACGTAAGAAGATGAAATTTGTCATCAAATAATTTCAAATCCCATCATCTCGACCTCATAAATCACACTGTTTCGTCGTTTGTAAATTGGCTCATACGGCACCATGGCATTGTTATTTGGAAAATTAAAGCAAGACTGTTCATTATATTAGTTGTCACTCACCACAAGCGCTTTTGTTACACCACATTTACATCTATCGGATTCTTCACCCACTTCTAGATTATAATAGCAGGATCATAAGAAATGCCATGAAAAAAATTTCGAACTGGAAAAATACATGTATGACAAAGCAACTTATCAGTGAAGCTAACAGTAATATTTAGAATAATATTTTTCAGAAATAAGCTATTTCTATTTCTTTTGAAGACCGTTTGAAATAGTTTTTTTATGTGATGATGAACTTGTCTTTATGATATGAAAAATCAATTGAAATTTTTGTTTCAATGAATAATTTTATACATAATTGTGTGGATACCTTAATGAATGATAAACATTAACGGCATCATATTGTCCTATCATGAAACATCAGCTGAAAACATGGCAGATTCACAAATTCCAAATATTCTCCAAAAAAGAATAGAAATAACTTCATTATCTTCACAAAATATCATTCAAAGCTTAAGTATCGGAATCAATGATTTTGACAATCAGAACTATCTTTCTAAATAACTCTGATTATGAACACTGATTATGAACACTGATTATTTTTTTAAATAAGTTTGAAACATTGTTTTTAGTTTTTTGAATTTCCCGCCAAACACAAAAGTACGAACGGCACTGCACAACCTCTCCTGGAGTTTCTTTAGATGCAGAAGCTATTGTAAAAATCGATTTTCATGAAAAATATACGCTAGCAAATCGTCAATTACCTATGCATTATTTAACAAATGATTCAATTAATGATGAAAATAAAACCTGGTGGCGCTACTTTCCAACTGTTTCAGCAGAAAAATCCTTTATTTGAAACAATTGATATTCAGCTAATTACGTGGGGTTCTCATGTACAACAATAGATGGCGCTACTGTCGAAATATGTCATGTTTGATACATATTCTCATCAAACTCATTGAAAAATGGCTACATGAAACTTTTAGAAACGATTAGACGTCATTCAGTATCGAATATTCATACTGTTGTATTGACACCTGCAGTAACCTGTAAATTTGGTTGAAATCGCGACTTCACTTCACTTCAGCGAAATTCACCCACGCAATGTCACGTTAGAAACGTTTCATCGAAGTAGGCGAAATCAAGAGATTTGGGACCAGTCACAGGATAGGAAGTGAATTCACCAGTCTCTATTCATCTCTATTCAATCCTATAGTTTTTCATCAACGATACTCCTATAAAAGTTTTTCATGAATTCAGTCAGATATCAGGACAACAATGGTCATATATGTATTCATTTATTCACTTCTCGTACCTACAGATACATCAAATTAGCATTCAAACAATATTAATGTTCGGATAGTAATCTGGACAAGTGAACATCAATTTGTCATTAATTGATTGGGAGTTGAGACCACACACAGACCAAATGTAAAATTATCAGGAATGTAATCATGATAAATGAGACAAACATTCTTCTGAATCGAAATAATTTGCATTTCAATCAAACTTTTATTTTGATGGAACGATTGTGATGTTTACATACAACCCCTCATAAAACTAGTACGTGTGACAAACAATTTTTTTATAAGGTACGTAGATATAATAAGACCATTTTTTGATGGTCCTAGCTGACTTTCAGCTGCAATAACCGAAAATTCAGAAGAGGGCATCACCTTACGCCACCGTTTTTTTGGGCTAGTAGCTACTTCAAATAATTTGCTCACAGAACCGAGTAATAACATTAACTTTATATATTTATGAGAAGTTATGAAATTTCGTTGATAGATAAGATCATACTATCAGGTATCCATAGCTATTTATAGTAAGTTTTTTCCTGTTTCGAAAAAACAAAAGAGTAATGATATCGCAAAATATTGAACTCATATTTCAAATGGAATGCCCTATATACATTATTGAATAATTCGATTCTAACAAAGATTCTAAGTATATTTTTCGAAGCATACCTCTATACCTATATTCAACTATTTGTGATAAAATGGTGTCGACACATACAGTACCAAAGAAGTTTTTATTGATCGCAAAAAGTGTCATGAACAAACTGAATTGTCTACATTTCGACATATGGTTTGAAAATATTTCATCACTTCATGTTTTATTCATTAAAAGTTGTCAACTTTGAATTTTTATCTAATATTCATCGCTTTAAGCTTGACGCTGACATTTTTGAAGTCCACGGTAATCCTTGTCGTTCAGTTAGATTATTGAATACTCACTTTCTGTACTTTGTTATAGAATGAGAAGTTTTCCGCAAATCGCTAGGAAATTTTGACATTCCTGTCAAAATTTCTTGAAGAAAAAGTCAGGACTTCCTTACTGTGAGGAAATGATATTTCCGTACAGTTGTTAGTGTTCTACATAAATGATTGAAAACACATTGCTTATAAGGAATTAATTTATATTTTGAAAACATCAAGTCATTGCTGAATACATTTTTAAGATCAATTTGTTATATTTACAGTAATTTGACAGTTAGTACAATTATTGAACATTGGAGGAACACTGTTAGAACTATGAGAAACATTTTGGACAACATGCGGGGTGGTAGGGTTATTTTGTTGAATATTTTGTACTGTGAACATTTTATTTGCCACCTCAACCTTATTGTTAAGCGATTCTTCGATATATCCTTCAGCAACGTTTGATAACTTCCATCCGCCATGCCTCTTTAAACTAGTTATGTCGGCACCAGAGTCAACCAATATTGTTGCAGAAGACCGACGAAAGCAGTGACCAGTGTATTCTGTCGGATTTACCAAGTTCAAATAAGTAGCAACTATTTTGGGCATTTTTCTAAATTGATGAATTCCTACCACTTGTCTACAACCCTTTCCGCTTTGATATTTAAAGAAAAATCGGTCACTGTTCATATTTTCTGGTCTTAACGAAACATACTTTCGATAAACATTCAAGTAGATCTGATTAATTACAAATGATCTTGGTTTGTTGGTTTTCGAATCAGGTATGCTGATTAAAAGCTTAGATTCTAGGTCTTCTATATCGTGTACAGTCATTCGGACTAACTCATCCATTCTACAGGCCCCAGAAATACCAAATATTACAGCCACCTAAAAAATAAATAAAGGTAAAATCTAAATAGAAATTAAAACCTTGTAAATTACCTTAATCATTAAATTTTCTTTATCTGTAGCTTCCTGGATAAATTTTTCAATTTCTTCCTTCGTTAAAATCTTAGATTTCTTTGCCCTATAACCTTGAGCTTGCCGTTTCAATAAAGAACGAAGTTTTGAGTATGTAGATATATCTACATTGTGTTTAATTGCAAGGGTTGACTTCAGCATTGAATAATTGGCCCATAATGTTGAAGATTTCATCTTTAAACAGAGGTCTAGGAAGTATGCCATTTACAACATCTTCTGAGAAAGAACTCGTATTTTTACTCATGCGATACTCCATAAAACGTCTGTATGCATTTTCGTATTTTTCTCTTGATTTCTTTGGCAATAATTCTAATGAAGCAGTATTCACTGCCTCAACCAACTCTGGAGGAGTCCCAGGAATGGAAATTTCATCATCACTTATCATTTTACTTTCGAGAACACCAGCAATTAAATTTATAAGCGTCAAGTTTGACAATTCAACCTCAATACGTTTCCATAGTAGCCCAAGTAATTTTATTAGGAATTTCAAAGCACCATTTATTTGGGAATAAAATTATCGCGTTTTTTTTTAAATCAATCAATATCTGTCGAATTTTAAACGATTTGCGGAAAAATAGTATGTTTACCTCGTAGGAAAAGCCACATTCCTGGACTCTGTGTTGCTAAGTCTCGGCTTGCGCCTCGACTTAGCAATCTTCACAGTCGCCCAGGAATGTTAAGCTTTTTCTACCCGGTAAACAATGTACTATTACCATTGAAAATATTGATTCGATATTATTACATTCACTATACCTATACTGGTCGTGGATAAAAGGTTGTATATCGACATTATTATGATGTATAAATTCCTCATTACTCAGTTTCGGTTATGATTAAGCGTATTCCTCAAAGGGATGTTGGTAGGTAATAATATTTTAGCAGACATCGTGATATTGCAATGACATTGTTACATCGGCAGTATCCTTGTCTCGGAATCAGAGTTCCTTTCTACCCTCTCTAGAGCTTCGAATATCTTGCTGCAGCAAGTTTTTAATTTATTTCCAGTGGAAATAAATAGATGGAGATTTGCAATATTCGGAAGATAATTAAAACAGAGCAACCCAAAGGCACGTCTTGTTCCATATTCATGACATGTTTACCCCAAACTTATATTATCTTTATCTTTAGTTCGCTTTGCCGTATATCTGCTCAGGGATAGATTGGTAGGTATATTTTCTATTGGAATCATTCCATAATATCATTCCCGTATATTATATATAGACTCTTCATTCATGAAGTTTGGGGTATTACTATTAGACGCAACTACAAGGAAATGTAATTTTAGATAGTATAGGCGCTGGAAAAAATGACCACATTATGTTCTGTTGTCATAATAATACTGTAGTTTGGTAAAATTTTTGACAAATTACCGTTCCTAGTCTTACATCTCGTTACCTACCTAATTTGTGTTAAAAATGGAAAATGGCAGCTTTTCGAATACTGAAAAATTTGTTACGTTGTCATGTTACATTTTTTGCCAAAGAAATTGTGTTGATGCTGAATGTGCGTACTCTAATAAGTATCCAGAGAGGCGACAACCTGGTAAATCAATATTTAGACGCCTACTATCTAAAATTGGAGAAAAACAGATTAAGTAATCACTAAATTACATTTTGCGCCAGAAATGGTTCCGAAATCATATTGTGTGATACATTGCTGTATTAACAATTAAAAATGGAGTCGTATACAGGGTGTACTTTAGTTTCGGCCCATATAAAAATACAAAGTTGATGATGGTTTCTAAAAGACGAAACGTCGCAGAAAAATTCTTCTTATGTTATCGTGTAGTCCTTAAAAAGTGGCCATGGCGAAGTGCTATTTGTTTTACATTTCCTTTTAAAATAAAACTAGGAGAAAATAAAAACCAAATTCTCAAATTTCGGTTTTTCTCGGATATCTCCGAAACTACTTGGAATATTAAAACATTCCAAATGTCATATTATTGGGCACATAAATGCGCTACTTTTCTCTAATTTAATCGACCCCGTATCACTGTTCATTCTTATCTTGGACACAGTGTATATTTTGAATTATTCAGGTTGAACATACGTGAGCAGACTCTCACATTCTAAAATTTATTCTGGTTATCTTTTCTGTATAGGTATGTGATGGTTTCTTAATTGATTCATTTTAGTTCATGAGATAGTTTTGCGTCTCACGTATTTCTCTTTTTTAATATAATCAATATTTTTTTCACCAATGGGTGAGCCTTAGGTATATATCCAGTCAAGTTTTCAATATTGTATTATTTTCTCTCTAGATGTTCTTTTTATGATAATAAGCTGATGATGAGGAATTAATCCCTTATTGAAACATGTCCTTTTACCTGATGTGAGTCTTTAGACTACATTGAATACTTTTTGTTGGAGTAACACTGTAAGTTCTACCCTCTTGACACTCACCTCCACTGTAAGAAATGGATAACCTGTGCCAAATTAATGTTTTCATCACTAATATTTTGAATAATTTTTTATTTTGTCTACATTCATCCAGGAAGAAAAACATTGATACAAGTAGTCGATAAATCTTTAAGTGATTTAATATCTTGAAATCGGGTACAGAATAGCCATCTTGAGCTATCGCCTATTTTTCTAAGACAAACGGCATTCGATTTCAAGAATGACATTATCTGAACATTTCCACTAACTATAATTGCATTCAGTCAAGAGAATCCTAAAAACAATAATTTATATCTGTTAGCTGTTTCATTCATTCAATAAGGATTATTTACATTATGTCTGCTTCTATAGAGTCAACAAACATCCTGATGCCTTTTTTATGTTTATGTCATACAAATATATAACAAATTAATTCTTCAGGTAACGTTCTCTTATCTGAAATGCTATAAATTAATAAATCTCGGTTCAAAATGATAAATATTTATTGTTCGATAAAAACACTATATTTTCTTGAAATAGAACAAATATCCTTGGTATATTGTATTCGGAAATAAGTATGACTTGGACTTAATATGTGGCTGATAACACTAGAAAGTGTGAAATAAAAAGTTATGAAATGTAAATAAGAAGAAATTAATCCTAAATTGGGATTATGAAATGTACACGCTCAATATTTGCCCTAGGCATCATTTTATGAATGTGAAGTTTGATATGCATTTTATCGTACAGTTCCAAGTATTGTTCTCGTGTGAGTGCCCAGGTGTAAGTTAGGGCAAAGGGTATTTCACTGCAATTTTTTTATAAAAATGTTCTCCATACCAACATGGACCCTTCTTCGGCAAGAAACCGTAACCAATAATTTTATGAATAATGGGCCAACGCATTGTTATAAGGGTGTTACCAATTCATTGACGCAGTCTCATGAAGGAAAAAAATTCCTAGCATACATTCCTATATGAGGCGAATCCGTTCAATTGTACTGCATTAGGAATATAATTAAAAAAAATAATGTCAAAGACTTTTGTATCGTATTCATCATATCGCATACCGTGCGAATAAATAGGCTCTAATAACAGCAATATGTAACAAGGTACTTCGGTATTTTAAGCGATTTTTTGGTACATGACGTATTCATGATATTCTTTTTTATTTAGGTTGTTATTTTTCAATAACGGTTTTGTATTTGGTTTATACCTATATTTATATCTACTTATTCCAGTAAGACGAATTTCATATGTTCGTAGTCTTACCTGACGTACTATCGATGATACTGACCTATGATGCAGACTGTATCACGCCGTTTTTCAGTCATTTATGACGATAACGGTTGATTCAAATAGCATCAATAATGAAAAAAGTCAGACACATGTTTGTAGAAGGAAGACAGAGAGCTGTGTGTGGTTGGATTGTGGTTCTGTATAATAATATATTCTATATATCGATAAGCTGTGTGACATCATCGAATTACGAATATTTCTCTAGTATTCACTTGCTGGTTTTTGTTATTTCCATTTCAGTTATATCAAATTTCACTGTCAGAAAAATGACAATTGAATATGCATATCCCACAAAAAATATGTCATATTTGAAAATATTTTTTCCTTAAAGCTTCATTGGTTTTTAATAGTATATTATTCACCTAGGGAATAAAGTGGTATTTTAAATTCCCTGACAGGAAGTTTATATATATTATATAAATATAATACAATATATGTATATGTGCATATATAATTTGTCGAGGGATTTGAAAACACTTTAGTCCTGAGGTGTATATACATCCTAGGTAGGATATGTAAAACGTTAGAGAAGAAATAACGAAAAAAAGTCGATTCCTATTGTATATACGAAATGAAACACCAACGACAATTTTCCAAAATACTTTAATCAATAAAAATAACAGCTGCCATGATAATAATTTACCTCTTTTTCATCACTTGGCTATTGCAGTGGGGTAAACATAAATGTTAATATCAATAAAAATTGTTTTGTTTCTATGGTTAAATATTGTTCTTAACATGTTGAAATTTTGTTGCATCCATATCATGTTATATTTATGATAAAATTATTGAAAATGAATCTCTAAATTCAGCTTTTGTTGTTAATAAATTCACTTCAAATACCTATGGATTTAAAGTACATTCTAAATCCCTAGGGATTCAAAGTACCACTTTTCCCCCCAAAGATAGGGATTCAAAGTACCCTTGAAGTGTATAAAAAAAAGTTATTGAAATTCATTGATGTATTCGAATCATTCATCAATTGAGCTCAATTCAAAGAAGTGGTATCGGATCCCACTATAAAAGGTAAGGTCCCCACTATCCTTGCTAAGGCAACTTGGATAGTGGTTAGAAAAAAAAATTCTTACCCGTGATGATGGCCAATCACATGCAGAAACGGTAATATGCTTTATTTTCCGTGATACATTTCCTCTATTTCTGTCATATCATTCCTTCGAAACGGCATTTCTCTTTATATTTGCAAAAAAATATTTATATATATATTTTATGCATGCATGTATAAGTATTTATAATAATATCTGCATGTATATTTGCTACTGTTCGTGAATAAGTTGATGCGTGTGAATAAATATTATTATTATTATTATTATTATTATTATTATTATATAGGGATATCCGATCATTTCCCATTTCAAGTTCTTCAGGATACTGTCACAAATCGAAATTCTGCGCTGTTGGACTTTTCATGTATGTAATAGTTGATTTCGAACATTTCAAACATAATGATTGAAAGAATAATCGATATCAATAAATATATGAGATGAAATACATCTACACAGAGAACGGACCCCAACTGGAAAGAGATGCATCAGTGTGGTACTCTGATGGATTGAAGATTGATGTATAGGCTGAAGAGGGCGTTACAGAGCCAAGTTTCAGGCTCTCGAAACCCCTTGGTAACACCCCAACCATCTTTCAAACAGCAAAACCTCCTGAGTCAAACACTTGTATCCAAGCTGACAACTGGCAGCGATTAACCAGGTCACTTTGATGTGGCTTCCAGGTCACAAGGGAGTTGAAGGCAATGAGAAATCAGACTGTCTCACCAATGAAGGGGCGAATACAGAATTTCTCTGCCAAGAACCCTTCTGTGGACTCTCCAAAGCACACTTGGAAGAAGAGGTTCGACGCTGGGAAACAGATGAATGAAATCGCACTGGAATAAAGTGCCAGGACAAAGATAAGCAGAAACGCTAGAAAGCCTTGCGCCAAGGACATCTAAACAGCTTTTCTAGTTAGACAAGATAGACTCTTCAGATGTTCCAGGCAACTCGACTTTTATAACCAGCCCCTCGGGAATTTATAGTTATACTGGATTCTCCAGATTTACCTTCTTCGGAAGGGGTAATATGTATCAAATTCATTCCATTCCATTATCATATTTTCAATATTGAATGACCCCTGCAAGGTTCAAATAGAATGAAATCATCAGGTACCTAAATAATTCATCTAATAAATCATTGTGTGCATTGCAATCTTGTTTGTCGAATCGCACCAACTATTTTTATCCACATCCAGCTATTTTGACACAGCAGTTGAACTAAATCGGGTTACCATAACGCATTGAATTTACGGCTTTTATTTTAACATGAAAATGTAATAATAATATAGTGCGGGCATGCGATAACCGTCATTTATCGTGTTTGCATATAATTCAAATTAAAAAATGAATTAAGCCGTATGAGGATTTGCCATGAAACTAAAGGAAGTTTACGTGGCGTAAATCAAGCGGAGATTTATTGGGACACATTTTTCAAATAATCAACGGTCAGCCTCGATAAGGATTTGGTTGGGGTAAATACAGTTATTAAGAATATTACGAATTTTTCATTGCCTAATACCAATGTGACACGCTGTTCGAGGTGGTGATAACGTCACGGAAAATTGAAGTGGTCCGTTTAGCAAAATATATGCATGAGATATCCCCAAGTGGTTGGTCGATGTGACGAAACACGAAACGCCACGTTGATGGTCTCACGAAGAAAAAAATTCCTACGACCCCAAGATGTCATAAAGCACTCTCTTTGGGAATTTGGGAAGTAGCTTATATCCATCATTTGTCATTCGAAACACAATTCAATTCATGCACTAAAAATGCCAAATGTCTGTCATTATGACAGCGAAAAAAAATTGCCCAAACAGCGACATAAAGAATCTTTACTTTTTGAAGCATGACAACCAGCATTGTAAACAAATTTTTCTATTTTGGTTGTATAATGAAGTCATTGTGCAACGCAAATGCGTGTCGAAATAGCCTCTATTTCGATACGCATTTTTTATTATTCGGAGATTGGTACAAGCGAATTTTCAAATGAAAGTCAGAAGAGTTAGGCCCAGTTTACTTCTGAGCGATTTGGATTTGGTGATATGAGCAGTGAAAAACTCAATGTTTTAATTGGTAAATTTCAATTCGGAGTGTAATTTGATTTAAATTGACCAATAAAAATGATAACAACATCCAATTTTTCACCGCTGGTATTGCAATATAAACAGAATCGCTCAACTGTTAACTGAGCTTTACGGTTGTGCGTCAAATTTTAATTATTTCAATGTCATCAATGTTACCAATCGAAGATGTTTCTGTTATTTATCGATATTTAATCCATTTTTCTCTTCAAATAAATTCAAAATAGAAGAAATTGCATATGACATACGTTTTATAAGACACGTTGTCGCACTTGTTCACTTAGAGCACTCCTCGCTTCGCTCGTCGTACTCCAAACAACGCGTGCGACAAAATAGCGTCTTATAAAACTTGTATCATGGAAGGAAGAAGAAGAAGAAGAAGAAGAAGTTTATTTGAAAATAGGTTTACCCTAATATAAACATTAGATTTATCAATTAGGTACAAGTAGTAACATAAAAAAGAATGAATATATATAACTAAAAAAAATAATACTATACGATTACAGTTAATATGATATACTATTTTGATGACTTTATGTCAATTTTTCTCGAACTTGCGTTATCAGAAAAGTATCTTACTTGTGGAAATGTCGCGATTTGGAGAGTCTTCCAGAAATTGAAAAGAGAAATAGAGAACAAAAACTTGTGGAAATTACGAGACATCACTACCCATCGTCATTAAAAACGTGCCTTCAGTTAGATGAAGAACATCATAGAGAAATCATTAGTTACATTCGTACTACCACCCAGGAAATAGTTACTACCACCGCTCAAAATACTAGCATGCAGCAAACTATTAACTTTTAACAAAATACAAGCTTTTTATTAATAATTGTGCTAGTTGTGGAAATCATCCATATTCAGAGTGGTCCAAAAATATTTGAATGAATCAAACAAACTCAGAGTCGGTCGACCACACAATATAAAAATTTATATATAAAATATTATATTGTGTGGTGAACCAACTTTGAGTTTGTTTGATTTATTCAAAGATAATTGTGCTTTTAACAATTGAACTTTTCCGTTAAATTAAATAAACTAATTTACATATTATTTTTCAATTAATTTATTTACATATTCATTAAATTGTCTTACCGAATTACACTCTAGTTTTTTTATGAGTCGAAGTAAACTTGACATTTATAATTCGAATTTTGTTGCCATTAGGCAATTCGATTAAAAAAACTGACAGAAACAAAATTTCAATCGAATGGATTTCAGAGCAAACTCCGATGAATACAACACCTGAATATCAAAGTTGTGTCCTTTTTGTTATACATTTCACAATTGAGTGTTGAGTGGTGTTAATTCCGAACTTAGTGGTGAAAAATGTCATGAATGTGGTGAACTAAAACGATTCTGAAATATGAAATCATAAGAAACACCAAATGGTTGAAATTTCTCAATTGTGCTATCTATCATTGACGCGTTAAGAGTGGGCAATGGGACGCGCAGAATACCGAATGCAGCACTCCCGCTCTTGACTTCTCATTTGAACACCAATCAATATTTTCATGATTTTTTGATCCCATCATGTAGATAAAGGATCAAGCTAGGGAGGATACTATCTCTTTTTTCGAAATTTCGAAAAGAAAAGATATAAAAATATATCTGAACATAGCAAATTTTTAGCCAATTTGGCGAATCAAAAAAAAATATTTCTACATCAAATAATCAATTTTGAGATAGCATCCTCCCTCGGTCGAACCTTCATCTTTCTACACAAAAAAAATCAGATCAAAATATGGATTAGTATCGTCACAGGAAGTCAAGAGCCGAGGCTCTACAACGTCAGAAATACGCACGATTTATCCGATGATATTTGCGCCCCCTGGTGAAACTCAACGAAGTAGATTATAAACACGATACAATCGATAGTACGGGTGATATTATGAAATTAGAATAGGAAATAGAAATTTATATGAATCAGTTTGCTAGGTTTGCTAGTAAATATGGTATATTATATGTATAAAATAATTATACATTGCGTGGAAAATAAAAATATTCTGAATTGTTCACAATGAAAAAATTCTCATACATAATGAGGAATAGGTATGTATGATATTCAAATAAGAATATTTATATATACACCCAGAAGGTATACAATATGAATGAATAGAAACCTATCGACAAAGGTCGCTTCTATTTACCGGGGATCGATTTAGGATTTATCATTGCGATGATTTGAATGTTGAACAGATCTCAATACGTAAAAGTAGAGAGGGAACAGTATAAATATGAAACCGTGTTGTATTCAACATTGTATAACTGAATGATAATTTGCAATCGGGTATTGACACTATATATACAGGATGCTACCTAATGGCATTTTAATATAGGAATTCTTAACCCTTTCATTACGGGAGCCGCAAAAACGCGCTAATTGTTGACTGACGTATAGACGGAAGACGCATATTTACAATGAGCTTGGGATAGCTTTCAATACGGGATTTGCCCGCGTGCGACCATACACACGTGTTTCCCATTCCTTTGACTTCCTCTACAGTTGATTTGGCCATACAATAGCGCGCGTTTTTGCGACAATCTGGTATAGCGCAAATGGCTGTTTAGGTTATATTCACGTAATTTCATTGTAAGTTTTGGAGGAGTTCACATATAATTTGTTTGTTTGTTAGTAATGAAATTAGTCGTAAATATCTGACTGTGGCGAATAACTAGAAAAACTGTTGAATGAAGATGACGATTATCAACATCGTCGATTTTGATTATCATTCCGTGCTTCCAGAATTATCATAAAAAGAATGAATACTGGCGTTAGAACTGTCAGCATCCGAAGAGATTCTGAATATTTTTTACCTAATAAGAGGTTATTATTTCATTCATTATTTTCTTTCATTTATTTCAGATTTGTTGGACCTCATTTCGTGTCAATAATGACATTTTTTGATCAAAATGGAATTCTCCATTCCTTATATATTTCCTTTATATAGATGAAAAATTATGAATAACAACTCCCCATCAAGTGATACCTCAATTTGACAGTCCAAAGTTTTCAAAGTGACATCCAGTAAAAGCTTTAAGCACGGAAAACGCATTCTTTCGTGTAGCCTCAAAGTCGGGAAACGCAAGAATGCGCAAGTGCCCTTGACGGGAGACACACGCGTGCGCGAGGCTTCGGGACCCCCGTTCTGAGAGACCACTAAGCGAAAACAATGCCCGTAATGAAAGGGTTAAATCTATTCAAAAAAATATATACAGTATGGTGGAAATGTATGGAATAAATTCATTATCTCTAACGCATATGAATTTTAAGGGAAATCCTGAGACAGGTCGATTTTCATTTTCAAATTGACATCTCTTGATATACATACGGAGTTTGTGACGTCATCCGCGTAGTTGTGGTGACGTCATCGATTATTTTTTAAATAGGAAGACACCCTGTTCAATTTTTTTTTCTGGAAGGTGTTTCCATTGTCTATCTGACCATATACGAATATTAGGAAAATAAAGTGATACAGGGTAAGAAAAAATTATTTTATATTTACAAGCTAATAATTATGCTATCAATGTACACAGTTACCTAAATAGGTCGGAGGGTAAATCGAATGGCCAACTAGATCTCCTGATTCAACTCCTCTCGATTTTTTCCTCAGAGGTTATTTGAAGAGAAAAGTTTATGTAAGAAGCCGGAAAGATCAGATAATTTGAAAGAACGAATACGAGTGAATATTTCACAAATATATTCAGAAACGATAGCAAAGTTCGAGAATGATTTGTTCTCTGTCTATCACATTGTATTCTTGCAGAACGTCACGAATTTGATTATTTATTGTAACGATTTCCGTTGTAAATATTAAATAAAATAATTTTTTCTCACCCTGTATTACTTTATTTTCCTAATATTAGTATACCGTCAGATAGATAATGAATATACCTTCCGAAAAAAAAATGGACGGGGTATGTTCTAATTTAAAAAAATAATCGATGACGTCACCACAACTACGCGGATGACGTCACATACTCCGTATGTATATCAAGAGATGTCAATTTGAAAATAAATCGACCTGTCTCGGGATTTTCCTTAAAATTCATAAACGTTAGAGATAATGAATTTATTCCATACATTTCCACCATACTGTATGTAATATCCTAAAGGTCTAAATTTTGAAGTAGAGGGTGCTGAAGAAGTGAGCAATAACGAATAGCACTCTTTCTCTATAGACTTGTCATAAAGTAAAGTAATCAATATTTTCATGACTTATTGACTTCATCAAGTAGATAGGTGATCCAGCTAATGGAAATACTATTTTATTTTCAAAAATATGAAATACAAAAGGTATACAAATATTCCTGAACATATCGAATTTGGCGAATAATAAAAAAACACTTTTCAAATAGTATCGGACCTAGTTTGAATCCCTATCTTCCTACAGAAAAAAAATCACATCGAAATATGGACTGGTGTTTTCACAAGAAGTCCAGAGCGCGAATTGTCCGATGATATTTGCGCCCTCTGGTGATACTCCAAAATATGAAGATGAAAAAACGAGTCAGTCAACACAATATCATAGATTGGAACCATAATAAGTATTATGAAATTATTGGTGCAACTAATGATGAATTTGCGGATTTGCATAGGAAAAGCTTGAAATTTTGAAATTCAAAGGTGTAATGAGATCTAAAAACCCAAATGGAGAAGAAAATGATATTGTATTCTCATGTGGAATGTATATGATTCTGAAAATGGTACATATATTTGGACCAACGGGAGATGAATATCCAAAATACAAAATATGTAGTGAAAGCAGTCCTCAAAAATCAAAGAAATAAAAAGTAGAAGAATGAAGGCCTTAGGAAAATATAGTCATTATTCATTATTATTCGTAAATAAATAATATTCATAATAACCTGTATTTGAATGTCTTTGATAATAACCGAGAATATAACTTATCAACGTTATTGAAAGTAGCTCTCAATCTCCCAATCACTCCGTATGGCTATTTTAATGTTATACCTCGTAATTTATATGACTCTTGAAAAGCTGTTCATATAAATAGATACAGAATTATCCAAATTTTGTAAGAGTTGCGAAGCATCATGATTTTTTTCAAATCAACAAAATAAGATTTTTTCGATTTAAAGATTGATTTTTACTATTCATATTGATTTTTCATAATTTTTCAAATATGGAAATAATGCACAAATCAATTACTTATATTTTCATTATTCGATTCAAAACGTCGCAACCCTGGTTTTTCATAATGTTTATAGAATACAAATATTCATCATAGGTACCTACCTACTGGTGAATATACCGTCGATTATCAGATAAAGTGTTCGATCCTCGTTCCGCACACATGCAGGCGAATGTATCGCATCTACTCTCACTCATTGTTTGGGACTGTGTGGAGTCACAGGTTTTTTTCAAACATGCAAAATGCTTATTAAAAATAAATTGTTGAATATCCTTTGTAGCATTTAAATGACGACAAATGGTTTGAAAATATAAACAATTGAAGGGGTGTCAGTAATACATTGAACGTGTATTTTTTGAAAACTCGTTAACATGGATTTTCCAAATTGCTCGTTTCAACCATAATAATTTCCGTTTCGTGTAAACTTCGGTAATACCAGAAATGGAATATTATTGAATTCCCGAAATCTAAACAATGTCATTTTTGAAATCCAACCTAAAGAAGTCAGGAAAATATTTTCAGAAACTCAATTTTCAGAAATTGAAAATAAAATCACGAAATTCATAAGTTCATTTTTAATGGGTACCTCCTTTTGAACTTTTTGAAAAAATGATGGTAGGGGATACTGCCCAACTAGACATAGTTCCAAATAGGTATAGACGCCATTTTTCTACTTTCGTCGAATATTTCGGAGAGATTTGTTTGTTCCACGGAAGCATAGTAGTTGTCCTCTGAATGTTTACCGAGTGGCATCTGTCAGTTTTACGAAAAAATTCGATATTCAGTGAGTGATATAAGACAATGCTTGATTCTTTAAAATTTTATATCGCAACTTACGTGTTTTTTTCTTTTCAATTAACATTTGTCTGATTTTTTAATTACAATGCAATTTCCATTATATTATACCATGAAACTTTCATGATAAATCGGATAAGTATACCACAAACGTTTAGTATACACAATGTTTTATGAAGTTATACAGATTTCACATGATGGCATACCTAACCGAAGGAGAATTATCTAACCTATACGATGCCAGAATTGGACTGGAAGAAGGCATAATATGCCATCATGAGGCAGCAATGTGTTTAACTATTATTTTGTCAACATAAAAAAATGAATGGAGTTATTTAATACCAACTCATTAAATAGGTAGATACTTTATTCATACCAATAATGTATATTTTCCTCTCATTTGATATACTGATGAAAGCTCGACTACACATTATGAACACAAATACCAGTTGGCTGACTGTGTGAGGAGAGAGCCGAGCGCCGAGCGCGCGATAATGTAGTATTGTCTCATTAAATAAGTACATGTAGATATCTGCTACATGAAAAATTTTCATTCTGGAAACTTATTTCATCTATTGGCTCAATTTTGTTCGCAGCATGTATACAAAAATTTTCATAAATAAAATTTTTTCTCGATTACTGAAAATTGTCATTCCGAAAATAACAAGTTGAAATTTGCTACAGTTCTAGAAATTGATGAACATGAATTTTTCACCAATATTGTATATGGCAAGAAGCGCTATCATGTATACTTCAATTTGAAAAAAAAATCAGTCCGATCGCTCAATTATTTCCAGAAATATAACGGTAGGAACGATAAAAAACGTGTTCTACAGAAAAATCGTACTTTTTGTGTTTTTTCAGAATAAAAAAGTTCTTGGCCTAGAGAAAATGTCGTAAAAAGTGATTTGGTATACACAATCATCAAGTTGAAGATCCGCAGCAAGTCTGATTTGAATCTACGCCAGTTTTGTTTTCTCGAAAACTGAGAGACAGCATCCCAGTATTACTCGCATATTAGATTATCGAGCAATGCGAATAAAAACGTCAGTCGCGATATCACCCGTACTAGATGAGAAGATCGTTCGTTGAACAAGGATAACCGTTGATTTATGACGATTTGGTAACCGCCCACTGCTGTTTCCTCCAAACCCCCCCTGTCCCGGATTTGGACAAAGTGTCTGGCCTTTCCCAGCCTTAACGCATAAAAACACCTATAATATAAAATTAACACCTAGTTACACCGTGTCATATCACGATGGAATCGAGGAGGTGTATGAATCATCTAATTCGTTAAAAATTGCATCTTGAAAACGCCAGATTTGATATAAATCAATGAAAATATTGTATGCAGGCATCTGATGAATGGTGTGAATTTCATGCGCCCATGTGTTAGATCTTAGAACCTTAGAACTTTTGCCAATAGGTGGCACTGACGTTCTTCCTACCGTACCTGATTTCAATATTGGGCATGATATATTAGAGGATTTCGATATAAATCAGTATCAATTGGCCTAGGTGGATATAGGATGGTGAAACAGCTCTTCAATTGTTTCTGCGAAAAACTTGTAGACCGTTTGAGAAGACTTGAAAGAAGATGACGGTAAGATCGATTATCGAAGAAGATTTCTGTTGCTTACGTATTTCTGTGGTTCACATCTGACAGACGTGACTTGAAACGACATTAAAACAATAAATTTTCGATAAATCTTGAATGAATATTGATATTTTGACTCTTCTCAATCATTTTTCATCTAGAACAGATGCAACTGATAAAAAGATTACAGATGCAGAGTTTCTGTTTTACCGACACAAGGTATGTCGCCATCTCTGATAACTTCAGGAAATATTACTACGGTATGAAATCAAGTAGGCAAAGGTCTACAGTTTATTCTAGTGCTTGTCAATAGGAAGCTGTTTCACCATCCTATATCCACCTTGCAATTGGCCTAGGCCCTAGTGCCATCGATCAGGATAAATAAACCGAAACAGTTCGTCATCCTTCGAATTGTCCCTAGATTCTTCTGAGTCTAGTTTATCATCATATAAATTATATATCAATAGGCAATCTAATCTAGTAAAAAAATACCGGAGGTGGTGAAAAAAAGCACTGATTCGCATGAACACACTCATGATATGGTGTTCCTTCACACCAGAACAGTCTTCGCATGTACCTGCTCACTGTTTGAGCCAAGGTGGATATAGGATGGTGAAACAGCTTCCTATTAACAAGCACTAGAATAAACTGTAGACCTTTGCCAACTTGATTTCATACCGTAGTAATATTTCCTGAAGTTATCAGAGATGGCGACATACCTTGTGTCGGTAAAACAGAAACTGTGCATCTGTCATACTTTTATCAGTTGCATCTGTTCTAGATGAAAAATGATTGAGAAGAGTCAAAATACCAATATTCATTCCAAATTAATCGAAAATTTATTGTTTTAATGTCGTTTGAAGTCACGTCTGTCAGATGTGAACCACAGAAATACGTAAGCAACAGAAATCTTCTTCGATAATCGATCTTACCGCCATCTTCTTTCAAGTCGTGGAAATATTAGTACCTTCTCAAACGGTCTACAAGTTTTTTGTAGGAACAATTGAAGAGCTGTTTCACCATCCTATATCCACCTTGGTTTGAGCGTACCGAAGAGAATTTCGTGAAGTTAGGATTCAGCATCAAGAAAATCACATAAAGTTCATCACACCACTGCGGTGTCAAAACGCACTTTTGAAAATGCATAAAGAACACTACCAAAGTGTTCATTCTGCTGAACACTTTGGTAGTGTTACTGACAACTGGGTTTGATTATTGAAAACACCTATTGGAAAGGTCATATAACACCTACAGTGGTGATTAATATGCGGGTGTTTACTGACAATGAAACAATCAGGACCTCAGGGGACACCAGACGGTGTTAGCTGGTGTAATTTTTTTCTCACTGTACATACTGCATACTATTTTCATAAATTGGCATGATAGCTTAATAAGGTTGACAACACTGGTTGATTGATGCGTGCGTGCAACTTTTTGAACTTCCAAAGCTGTTTAGATATTTATAGCTAGTTGTTGTTATGGTAGTAATGAAATATATAATATTCTTTTATCGGCAACGAGTTGGTTATAAGTAAAAATATTCGTAGATGAATTTCACCAGTTTAATTGCAGAGAAAAATTGAAATGATGCATTATACAGGCAACGCTACAAGCCAGCGATATTAATATCACTGTGAGAATGTTATTCTCGTTAGCTCACCATTGTGCAACAAAACCAAAATGAAATCGATTTTCCAATAACATCCACTGCGGGCAATGCATAAATCACGCGCTCCCAATTAGTACGGAGTATTTTTCAAATTCGTTCGATTCGAATCAGCCATGGATCACGCTGGCCCTGATATGCGCGCTCCCAAACAGAAAACCATCTGACACTCACCTGTAGAGCACACACTCTAGATTACGGCCCAGCGAGCGGTATTTACCTCTTAAGCATAAATAAGGGTTTGACGTATCCGTAATTGCGGGCAAGGGCCGTTCGGGAGAGGGACTCGATCGGTAGTTTTGATTTACGGGGGCCTCCTAGAACGGCACGCGCAGCGGGGTGTCCTAACTGAGGTTACGCCACTGCGTGTCCCGTGCAAGAGTCGTATCTGTTGCAGAGCGGCAGAAGAAGATGGAAGTCATTTTCGGTTGGATGGTAAGTGGTTGTATTAACATATATCTGCGGGGTATTAAGTGTGTTTTAGGTAACAGGTGACGTACTATTAACGACTGCTTTATAGATTATATTCTATTATCTGAATAATATTCATTCTTATTGACATATTCTCGAGATGTAAAATTGATATGTGAAAATATAAAATATAAATTGTTATATTCTATAGACGATCAATGGACATGAAAATAAAATAGAAAATGAAACGAGCAAGTCAAACAAAAAGTATATAAACAAAGGATACATACAATTTTAAAAATAATCTTCAACTATACTTTTTGAGGAATCAAAATTATTCAAAATTAAAATGCTGTACATATATCAATCACTGATTTGGATGTACAATATCAAATTCAAATATTTCATTGACAAAAATAAACCGACTCGTTTTACTCTGAATTCAGGTCTCAATTTACCCTTGTTCAAAAAAACTCACACTAAGAGAACCATTTTTTATCATGGACCCAAACTTTATAATATGCTTCCTGTGATCATCGAAGAGATGAAGATTTTCACTTAATATAAATCGGCATTGAAGAAATTCATTGGAGAAAATAACCCAAGCAGCAATTTGACGTTGAGGCGACGTGTTTGAAAAAGTTGTGCAACCAAACATGAGTTGCGTAGTCGACCTTAGTACTACGTCGTCACGACCCTGTTTTGCACCAATTTGGTCAATCATTTTTGGGTTTTTAAAACGTTTCATTTTCAACTGTAGGTAGCAGTTGGTCGTTTCCTAAACGTTGCTAAATTTACCAAAAAACAACTACACACTTGCGCCCTCTTGCGCAGCGATGACAGTTCACTTTCCACGGTGTTCAGAAATTAGTAAATATTCCAACCAAATCATTACTGATCACCAAAATGGACACTTGGTAAAAACTTTCTGACGACTACTAATGTTTTACTCATGTGCTCATGATAGGTACCTACTCTATTTATATTGCCTGAAAATAAAGATTTCCAAACAGAAATTATCAACGCATTTCAGTTTATTGTCAAATATACTATTGTTTTGCGTCGAAAAACACGCGCTTCTTCAATCCGTGGCGAATTTCTCAAAACTCGAAGAAAAAAAAACGAAAAAAATAATTTGGGATATATAATATTCAAAGTTAATATTTATCCAAACAAGAACTATAGAGGATACAATGATATATTAATCGTTTCTAGAGTACTGTTAACCTCTGTTTATGTTTGTTTATGTCCCAAATTTCAATGGCCGACCATGTTTCCGAAGATAATTACGCATCAAACATGGCGTAGTATTATAATAGACGTCAACACGACTTAGGATATCAGATAACTGAAAAATATACTGCTTTCAACCTTAGTCATCCAGACAACTAAATATAACCAAAGCGCGACTGAAGTTGGTTATCCGACCAAAAACTGAACGAAGTCCAACTAACGAACACACCTCGCTCCACATTTTAAAACGAGCTTTCCTGTGAATCCTGTGTCATACAATTGTCAGTAGTGTTCTTCGAAAAATTAGTTGCTTTCCTCAATCTCTGCATCCAGGTTAGCATTTGTTCCAAAAGAACTGAAGTTTTCCAAACTGCCTGTCTTCAGGCATAATTTTATTTTTAATAAATTTTTTGAGGTTAGGTTGGATCAAGTTTTTCTTATCTTACTAGATATTTATTCTTTCGTCGAAGCATTTCAGCCAACATTATGTCCTTGTTGTCATGGGGCATGTCCTCTATAGTGAGTATTTGGAAAATTTAACTGCAAAGATATGACTCCACGAAAACGTTTACAATTTTTATAAAAAATTGCCCACTGCCAAGTTAAATGTCACAAGGTCAGCTCAACGTCGGTAAAACGTTGAACATAACTAGAGTAATCACTCAAACGTTTTTAGAACGTCACTCCTATTCCCAAAATTTTTACTACATGAAGTTGGTTGGGTTTAACCTTGTAACAACGTCGTCGGTTAACTAAAGTCATGCTCAACACTGATACAACGTTGTCCGGTGGTTTAGAGAGCGTCGTTTCATAAATGACTGGTTTCTACACTAAGTATAACGTTAATTTTGGTGTATTATGTGGTTATCGTCGCCAAAATGCTACTTGGGAAACCACTCACAAGTGCAATATAAAATCTGGAGGAATGATTCAGAGTAGAGCAATTGTCTTCTTAAGATGTTTCTCAATTACTGAACAGCTGACTAGTTCAGATCATATATATCAAATATATAAATTAACAAAAAATCTCTACATCTTCCTGGCCTCACAAAGAAAAAAATGAGAAAAAAAATCAGATAATATTTTTATTCATGACTATATACAATGATGTGTCATTTCATTATATTCAGGATTTGAACTCCCAGATGAAAAATATGTATACCTACACAGAACAAGCAATACGCTTAGGTATAACATATTCGATCAGAATATGTGAGCAATAAAGTATGAACTATACTGTCATAATAAAAGATACATATACAAAATAAACAACAAAGATTTGTGATGGAAATGGCATAATGCATCAATCAATTATGCAGTCTGTTAATTTTGTCTCAAAACAAAAATTATCACAGGGTCTGTGTTCTTCTGAATCAATATACATCAGGGCACCGTCGAATGCATATCGAATGATTTTTGTTGGATCAGTACAGGGTGGTCAAAATTGTACACTTTTGAAAGGAAACACCAACTTCTAATGGACATTTTACAATATCGTTTTTTGTGTGAATTCAGATGCCGAAAACCGAACATAGATATCTTGAACCGTTTTAGAGATACACAGGGTGGTTTCAAATGTTCTGCATTTTCAAACCAACCTCGCTAGTTATTCATTTATGATTATTCCTTGTTTCTGTGGCACTATTCTTCAGGCACTTTTTTGAGAGGCATCCAGTGGAGTATCTATTATTTTCGTAAGAACTGGCATAGAAGTTATCGAATGAACTTGTAATTGAAGGACCATCCTATATATTTTTCACGGGAGCCTCCTAGGACTACTCGCATAGTGGAATGTCCTAACTGAGGATACGCCACTGCGCGTGCCGTGCAAGAGTCGTATATCTGCTACAGTGCGGTAGAAGAATAAGATTGAAGATATTTTCGGTTGGATGGTAACTTGTTGTATTATCATATATCTGCGAGGTATATATGGAGTGTTAGATCCCCTAAAAACCCCTCCCTCCCCGACGGTACGCCCCTGATTATAACACTCTCTTATTTTGTCTCAAAAAAATATATGCCACAGAAAAGTTTTTTTCTGATTGTCAAGTAGTTTTGATTTCCAAATGAATTAGAACAAAACTAACCAACATGTTACGAGGTCGATTTATGTGAAGAATCAGATACTGAAACCGTTTGAAAGATACAGGGTAGTTTTGATTTTATGCATTTTTTAAGCAACCCTGTAATTATGTATATGATAAATTATTTCTTGTTTTTGTGAAAACATTCCTCGGAAACTATTTTGAGAGGACTCCAGTGGTGTTATTTTTCTCGAGGACAACCCTATATATTTTCGCGTATTCTGCAAAATGAATGCGAAATGATCTATGAAAATCAAGGTGAAATTTTAAAATTAGAGCATTTTTCAACTATCGTAAAGAAATACGATGAACTATATAACTTATAGATTCATTAGATTTTGGAACAGGTTTGCAAATAATTCGGAACAGAATAGTGAAAATCGAATTACAGTTTGCGCCAAAATTTAGCTATTTGCTGTTTGCACAGTAACGAAAAAATGCATCATCTCAGTAGATTTGAAGAAAATCTGTAGTTATCAAAGAACACATCTGAATGAGAGTGAAATCATCTTTCAAAGAAGCCTAGGTTTATGATAATTGGAATTTACAGCAATCGAAAAATGTTTTTTGCAACAGCCTCCCTCACCCCCATTATTGAAGATGAGTAAAGTTTTCAAGATCAAGCTGATGCAAAAATGAATGAACTATTTATTTCCGTTATAAAAACAGTACCTACTCCAATTTGGTGATTTTCCAAGAAAATTTTCATCAATTTCTTCAGGCCGATTTGGTATTTTTTTTCCTGAAAGCGAGGTTCATGGTTTTTATAATATGTACCCGCCGACATCATTATACCGGTATATATTTGAAGAGAGAATTCGATTATCAAAAAATATGCAAAAAAATATAGCGTGATTCATCAGAAAAATTAAATGTTAATGTCATAACTTTGAAATCAGTTTGTACAAAAAAAACTAGATACACCAATGGATTTCTTCCACGAAAGTGCCTGAAGAATGTTTTTACAGAAACAAGAAATAATCATAGCAGGGGTGGGTTGAAAATGCACAATATTTAAAACCACCCTGTATCTTTCAAAAGGTTCAGAATAAAATTTCTATCAAATGAATTTGCTAGGTATCAGATTCAAATCAATAAAATATAATTGAAAATAATTTTATAGTCGTTGTTATTTAAGTTGAAGGAAAAAATAGTATTTTCCACGTATTTTGCTCTCGTTTATTATTCATTTATTTTACCTTAGATACGGTTGCTACACTTTCCCAAAAAATTAACGCAGCACCAAAAAATACATGCTACAATTGCTACACCCGGTATTCGTAAAAAATAGATGTTAGTAGGTATACCAACATTGTGAGAAAAATAATTTGTTATTGAAAAAATGGTCTAAACTGGACGAGTGGTTTGCGCAAATAATTATGTTAAACTTTTGGTTTATTTTTTGGTGATGCATTAATTTCTTGTGGAAGTGTATAAATACAATCATAAGCTGTAGGGTGTAGAAAATATGAATTCCACCTGTATGACCCATAGAAGTATTCCAAGAATATAAATGATAACTATCAATTCATCCTCCCCACTCCTCAGAATTTTTAGAGCTTCAATAAGGAGAGAGTTGAGATTGGTGGTGCAGGTCAAAATATAGTGAATGACCCCCAACAACTTTCAATCCGGTAACCAGTTCCTCAAGAGCATTCCACACTAAATCAAACCACACGAAATCCACCAAAAATGAAAAAAATACGCATATGCATATGGAAAAACGATATAGAATGCCTACTTAATTAATTCTATATCGCAAAAACAAAGAAAGGAATCCAGCGGTCAGAATAAATCATAATATCCTTCCACCCAAGATAGAGGTACTTCTACAATTACATCAAAATATAAATCACCTGCATGATTAACAGGAATGAGACTCATGGAAGTTTGATTTATTGTTATAGTTCCTTTTCCAAATCAAGTCAACATAATATATAAAATAATAAAATATCGCAGCAACGATCAGCACTGACATTCGTATGTTTCCGAGAATCGTTCTGTGACGGCCATCTTTGGGTTCACGGGTCATCTAGTAGCCCGTGGAATTATGATTATTGAAACAAAAGAAATAAGAGCGAGTGTTCCGTATGCCTGAGATTACGATAAAGACATGACGTTTTATGAGGGTATCGTGTACGAGAAATAAAACTGGATTTTGTTTATTTATTGCGGTTAATTCAACGATTTTATATCTTTATTCCGCATGTCGTGGTATACAATTTGTTTAAATGTTCGAGCTTCGTCTTATCTCCACATTGTTGTTTGGGTTTCATCGTTGTTAGATATTCAGGGCAGGTTTCTGAAGACTCGAAGAGAATTTATTCATGAATTAGATCTCATTTTATTGGTAACAAAAAACTTTGAGCTAACTCCAATAGGGCTGAAAATATTAATTCAAAGTAGGTATAATTCACAGAAAACGATATATTTATGTTAAATTGTCATAAATGGAGAAAACATCAATTAATGGAATTAAATGAACACTGAAGAACATTTCCGGAATAATATTTACTTACCTAAATGATTTACGAATTTAACGTTAACACAATGAATTAGGTTTAATTGTGTTATTTTCAATATATCACGTCACCCATAAAATGCAATGAAAACTGGTGACAGTTGACAGTTCTGTCAATTCAATTCCACCACTAGAGACTCACGCTGGAAACTTTTGGTACTACATTACAAAACACACAATATTCGCTATTTATGTAAGCCGTAGAAAAAGTATAATGTTCAACTCACACTCGCGGCTCATACAGCAAAAATCATACTTGAGGAAAATGAGTATCGTTAAACAATTTACTATTTATAATAAGTATACAGACACTATAGATATAGTTAAAGGTCGAGAGTATTGAAAATAGTTTTATTAGCAAAACTTCAATGAGCATGTTTGAAATGATTGGCTCCAAAATATTTTCTTTCTTCTCACACCTTGATATTGTCCATCAAGAAAACTTGAAGAATGTTTATGAAACAATGACAATGAGAAGAAAAAGTGAAAAATGTTTCTATTCAGACTAGGTAGTTAATAACTAGGACTAATTATATTCACATATGTATCCAACCTAAGGAACTATAAAAGATACGGATTTGGTTGAATAAGAGAAAAGTTGTGCAATCAAAATCTACCAATATAATACCAAGAAATTCGTGATGCGACCCTTTGCTATTTTGGAAAAACTGATGTTACGAGTTTTAAATATAATTTTTGTCTGACTATATAGGTATATGTATAGTGTATATATGTATAGTGGTGTCAAAATTCTAATCTTCACAGCAACTTCTGATGGCTACATTAATTTCTCTATTGAACTTTTCGTCTTCACGCAACCATCATCACCTTCATTTTGTTCAAATACGGTCCTGATTTCATATTATCAAATTTGAGTAGCATTTTCATGCTGAATTCAACGATGTGATACACATTATGATTTCAATAATTTTCGATATACGGACCTGTTTTCAAGACAATGTGCTGTATGACTGGTTTTTCAGGTTTTGATTGATGGAGTTATACAAAGTAGTTCTCAATGTTCTCCCATTAAGAAAATGTCTATTCGACATTTCAAATATGATTTGAGAGAGCTATAACCAATCCATTGAAGAAATTTGATCTTATCAGTGTAATCAATTCGTCGAAAATCCACTATCATATATACCATACCATCCATGGCCCTCTGTCGATCATTATTGTTACCAAATATTATAACAGCTGATTTAATCGGATTTAGGTATATCAAAACAGTGTTTCTTCGCTAATGAAACCAATTCATATATTTCTTTATTAAGTGGATATTTCCTGTCTCAAGATTTTGGCAAAGTAATGAAGATTCGTACCATCGGCCAATCGCGTAAGTGTATGCATTTGAAATTCATTCAATGCTTTTTTAAAGTCAGCAGTATATAGGATTAAGACTAATGGGGACAGAACTGATTCTTGTGTAGCTACACTTCAACAGAATTATCGATATTTTATTTTGAAGATAAAAATGATTGAATCTGTTGTGTTGAAACATTAGCGGAGCCATAATAATTCAATACAGAAATCAAAAGTTGATGATTCATGGTATCGAAATTTTTACTATAAACTGGAGAAGAAAATGTCCTTGTTGTTTTTTTGATTCCCAAATCACCAAATGTAATCACAAAATCGGAATCCACCATTCAATCCTCCGGTAGTTACCTCGTTAAAACTTCTAATTAATAAAACCCCAGAGTTGTAAGAAAATACATATTTTCCATAATCGCAAATTCACGATTCCCCGCATGACTGAACTCGCCAAGTACAAACTGGCAGCAAAACTCACTAACAATTTTCTTCCTCAGCCGACAAACTTCACTCCAAACGTTCGGTGCCTCTTCCCTGTTCCTCCCGAAGGAGAAATGCGGGTGGTGGGAGCGAGAGGAGTTGGGGATAATCGCAAAACATGCGGATTTCGAGACGTGTATCAAAAACAAACATCTTATAGTAATTGCAATCAATCAAGCCTTTATCAGCTGGCTCGGATAAATCCATAATTGGTCTCCCTTGTCTGGGGAGAATTTTGCTTGAACTTGACGTGATGACGTGTGAGGAGAAACTTTCCGTCGTTAGGAAATTTATCGTGACGAGAAAATTGAGGGATAATTATGATGAATAATGATTATGTATTAATATTGATAACATGGTAGAAAGCTTTGTTGGTAGAAGACAGAACGGCTTCGAATGAAGCAGAATAGTTATTTACACAGTGAAAAAAAATTACACTTTCTCACACCGTCTGGTGTCCCCTGAGGCCCTGATTATTTTAGTGTTAGTTAGTAATATCGGCATTTTATTCATCACTGTGGGTGTTATGTGACCTTTTCCATAGGTGTTTTTTATAATCAAACCCAGTTGTCTTCAACACTAGTGTTAATGCTGAATTTAGCAGAATGAATACTTTGATGGTGTTAGTTATGCATTTCCGAGAGTGCGATTTGACACCGCAGTGGTGTCATGCACATTCTGTGATTTTCTTGATGCTGAATCCTAACTCCACGAAATTCTCTTTGGTGCGTTTCAACTCTGAGCACGTACATGCACCATATCATGAGTGTGTTCATGCGAATCAGAATGCTTCTCTTCACCCCCTCCGGTATTCTTTACTAAGTTGGATTACCCACTGAAATATAATTCATATAATGATAAACCAGACTCAGAAGAATACCTATAGGGACAATTCGGATGATGACGTCAGTGCCACCTTTTGGCAAAAGTTCTAAGGTTCTGAGATCGAACAGATGAGAGCTTGAAATTCACACCATTCAGATGCCTACATGCAATATTTTTATTAATTTATATCAACTCTGGTGTTTTCAGGATGCAATAGTTACTTAACGAATGATTATTGCCATGCACCAAATCAGATGATTCATACACCGCCTCGATTCCATCGTGATATGACACGGTGTAACTTGGTGTTAATTTTATAAAATAGGTCGATTAAAGCACCATTGAGAATATTAAATTTCAATTATTCGGTGTTTCTTAGAATTTTTCACAACTGAAATCGCAATTAACACAACTGAACACTCAATTGTGGAATGGACACAACTTTGATATTCGGGTGTTGTATTCGTCGGAGTTTGCTTTAAAATGCATTTGATTGAAATTACACCCAAGTTTTTTTACTGGTGTATGTATCAAGGGCTTTTATGGACCGCAGCCTGTGAGTAACAGCCTGAGCGATAGCGAGTGCTATTAACATGCCTAGGTCCATAAAAGCAAGTTACGCCCGAAATACATACAACATTATATAAATATACCTCTTCACCTCTCTAACATGATAGGAATAAAACGGTACTTAATGCCTTTCAAACCCCTTTAAAATAATTTTCACTACGTCCATAATGTTCTACTCGAAAAAGCATTATATGGGAGTTTTTTACTTTTTCTCTATCTCTTATAATATGGGAGTTATTGAGGGTTTACAATTTGCTGATGTTCCAGACAGGTGGGTGAATAAATAGGGTAGTAGCCATATTTGCTGTCAATACAGACAAAAGTCATTAGGAAATGCAATCCAGTGACGAAGAAAGTGTGAATTGTACTCCACCAGAAAACTGTGAAGCAGCTGAAGATGCGAATAATTTATAATTTATTGTCCGGCGGGCGGTAAAGTGCCATTTTACGCCCGGCGGGCGGTAAAGTAGTCCAAGGGCGGTACAGTGCTATTTTAGGCCCGCACAATCGGGCGATAAAGTGCCATTTCACGCCCGGTCGTACATAAAGTATTTTTAGAGGTGTCATGAAATATATCTAGACAAATGCTGAACACGCTTTACCTAAGATAATGTTTTTCCACTTGATTTCATCATTTCAGGGGCGGTGTATACCTTTCAATTTTTCAAATGAAACTCACTGTATATTATCACAATTATCAAGTGCTTTTCTTCCTGATTC
The DNA here is from genome assembly GCA_029955515.1 of Chrysomela aeneicollis. Taxonomy (NCBI): domain Eukaryota; kingdom Metazoa; phylum Arthropoda; class Insecta; order Coleoptera; family Chrysomelidae; genus Chrysomela; species Chrysomela aeneicollis. Next base: position 9,789,152 of record JARUHQ010000006.1, read on the forward strand.
GAAAAATATAAACTTTCCATATATTCTAAAGAGGCATTAAAGAGATATCAACTAAATTAAATTTGATTTTTTTTATGTTCTGGTTCTCACGAGAAGGGATATCCTGGAATTGTTCAAAAAACATCGTTATTGGACAAGATCTTTGGTCCAAGTATGCTAGGGTTGAACGAGATGATAAATAAGTGAATTATATAAATACGATCAAATATCACATTTCAATAACATAAGTGCGCTTATTTTCAAATATGTTTTGAAATGTCACACCCCTACTGAAACAAAAAAGAGATATGATATATCTCGAATACCTCCATAGAAAGAGAGAACTTACGAAAACTGTGATGATATACAGGGAGGGTTGCATTAAAAAAATTAAAAGTCATGCACAGCATTCTGCATTCACTGTGTGAATCGCTGCATGGACTACGAGCAGATATAATTCGATGTTCTGCGTGATATTTGCCAGGAAAGTAGTTGTTTTCTGCTCGTAGTCTACCATACATTAAAAAACAAACTGTGTTCGATTTTCTTCATTGGATAAGACTTTCAATTGGAATCTGACAAGATGGTCATGTGGTAAGGTGGAAATATGGAATACTTACTGGTATTCCATTTTCCATGTGGGCAGAATAATTTTATACCATTTAAAATTTTTGTTTATGAAAAGAACGTGTCATTTTATGAGCAGAAAAACTGAATTTCAGGTTTTGTTGATGAAAATGCAGTTGAAAGATTTGTTCATCAATTTTATGATATCCAAGGAATCAGTCTGGAGCCGCGTTTGTACTGCTCGTGCATGTTCAGGAATTGTCTAGATTGCATATCCTACAGTACTGATAATGCCACTGTAGTTGTGAATATTATAAGATCAAATGAAACAACTTTTTAAACTTTTCCCGCTAACACATTGATATCATTCAGAAAAATCAATCTATAAATAGCCCTTTCGCACATCGAGACTTGTTTTATGGCACTGGACAAATGATCGAACGAGGAAAACATGAATATAAACTTAAGAAACTAGTCGAATTGAACGAGACATATTGGTTTCAGTCAGACGAGTATTTATTACTTTCGCATTTCAGCTGATAGCGAAAATTCATTGCGAATGGTGAAATATGCCAGAAAATAATCGATTTCATCCTCTCCATTAGTTTCTTCGACCAGGTAGAAAAATGCTGAACATTGCGAAAATTCTTCAATTTTTCCATGATGATAAACTGGGTTCCATTTGTTATCATTTTAGTATAGGTACCCCCACAAGCTACATGAAATGTTGGTTGGTATCTTGAGATTTGAAAGAAGTTTTCTGGAATATTTTCACATCGATAATTGTAACCTTTGTATTATCTTCAGGACGGATAATAATAATTAACGATAGAACTCAGGCGGTAAGATAGTGGTTAGGAAGAAAGGAAAAATACAAACTGTTATTTTTGTTTGCGTCTAGTACCCAATCAAAAATAAATTCCACCCTTTAGTTTCAAACGAATATATAATTTATTATTATCATGTATATAGAGCGATTATCATTATAATAATTATTATTCTTAAACTGGTTCGTCAATTTGAAGATCTCTTTTGTTTGTGTTTCATTTCTCTAAAAAAAATTGCATAATGCATTTTTACTGGCATTATGAACACCTGCCAAATTTCAAATCAACCGGACTATCAGAAGTGGGTGAAATTTGACAAAATCCTGTGCAATATCTTCTATAATATGATAAATATGATATAAACTTGTTCAGTTTTACACTGATGCATGCGCATTGTGTAGGTTTGGTTTTTTGTGGGATGAGATAAATATTGGCGGGAGGTTCGTATGTTGTGTATTAAAAATAGTTGATGAACTATAACGATATGGACACACTAATGACTAAACATTTGAACAAAAATATGCCATAATAGCAGATGTGCTTCTCTGGATGGCCATGGTATGGAATGGTACGTAATGAACAGCATCTTTCCGTAGTACCAGAGATTTTTGGTTTCAATACCCGGATTTTTCAAGATAGGATATTATTCTTTGAAAATAAGGAATATGTGAACTTAGATCGTCCCTTCCAGATTCAGAACTACAAGCATTCATATATTTCCTGAGATCAGATAGAAATGTTGTTCTTAAATTCATTAGTCTTCAAATCACTCAACGAGGTATAAAGCTCTATTTATAAACTCCGTTGCCGTAGCTACAGTTGACGCAGCCGTTACAAAATGTATTGAGAAGATATCTGACGGCACCTGCGTAGTTTATGAACAGATGTTTATTTTGTAGCGTATTCGATCTACGAACAGTAACTGCAGCGTCAACTGTAGCTACGGCAGCGTAGTTTATAAATTGAGCTTTATGCCTATAACATTCGCTACTTATTTCTGTATATTTTGCAGTGCAGCAATTCTAGCGTGAATTACAACTTCACAAACTCAAAGTCTCTTTTTAAAAAACAATTTTTATTATTAGGCTGAAGTGAACAGTACAAGTGCTGGAATTAATCTGACATAAAAATGATAATTTCTCATGAGGTTCAAAAATGCTAGCGCATCATCTTCTTAGAACTGGAGTAACTGGACGATGTCCCGGTACATTTGCAGAGTCGGCGTTTCACACGGGAACGGGCGATATAATTCCTCCCCCTGAAGATTCAGCTGAGGAGGGTTAGCGAGGAAGCTGAACCCTGGACATTTCGATCTCCTGTGGTTGGTCCGTAGGTGTTTTCGGCTTGCAGATTTTGGAAAATATCCTCTTGTACAGAAGGTATGCCAATGTGATTAGGAGGATGGCATAGATGGATATAGTCCAAAAACTCGGGATATGGCTTACGTCTCGGAAAGAGATTTTGGGTTGATTCTCATTGAATGCTGTTCTTATTGACTGAAGTTCGTCCAAGTTGATGTTTTCTAGGTGAAGCATTATGTTTGGTTCGGATGAGTCCGTTTCCACATCTGCCAAGTCCGGTAGGAGTATGGGTTGGTTGTGGCTAATCTGATTTTCATTGATGATTGTTTGATGTACACAGGTCAACTGACATCCGATTGGTATCTCGGCGAGGTAACTTCCTGGTGATAGGTTCGTGTTTTCCTCTTGATTTGGGCATTTCAACTTGAGAGTCTCTCGGGATGGCAGGAGGATGATCCATTTATTCGTATCTCCTAATTTTTCGATGGCTGGCGAGGACAGTCGAATGGGAATTTTCTCGCATGTAGAGGTATTCTTGATGTCGAGAAGCTGGACTTCGCAAGGAGTTCTTTCGGCTAAGTTTCCAATGTCGGTTGGGGGACAGATGTGCAATTGACGATTGATTTTTGCACAAGGGTTGCTCAAGAATGCGTAATATTTTTCGTCTTTTATTAAGTATCTATTTTTAGGAATAACTACCTTAAACTGACTGCCAGTGAGAATTGGAATGGAGAATAAGTGGTAATATTCGAATTTAGAAGGATTTGTTATGGGGATGGAAAGTATGAAAGTTATTCTACAATTTGATATGTAGCTCTCAACCTTCATGATTTTCTCAAATAATAAGGTGTTTTCGAATGTGACTTCAATTGGTAGTTGGTCTCTATCGAGTAATTTCCGTAGGTTTTCTAATTCATAAAATAATTCTTTCGTCTTAATTATACTCGGATGGATGATATTCAATTTGGAAAACTGTATTGAATTTTCCACATCTTGTAAAATGGAATTTATTATTTCATACATGCTGATAATTTGGTTCAAGATATCCTTTATAAACATTGAATTTTCTCGATATACCTGACCTTTGACTATTGAGGCAATTTGTGTGATTTTTGATTCCAAAAGTTTTTCATTGTGTTCTACTTGCTGAATTGTACTGTTGAATTTTTCAATTAGTGCTATTGAGAGTGAGTTTTGTCTTTTGATATTTGTAGCTAGTTTTTCCTGATTATGTTGTAAATCTGTGATCAGCTGATCATACCTTTCTCCATCATTAGAATCTAAGTTCCCTGTGATAGATTTGAAAATCGATCCTATTCCGTTTATCAAGCCACGTTTAGTTCTGTGAGTTTGAGGAAATATTTCGAATAGTTTTTCAAATACAATGTCCTCTGAGAACTGTAGTATTTTCAGGTAGTTTGACAGGTCTGATGAATAATTCAGGTTGCTTTTCACGAGTGTTTTCAGGGAGTAAGAATGCAATTTTAGTTTGTTGGTTTGTTCTACGAGTGGATTCAAATCGTAATAGTGGATGAGAGAATGAGCATAAGTTTCTACTTTTGCTGTTCCCAATTTGAGAGGAATAAGCCCTGCGTTGTTCTTTAAGTTTTGAATGGTGACTTTTTCTTGGAGTCCGAGAATTCCACATATCCTGAAAAATTAATTATTTGGTAATCTTGGATGAATACTTTTTAAGAGGGCGTTTCAAGTTGTTCATATGAATTTTTGGTTGATTTTCAGTCGAAACTGTTTTCATTTTTCTGTCTACTTCCTTTATTGCCGTAGGGTTCATGAATTTATTAGCTTCCTTTTTTCTTATGTGTGATTTAACATACACTTTCTGTTTCGTTTTAAAAACTATAGGACTATCGCGTTTTTTATTTTCGCGTTCCGCAACTTTTTCTTTCCTATTGATGATATCTGCGTTGATTTTAGAATAAAGGAGCTTTGACCGTTCTTTGTGATCATTGGTGTAATCATTCAGTAATTTTCGATCAATATCGATATTGAATGGATCGTCAGTGGAGATGTGGCCACTTATAATGTCTACGGGTTTCATTTTGGTAACTGAATGAATTGAATTATTGTATGCAAGGACGGCATATAACATTTTCATCTTCGCTGGGGTTTTTGTGAAACCTTGCGTATTCAGTAGACGGATGTGTTCCAGAATCGTGGAGTGAAATCTCTCAATCATACCGTTAGATTGAGGGTGGTACGGCGAGACGAAGTGTACTTCAATTTTATGTAATGACAGAAGTTCGGCTATTAGGAAATTATTGAACTCTCTTCCATTATCAACAATTATTTTCTTTGGTATACCATGATGTGAAAAGAACTGGATTAAATTGTCAGCTATTTCACTGCCTGTCAATGAGTTCACATGATAGGCTTGTGCATATTTAGAGAAACTGTCTAGAATTGTTAGGAATTTGTTATTTTCAATTGTAAATGTATCGAGATGAATAATTTCAAATGTTCTTGTTGCGGTGGGGGTTATATTGAGTGTCATTTTGATCGGATTGCGTTCGTATTTACTGCGTTGACATGTTATGCATTGATTGATATAATTTTGAATAGATTCTTTGATATTTGGCCAATAATATTTATCTTTGACCCTTGCAAATGTTTCATCAACTCCGCGATGGTTTGATTTTCCTTCGTGAAGATTTTGAATGATTTCGTTTGCGTCGTCTTTGTTAGTAACATCTAATAGTTTTGTCAGGCATCGTTTGAATTTGATTGAGGGCCATTTGAAATATTTTTGGAGTGTTATTGAGAATGGTTCGTATAGTTCGGGGTTTTCGAAATATATATGATACTGCACGCCTGGCGAAATGTACTCTTTAATAAATTTAAGTATGTCATTTTCCGTATCGTTTTGAGATATTTGAATCAGAATTCGTTTCTTTTTCCCGAATAAGATGTTAATTTTAGGTTTTGCGGGAGAATGAAGTACTGAACTTGCAATAATTTGGTTTTGGCCTAAATTCACTGCACATTGTGCTATGGGTATTGCAACGATGGGATTTTGTTCAGCATTCGAGTGTATCGTTTCATCGTTATCATCTTCTCCACTTTCTACGTTTTGATTTTCTTCATCTGGTTGTACTTGCATTGAAATATTGTCTATGTCATTATTGCCTGATGGGCCAGGGGCTACTATGTTTCTGATGAACTGGTCTATTTCGTCATGTTGGTCATTTCTGTCGTTAGGGATGTTCTGAATAATTTCTTCGATTTGATTGGATACCGAATTGACTTCGCTTGTGTTTATTTCTATTCGCGATAGTGCGTCGCTATTGGTATTCAACTTGCCTTTTTTATAAATGATTTGGTAGGTAAATTCATCTAATTTTATTCGCCAACGTAAAAGTTTCGAATTAGGATCTTTTAATGAAAAAAGCCACTGCAAAGGTTTGTGGTCTGTTACTATATTGAATTTACGTCCGTAAAGATAGGGGCGGAAGTACTTAGTCGCCCAGACGATAGCCAGGAGCTCTTTCTCGATCACCGAATAATTTTGTTCGGAATCGTTTAGAGTTCGTGATGCGTATGCGACTGGCAAATCTTGGCCAATTGGGCCTTGAGAAAGCACAGCGCCAAGAGCGTAATTACTAGCGTCCGTCGTAAGGTTGAAAGGTTTGGAAAAATCCGGATATTGTAATATGGGATCGTTTATCAATAAGTTCTTACATATTTCGAAACAGTCCAAGAATTCTTTGTTATGTTCAATTTTGGCTCCTTTTTTTAAACACTTTGTAAGAGGTTTCGTCAGTTTGGCGAAATTATTTATGAATCGTCGGTAGTAACCTAAGAGACCTAGGAAACCTTTCAATTGCTTAGTCGTTTTGGGAGCTGGAAAGTGTTTTATAGCCTTGATCTTGTCTGGGTTCGGCTTAACTCCTGTAGGGGTCACAACATGTCCCAGGTAGGCTACCTCTTTCCGTAGGAACTCCGATTTATCCAACTGAATTTTAAAATTAGATTCGCGCAATCTATTGAATACCAATTTAAGTCTTTCAATGTGTTCTTGTAGCGAAGTGGAAAAAATTATAATGTCATCGAGGTACACTAAACATTTTTCATTTTGTATACCTCGAAGGATGTTGTCCATTACGCGCTGGAATGTGGCTGGCGCGTTCTTGAGGCCAAAGGGCATTCGGAGGTACTCGTAGTGCCCTTGTTCGGTATTGAAGGCCGTTTTCTCAATGTCTTGCTCTTCCATTTCAATCTGATGGAATCCGCTAGCTAAGTCTAACGTCGTGAAATACTGACACTTTCCCAACTTGTCCAACAGATCGGTTATGTTTGGCAAGGGGTACTTGTCGTCAATGGTCTTTTCGTTTAGCTTGCGGTAGTCCACCACCACTCTCCACTTCTGTTTACCAGAAGCGTCTTGTTTTTTTGGTACCACCCAAATGGGTGAAGACCAGGGAGAGTTGCTTGGCCGAATGATTTTTTGGTCGAGCATTTTCCCGATTTGTTCCTCAACTTCTTTTTTATGGATAAACGGGTAACGGTAAGATTTCGTGTATACCGGTATTTCGTCAGATGTACGTATGTGATGTTTTACCCGGCTGGTGAATGTTAAAGGAGTATTTTCATAATAAAATATGTCTTGGTATTCTTTGCAAAGTGAGACTATGTTGGATTTTTCTTCTTCATTTAAGTGGTCTGTTCGAATTTTTGAAAAATCTAAAGATTGTTTAGGAGAGTCATCAAAATTTTGGAGGTCAATGTTTTGGATTTCGTCACGGTTCAATCTCTCGACAAGAAAAGGTTCTGAAAAGTTCAATGTCACTGGTTTTGTTGTGTTATTGAGTATTGTGGTTAGAGCTTTACCACCTTTCGCGATTGTTAAACATTCAGGTATTTCGCAATTATGAATACGTTGGTGCGGTATTATTATTTCACCCTGTTGAATGGATGTATTGATACGTATAACTTGTTCAGAGCGAGGAGCTACTGTAACTAGATTCAAATTATTCTTGGTGTTTTGGAATTGGAGCTTTATCTTAGCATACGGTGTAATTAAATAACCGTTACTGTAGTCTAGTTTTGCTTGTAGAAGTTTCAAATTATCGAGACCAATCAAGCCTTTGAAAATGTCATGAAATTTGAAGAGAAAGAATTTCAAATATTTTTCCTCAGGTAGATTGAATAATTTGGAAGCTGGCATGTTTGCACTATATTTGTGAGCCGATTTCTGAAAGATAGTTGAAACAATAAAGGGGTCGTGTCTAATCGAATTTGGAAAAAGCTTTTGTGCGATATCGGGATCGATAAATGATTTTGTCGAACCCGAATCAATGAGGAATTTTGCATCGTATTCTGGAAATGTTACATATGACAATTCACTGGAATTGGCATTATTGAAAGATATTATTTGGCTAGTTATGTTTGATCTTCTGGCGATGAGGTCTGCTGAAAATTTTCACTTGGATGTTGCGAATCATCCTGTTGAATATTTTCATTATAATATGTTTCGGTTTCACCATAGGCATTATATTCGTCTTCGACGAACTCTCCTTCTGGTACATAATTCGGCTCATTATTTTCATTAACCACTGTGTTGAATAGTTCCTCTGATACAAAATTTCTTTGGGGCTGTTGGTAGAAAGAATTAGAGGAGCCTGGTTGATTATTAAGGGTATTTCTCGTTGATATGCTCATTGGTGTTGGTTTATTGAAAGTGTTCCGCGTCGACACACTCATAGGCGTTGGTTTTTGATAAGTTTGATTTGGGTTTGGCCTGAAAACGTTTTTATTTTGAGGTTGTTGCCTGAATATCTGATTATTCGAGAAATATCTTGGTTGTTGAATTTGAGGCCTCGGTTGTATCGGTATTGGTTGAGAAGGGAAATAATTTTGTGATCTGAAATAATTGTTTGGTGTATTGTTATTGAAATGAACATTATTGGGAGAGACATATTGTTGTCTGGTTTGCATTTGCGGTCTTGGTTGAGCACTAGGGGGTTTAAATGCGTTTCTGTTCGAAAAATTCTGAAAATAATGGACATTATCTTCTTGCAGTACAAATTGTAATGCTTCACTTAATGATGTGGGCTTCATACACCGGATAGTAGTACCCAAGGGTTCCCTGAGCCCAGAAAGAAAGGTTCTCAAAGTCAAATTACTGTACAAATCACGTTTCAATTGTTTGGATTCTCTGGTGGTTTCATGAACATCAACATAGTTGCATAAAAGATTCAGAATATTCAAGCACCTATCATAGAATTGTTGAGGTTTTTCGTTGGGAATTTGTTTGAGCATCACTAAATCTCGGTTCAGACAAGACTCATCTCGTTGGTCCGCGAAATTTCGTGTCAATGTTTCCTTAAGTTCTTGCCAATTTGATACATTCTGTATATTGGCTACGAGTTTTGCATTACCCGATAATTTAGAGTAAAGACAATTCAACAAGTAAACATTCTGAAAATCTGTTGGGTTCTCTGCTTTATAAAATGTATTTATAATTGAATCACAAACTGATAAATATCTATTTAGATCATTAGGATTGCCATCAAATTCTGGTACGCATTTTAGGTATTCTGGTTTGAACTGATTCGTCATTTCTGATAAAGAATTTTCACTATTGTTTTGTATAGACACTGGGAAGCCAGTTGAAGGGTTTTCTGTATTCAAGTTCAAATGTTGTAAAATATTCGTTAAATTATCAATTGACATTTAGTTTACTGACTTACATTAATATTACGAAGACTTTGAGCATTCTTCTATAAGGTAGACAGCTGGTTCCTTGATGTTGAATTCCCCAGGTGACTTCCTTGCGAGATCAGACGATTTTTGTTCCAATCTCCGATGATTTTGTCTGTTGAGGGTAGCTAAGGGTCCGCGATGGACTGGGTTTCTTGAAGTTCAAAGAGCCGCTCCTTCACAAACACCTCCACGGAACAAAGTCAACAGGTTCGAATATTCAGTCAATTCGTTGAAACGAAAAATGTCCACGTTCGATACGCGAAACTCCGAATATCCTACCGACTGCGCCAATTACAACTTCACAAACTCAAAGTCTCTTTTTAAAAAACAATTTTTATTATTAGGCTGAAGTGAACAGTACAAGTGCTGGAATTAATCTGACATAAAAATGATAATTTCTCATGAGGTTCAAAAATGCTAGCGCATCATCTTCTTAGAACTGGAGTAACTGGACGATGTCCCGGTACATTTGCAGAGTCGGCGTTTCACACGGGAACGGGCGATATAATTCGTGTTTGTTTCTGTATTCTTTGTTTTTGACTGCATATAAGCAGGGATATTCATAATATTCTTCTAGATCTTTTGTCCTAGACATATTTGTAATTAATGAGTTTCGCAAATTTAAAATTCATGGAAAACCACTGTTGTATTTTGTTTTGCATACATTTTTGTCTGCTTCGCAACTGCATTTTGTACAAGAAATTAGAACGGGTTATAATTTCTTGTACAAAATTCTGCACCAAACAAAATCCTATACAACATTTATTTATGACACTTGACAATAAATTATTGTGCAGATTCTTGCAACATAACTTGTAAAGGAAATTTTATAATGCCATACGGACTTTAGTTACAAGTGGAGCTGAAATAAAGGAGAGCTTATATGAAAATATGTTGGCTACTCCTCCCGTTCGACCATTCGATGCGATTAAGAAACCCAGTTTGGGTTTGGGACACCCTGTATAGTACCGAACCACGTTGGTGGGCTTTGTGCATCTATAGGTATAAGATTTGGATAAACGTACATTGGTCCGAATCGATGTCATTTCAAATTGATGACGGAACGATGAAGGAGATTCCGCGATGACAGTCAAATTAATTCGATGGATGACAAATGGTTGTTACAAACCATAGGCGTCCCTTTGTGTGTTGATGTAGGAAAAAATGTGAAAAATAACCATAATTTTGTATGTTACTCTGACGCAGATTATTACATACTCTATATATAGTAGAATCCCATGGTTCAATGAAGTTTGTCCAATTCATCAATTGTCCCATTCGTTCTGGATCATAGCCAAGGCAATTGGAAAAATTTCACTTCTTGTTCATTTCCTACGTTGTGGCACATTGGCTTACAACAGAGAAAAAGCCAAAATCTTTGCTGGGATATTTGATGTTTACAACAAATTCCGTTTTGGATCATCAAGGAAAATAATCTCATGATATTATCGATAGTCGTATGCCTAAAATTGTCTCACACCAATGCAGAATAATATTCTATACCAAAAATGGCCCATAGCCTTTTAACACAGAATTCCTCGAATCGTTCTGAAGAAATGTGCCCCAGAATTGCCTCCAATTCTTTGCAGGTCGTTACCCTTTTATATAAATTTGGTGTGTTTCCAAACTGGACGACAGCTAGAGCTCAACCTCATCAACAAAAAGCTCATTCGATATAGGAAAATATTTCAAATTGTGAACGACCGAAAATATGACTTTAGCGACGAGAAACTTGCTAACTCGCTTGCTCACCTATGTCATATATAAATAGCAGACATTTATTGGAAAATACGAGATCTAGCTCTGACTGTATTTTGGTTTTTACCACTTTGAGACAACTGCCAGCAAACAACCAGAAATAACTTTGATGAGGGTCCTATATAGTCCATTTTAGTTAAGAATACAGCGTTGAAGAGATTCCTCGCTGCTCATTGGTCTAAAAGCCAGACAAGTTTACACAATGTTAAATATTGCGACATCGCAACAATGGAAGTGGTTACTTGACCGACGGCCGTGTAAAAACAGTGAAATAAAATCCAAAGTTGACGAGGTTGAATGTTAAAGTCTTATTTCTTTTATATTGACCGTGAGTTTTTTCAATCGAGGAGTTTGATTTCAATAATCGCCGGACATAAATTTGATTGTCACTAACACCTGGCAGTTTTCATAGTCTGCCGCTACAGAAATAGTCATGGTGGTAAACATGTACAAAGTGTGTTTCTCAGACATATAGAACAGGAAAACTCAATGTTAAGTTTGCAGCAGCTGAGGTAGCTTTTCGAAATCAATGATGTGAAAAGTTATCGCTGAGATGCAGGCTGAAGGCACTGTTGCATCCCAAGGAAGAAGCGAATCCAAAGCATTGGATGAAGCTGAGTAACAAGCTATTCTTGCAACAGTTCACGCTTTTGTCCATAGAAATGAAATACCAACATTGTGATTATTTTTATTATGTATAATAAGTACAAGAAATACATGAATTCAACTGAATATTTTATTTTCATGGATAATGCTCAATACCATTTATTAGAAAGAACCAAGCATATCAAACTCAACCTGGAAGAAATAAGATCATGGAATGGGTTATCAAATTATAATTTTGTATAGTGGTTTCATCATTTTTTGTGTGTAATATTGAAATAACTATTGATTTACTATTTTGAGGAAAACATTTCCACCTCTACCATTTTCATATGTTGTCCTTTGAAGCATAATCAGTCAAGTAAAATGAATAATGACTTGAGTTTTTATTCAAAATTTCATACTCAACATTGCATCAGATTGAATATTCTTGGAATGCGTCAACGAATTATTGTTCACTTATGTGATGCTTCTTGAAATTCCGTAATAAAATTATTTTTGCAGATTTGTTAATTCACTTAGAAATCAATGATTGAAGGCATCTTGTATCCTCCAGAATATACCCTTGCTACATAATTATTCAATTATTGATTCATCACTTAAAATTTTCATATTTCTGAAATATTTGAATTTGGCGGGTTTGCTAGTGTAAACCAGGCTACGTCCACCAGTCTCACTACTGTATTCTTAACTGAAATGGACTATAGGCCATAAGGAAGTTAAAGGCATCGAGGAAGAAGACTGCCTTAGCAAAGGAAGGCCTTTCCTTGGACTCTTTTGTGGACCCTTCCGAAGTCCACTTGAAAAGTTTTGACGCAGGAAACCAGATGAAATGAAATCTCACAGGTTCAAATTCCTATATCTGGAATGAGCGTTTTTTGTACAACCTTGATTAAACCGAAATTTCGATTATCAATGGGGAATTTTCGAACATCAGCTTGATTTGAAGTTCAATTTAAACAATTTGGTAATGAATCGTATCTGAGATTTACCAGTAGGTGCTATAATTCAGCAATGTTTCCAGGATAGAAGTTCAATTCGTTAAAAACAGCATTTTTAGTTTTGCCTGCATAACCTGAGGAAGGCCTATATATAGATTCTATTCGATCAATTAAACTCTCTCCAACACAGTTACTTCTTGGCCAAATCCTCTTCGCATCTCTTATGGTTTTAATAACAGCAAATTGAGACATGATGAAAAACGGCATTAGGTTTATCAAAATACTTCATGTTGTGAAATTCGAGATTAAATCATTTGAAACTATATTATTCTATTGAAGCAAATTAGATAAGCTTTCATAATATGCTGATTGATTTGGTGATCCTCCTGGAATTTTTCAATAGCATCTTCATAGATCTTATAACGCTAGATCCGGCATCCTGTAGTATTTTTTCGGTATGCAAGAAAGTAGGTACTATGATCACGTGGTACAACACATATGTATGGACAAAAATAAAAATGTCCAATCAATGGCTTCAACCCCCTCGGACCAACAAAACAAATAACCTGGATACCGGATCTAGCGTAAGCAATGAAAGATCTATGAGATCTGTCCTCTATATTGTGCACAAATTCCACCAAAGTAGTATAATAATATTCCTAACGGATACGCCACTGGCAAAGTCGGTATTCATCTACACAAACAGAGACGGGCATGGGAGTGTTATTAATCGACATCGGTGAGACTTTATGGGATTTCGTGATCATCGGTTATTGTTTTAATCTCTTTGTCCAGAGAAGTGTAGGATTATGGATATCTTATAATGACTGCAGTCTGAAGGTAAAATATATCGATCATTGGGATATTGCCCAGAAAAACATATTGTCACGAGTATAAGACATTCAGTATATTTTAGTGATATTACCACTATAAATAATTGGATTTTATTGATAATGATTAGAAATTGAACGTATGAACGTAACGTACGACCTAAGAAAGAGTGTGCAGAAACGTGGTCAATCGAACTACTTATTGTGTTTCTTATAAATAATGGAAGTTATAAGGTTCCGAAGTTTTAGTCTTGTTTGGGAATAAGTTATAGAGTTTTAGGATCATATCACATTTGTATGATTGTATATTCATATTCATAATCATGTTACTTATCTAATTTATACCTACATTATCCTTGAGTATACCGGGTTTTTCACAGTGGATGGAACATTAGAAGTATCTGGAGAATAGAAAGACAGATCATTTCGAACATTTGTGGCCGTAGATAATCAAACTTGCTCTATCCGTCTGAAATATTTTCATCAATACAGTGTTGCCGTTTCTATCGAAAAGTAGCAACAACTTTGTTATTTCAAATGGAACACCCTGTATTTCATTTCATTTTTAGATTCTTCCTGAAGAGCTGATTTCGTCGATATTCCATACTTGGGGGAAAGCGAGAAAGATTACAGAGATATAGAGTGTGAAAAATCGAGCCTTTTCAAGTTTAGGAATTTTTTTTGTCGAAACTATTCATTTCTGCTCAAAACGGCTTTCATGTCCCTATCTTAACTTTTCATTTACTATCTACTGACATTTAATAGAAACAAATAGAGGGTGATGCAAAACTCAAAATTCTGAACCACCCGTATTTGTTTCAATTAAATATCAATCGATAGTAAATGGAAAGTTGAGATAGGGACATGTGAACCGTTTTGAGCAAGAATGGATAGTTTCGGCACAAAAAATTACTAAATTTGAAAAATCTCGATTTTTCACACCCTATATCTCTGTAATCTTTCGCGCTATACCCAAGTATGATGTATCGACGAAATCGGCTCTTCAGGACAAATCTGAAAATGAAATAAAATACAGGGTGTTCTATTCGAAATAACAAAGTTGTTGCTCTTTTTTTATAGAAGCGGCAACGCCGCAACGCTGAGAGTATTTTAGATCGATAGAACAAAACTGATTACCAACGAAACCAAATTTTCATGATAAGTCCTGTTCTCCAGAAACGTTTGACCTACCATCGACCGTGAGTCACCCTGTATAATCCTTGAATCTATTAGTGCCTGTCCCCCGATAACGATTTATGGGGGAGTTTCAACCCATAATTTCTTCCCATATAGTTGTGACAATTTTGCATAATAATTATGTCGGACACAAAGCCTGAAAACGAACAGATTTTTTGCAAGCCTAAAATTTGAACGAAATTACGAGCTTTTCGGTTCGATAAACATTTTTCTTTCCCAAAATATCACCAAAAATAATCGTCACTGATAGTATGTTTTTTTGAATAATATACAGTGTGGCCCACGACTGCTGATTATTATTTTTTACAAAAATCTCTTCTCCCAGAATAGTGTAGATTTATGAAGGCCATGATCTGAAATTAATATGATTTACAAGGTGTCCCAATTAGGAAAACCTCTGTATTTTTCTGCAGAAATTTTTAGATTCATTAGTGAATTTGTTGGGTTGAGTGACTATATATATTTACATACTACACAGTAAAAAAAACTTGAGTGTAATTTCAATCAAATGGATTTAAGAGCAAACACCGACGAATACAACACCTGAATATGAAAGTTGTGTCCATTTCATTGCAGATTTCACAATTGAGTGCGTTAATTGGTGTTAATTTGAATATTTTAGTAGTGAAAAATGACACGAATGTGGTGAAGTAGAACGTTTCTGAAACATTGAATCATAAAAAACACCAAATGGTTGAAATGTTATATTCTCAACGGTGCTATCACTGAAGTTAACGCATAAAAAACACTTATTATATAAAATTAACACCAAGTCACACCGTGTCATATCACGATGGAATCGAGGCGGTGCATGAATCATCTAATCTGGTGGTTATAATCATATTCTGTTCGATCTGGGAACATCAGAACTTTTGCCAATAGGTGGCACTGACGGCCTTCCGACCATTCTTAGTTTCAATATTGGGCATGATATATTATATGATTTTGATATAGATCAGTATCAATTCAATCAATAATTGGCCTAGGCGCTAGTACCGCACTGATCAGGATTAATGAGCAGAAACAGTTCGTCATCAACCGAATTGTTAGATTCTTCTGAGTCTAGTTTATCATCATATGAATTATATTTCAATAAATAATCCAACCTAGTAGAAAACAGCGGAGTTGGGTGAAGAAAATCACTGATTCGCCTGAATACTCTCATACGATATGGTGTTCTTTACCAACATAAAAGTATTCCCATGTATACCTGGTCGGTGTTAAAACGCACCGAAGAGAATTTCTTCGAGGTAGGGTTCAGCATCAAGAAGATCACAGAATGTGCATAACACCACTGCGGTGTCAAATCGCATTTTCGGAAAAAGTATAAACAACACCACCAAAGTGTTAATTATGCTATATTCAGCACTAACACTAGTGTTACTGACAACTGGGTTTGATTATTAAAAACACCTATAGAAAAGGTCACACAGCATCTACAGTGGTGAATAATATTCCGGTGTTCACTGACATTAAAACAATCAAGATCTCAGGGGACACCAGACGGTGTTAGATGGCGTGAGCTGGTGTAATGTTTTTTCACTGTGTATAACATGAAGATGAGTTGTAATGAATTGAAGAGATATTAAAAAAGGCTATGTTCCAGTATTCGTCTCTACTAATGCTTTTTGAGGCGAATGCATTCGAGTTGAGGATCGCATTAAATTTCTTATCGTAACCAAAACAAGTACCTACATTACGAAACAATCTTGTTTTTTCAAATTTTGAAGTTTCTGAAGAGCAGTATTCGTCAGTGTTTGTGTGGTAGGAGACAGTATTGAATTGCTATGACGATTGTAAGGACCAAGAACTGACAAATACTGAGTACAAAAAAACACTATATTGCACTTCTTAGAAATAATTCACTATGCACACCTTTTCATAATCGGATTTTCATGAAGCCATCATATTCTTCAACTAATGAATGCTCAGTCATGAAAACATTTTCCACACTTCCCACTGACAAGACAAATTCGCCCTAACCCCACTTTGGCTATCGCCGCCCTGTGCGAAGAGTTGTTCGCATTGACCAGCGTCATTAATTCCCATTCAATATTCTCATATCAAGCCCGATAACACACCACCACCATACGTTCTCTTTCCCCGATCAAATTGAAAGCCACCCTTCACGCCCCAAGGTACCGATTCTGCCCTCAAGGTGCGTGTGAACTGGATCACGTATGAATCATTACATCGTCCTTCTTTTATTTCACGTCCAGTTTGATAATATTCAAAAAGACGGTCTATAGGCGCAGGTGATCAGATAATCTATAACGGTCGCTATGGACGTTACGATTTTTAATATGCTCGGTACAGTTCGAACAAAATATGGTGTTTGGAAGATTATGAAGGGGTATTTTTCTTCGAGCCCGTTTTCAATACTGGTCTATTCAAAGACTCAATCAGCAAGAGAGTAATCAGGGGTTTGTTCAGTTGTGTGTGCAAGGATCTTGAAATATCGTTGAAAAATATATCTTCCTAAAATTATAGTGTGGGAGCTACATATTACTCAGTGTGTACCACAAGGATCAGTACTCGGCCCAATACCATTTCAAACATGCATCAATGATGTAGCCTCAAAAAACATGACGTGAATAATGTCGTTATTCTGGAAATAACAACAGAAACGCAATTGAAACCCGTTTTGGATTTCTTTTGTGGTGCTAGGAAGATGATTGAATAACTTTCTGCTTTTCAATATTTGTGAATTTTGTGTTAGGGATGATATAGGCGTCGGAAGTGGGACATGGAGTGTGCTAATCGTGTATTATGTGTTGAGGCAGATTTTGTTTCAGCTTTATACTTTTTGTGTATGAGACACACTGTCTCTAGAATGAAAATACATGATGCCAGGGTTAAAATTCTCTGCTCCAGAAATAATACACGACACGAATCGCGATAATTGGCTTTGCATAAATACCTAATCACCCTTTTCTGCAAAATAAATATCCTATCAAAGATATATTGTGAACGCAGCCTCCAAAAGAAAATACCATATCTAAGGTGGGCCTCAGTCAATGCATTGACCAAATCTAGCTTGTCAAAGAGTCTGCCGCCAGTCGTATTGATATGGCTTTCAAATCTCAATTTTCTGTCAATATATATGCAACCCTAAAAACTCGTTCTCTGAAATATTTGACATTGTCTCATCCTCCAATGGGATTTCATTGATATCACCTTTGAATGAGACAATGTTCGTTTCGTTTAATAATAGAAGACATTTATGTAAAGGTTGATATTTCAAGTAGAACTCTCAAATATACGTCTATAAATTTTTTCGATCTCTCAACTAAACTTAACATCGATGTAGATTTAATTATCGGAGATTTCGTGCACTATAACGGAGTGTTTCTGTTGATATACTCATATACAGAGTGAATTTTGTTATACCACTTTCTTGAAAATCTCTAGATACCTTCACAAACTCAGAAAATCTTTACCGAGATAATAAAGGGTGCTTTATACATTAAGAATTTTTGAAGAGTCCACAAAAGAGTTCTGTGGGCAGAAAAATTGTGTAATCGTCCCATCTTTGGCAAGGTTTTGTAAAAAATACCCTGTAGGTTACTAAGTGATACTGAATACATCAATGAATATGTTGAAATATCCCAGTATTATCAGTCGAAGAAAATGTATCAGAAACGACCAATTTTGCATTCTGTGATCTGGAGTTTAGCATTATTGGAGCCATTAGGCTACTTGTGTTACGAGTTTGACATGGATTGAAGATTATCTCCACAGCTTCGCCTTGTTTCTAAACGATATCGTGAGGTGACCCGGTAGCATATTTCCTATATAGTGGATATTATCAGATCAGGTCGCAGAGCAAAGGGCAAACACTCACTGAACCAACCCTTCGTGAGTGTTGAATAGCCAGCGATGTGTAAATTATTTTATAAATAGTAATAGCATTATACTATAATGTAAACAATGTGTTTCTATATAAATAATAGTGTGACAGGTAATAATTAAAATTAGTGTTGATTACGTAAGTTTATCCGTAAAGTACCTCGTGTTCGGCCATTATACTATGAGGGTTATAAAAGGTAATGGATTTTTTATGCGATCATGATTATGCATATTAATGCCATTTAAATATAGGCCTTGTGGAAGGACACGTTATATTACGCAATAAATATGCCTGCAATGCAAAAATCTGCTTTGGGCCTGAATATGGCATATCGCTGCAATATTCTATGAGACCTTGCATGAAAGTGAGTTATCGAATTTTATTATGTCCCAATTGAGTATCGCATCAAAAAAATATTTTCCAACCACGCATTGAAACGTCATAGAAAGCATTTTTTTATTCGGAAAGTATAGTTATCTCTCAAAAATGTATAGAAATAATTATATTAGTTTGGTATACTCATCACTGTCACTATACGCGTTTCTTGCATCACATTCATATTTATCAGAGTTTCTGCCACTCTTCAGATTTTGAGGAGGATTCGTTACTTATTTCAACGTATCAATGTAATACAACCGCTGAATTCACTTTGATGACATTAGGGTCATAAACCTCTAAAGCTTTAGCAGAATTGATGGTCGTTTTCCGATACTACTACCGATATGCCGTCAAAATTAAATCGGAATATTCTTTTATGCTCGAGAAAATCGAAATCAAAAATAATTATTTGACAGCACCATATTTCTGCTGACGTCACCTGGTAGATCTGGATCGTATAGTTAAAATATCGAAAATAATAGGGAAGAAGAATTTTTTGACATAAGTGATGACAATATGTCAATTTTTAATTCATTTTTTTTTCGATTACGAAATTTTTCAAAAGGACGCATTAATTGATTGTTTATCATCTATATTTAACGCAAGTCAGGTATTTTATATGAGTTAATAATAATTTTATAAGATTTTCAATACCACCTCAGCAAAAACAACGAGACGATATTTAACTCAAAGACACTATAAAATGGAGAAATTAAAATGAAGAATTAATTCAATTAATAACTTTATTGTCTGGGAAAAGTAGGTAAGTGTAGTGGTGCATCTGATAATATATTAAATAAACAACACAAGATATTATAATTGCATATTCACAATAAGATGTGAAGAAGAAATCTCATATACAGGGTGTCCCAATAAGGTCGGCGAGGTACGATATTATGGAAACCATAAACCGTAGGGCTCCTAGAAAAAAATTGAATTTTTTGAGAAAATCAGAAAAAACTGAACCTTGGGTGAACAACGCCCTCTAGGAGAAGTGGTGTGAACTGGAGATCAACATCGAATGGAGCGTTCGAATGATTGTGAAATTATCTTTCAAACGAGCCCAAGTTGATCGAATTTGGAGCAAGGGTTCAGGAGATACAGCGATTTAAAAAATTATTTTTTCAACAGCTTCTTCCACCATTATTTTTCGAGATATGAAAAAAAGTAAAAGAACAAACTGACGCAAATTTTGCTGAACTCTTCATTTCCGTCATTGATACAGTACCTTGATATGGTGATTTTTCGAGAAAATCGAATTTTCATTTATGTCATAGTAGTTGTGCCCTCTAGCGGTCATTTTAGGAGCTTGAAAATATTTTCCATCAATTTCTCTTGGCCGATTTACTAAGAATAACTGAGGATTTAGGAAAATACATTTATTATTTACATGAGTGCATGATAATCAAGATTTGGTTTATTAGCTTATACCTATTACTAAAATACTTTGTGCTCACACTTCACAGGTTCTCATGATGGTCATGTACAAAGATTCAAAGAATAAGAATTTTAACTTAGATCAAAATTATCTTCACAGCAATTACGTGCATATGTATAGCTGATGATATGTGTTGTCCTATTGCAAAACACCAAGTTTGTCTCATATTGACACTTGGAGTACAAATATGTCTTTCGAGAATCCACATTCGTGTTGCTACATGAAGCACAAGTCTTTGAATACTCAAACTTTCTGAAAAAAGTGGTATAATTGACGCTGAACAATGAAATAAAACTCAATAGTAACTTACCTTTAATCACCAGAATATATTTTCGCAGGAAGAATTAAAATCGCCCAGTAATTTTTTACCGTCATCTGTCAACGATGACAGAGTTTGTCAATTCTTCTTCCACTTCGATTAATGGAACAGAACTCAACCCAACCTACCAGGTGACGTCACATTTTTAGAAAAGGATGGAGAATTTTCGATTTTTGAATGCCGATTTTGGAAAAACCCTTGAAAATAAAAATATCAAAAAAATATCGACGTATTCTCTGGAGACCCGCGTTTCACATATCTAATTTTTGAAAAAAGCGTACAACCCTATTAGGGGATCACCGTGATTGGAACTATTTTTACTACATGGCTGATGATGTCCATGTTGCGGGTGACATCTTCAATAATTTGCGACCAAAGAGTAAGTTTGCACTTCATATTCAAGATGAACGCACTGACTCATTTTACTGCTGTATTTTGGGTTGCGTGATAACTGGCGACAACAAAGAATAGGTGAAATTTGAAATAGCATTTATATTCGAGTAGGCGTCTGATGGTATCAACTACCAATGAAATCATTCGTGAAAAAGTTTAGAGTCGTTTTTGCACGTTTTGAACGACTACTTCCCATGACATTGTCAGTAAGAGTTCATCTATGCACATTTGAATATCCAATTTGATTGTTCATTTTGGGCGTTTCCAATAATTCGAAAATCTATATGAATAGCTGATAAATGATTTGAAAAATATCTGCGTTTTACGCGAGAATCTTTTGTCGGATAATTCTTCGTATAGTTCACTTATATCACCTGTGAAAGCAAAGCAAATGACGAAAAGATTAATCACAATTTCCTTGTTTCTTTTCAAATCAACGAAACAAGATTCTATTTTGTTATCTCTATATTCAGATGAATGCATGCGGTTTCATTAATTTTTTGTGAACGTTTCTCATTCTCAAAGATTTCCATATTATTCCTTTATTCATATTCATGAATTGGCTGTCAATTTATCCGAAGCCATATTATCAATCTCTCCACCAGACAAATATACGAGGCCAGCAGAACAATCGACATACAGATGTCTTCGTCCCATCAGATAATACATCATATCTGTCTATACACATCAACGGTAGCTGCGAAGAAGTCAGGACAATCCACCGTCCGACTGCGTGAAGAACATTCATTTGTTATTGCAGCCTCCTTTGACTGACAAGTTTGACGCTACCGCTGCCGATGCACTTTCAAAAAATATTTGATAAATGATCGAAAGGCGAAAGGAATTTCGCCTCAGATACATGCTAATGATATCAAAGCATATCGGCGGGTGTGATTGATGGTTGTTGGGTTCGTTATGTGATGGTTGATCAGATTTTGAAGGTCAGTGCTCTTCCTAATGGAGCGTCCCAGGTGACTTAGTAGTCACGGATAATTGAACAGTCGATTGAATAAAGCTGAACCTGATTTGATCTTACATTTATTTTGCCCTCACGCGACCTTGGCTTGACGCCTGGTTATTTGCATTGATCAAGTCTAAAACAAGCTCTATGCGCACTGATTCAGTGCCATCGCCATCACATTATGCAGTGTGCGTCTAAAGTCCGTTTCCCCCTCTCCCCCCGCTAATTTTTGAACCACCTGGTATATCGCAACACAATTTGGAGGAATTGAATAGGAAATAAAAACTTCCAGAAGTTCCAAAATAGCGACTGGGCGTAATAACAGTGACATTATAAGCTTATATCGTCATAGTTACGATATCTATAATGAGGGTCATAACTCCCTCGGGATATTAAGGTTCAAAAACTCCCTCTTACCTTTTACAGGTGAAAATGATAGAAGAAATGCTTATAAACGTTTATATGTAATGAAAACTAAGACATATTTTCCTTATTCACGTCATTACAAATAATAAATGTACAATTTTCAAATGTTCCCTGAAAATTACTTCCGCCGCTGGAAACAATTTCTTCTTTTTTATGGGTGGCGCTGTTGCTGTTCACTACAGTCGAGGTGCCTGCCTCTTCTGATGGCAAAGTAGACAGCATACGCGCCGTTTTATTTCTCAATTCAATACTGTCCTCCAGATACCCTCTGCCACCGTGGAACTTCTCCAACCTCCGTGTCTTTTTAAGTTTGTCATAGTTGCTCCTGCATTAGTTAGGGCAGTAGCAGAAGTGCGACGAAGGCAATGTCCCGTATAGGTTAGTGGGTTTGGCAATCCTAAATACATTGCGATTTTGCTGGGAATTTTGCCAAACATATTCTTTCCAATTGGCTGAGTTGTACATTTATTTTGTCGGAAGCTCAAAAAAATCGTTTTGTACCTTAAGGACGCAAGGACATATAAAGTCTCAATAAAGGCAAAGCAGAGAACTCGTTTTCATCCACAACTGTAAATTTCTTCGGTACACCAGTTTTACTTTCCGGTACGTTCACTACCATAACAGTATCCCGGTCCTCTATATCTGCTATACTCATATTTAGAAGTTCCTGAGTTCTGCATCCTCCAAAATAACCCATAATTAGAACAACCTTTAACAAATAAAACGAAATAAATAAACGAAAAAAAAAATTATGAGAAAAAAATTACCTTATGCAATAAATGAATTTCATTAGGGGCGTCCTTTAGAAATTTGATGACATCTTAAGGAGATAAGACAGCAGACTTTTTCGGCTTATGCCCCTTACTTTTCCGTTTCAAAAAAGCCTCTAGTTCGTTGAACTTGGTGATATCTCTTTTCTCATATATGGTCACCATCAATTTGAGCATTGACCATTTAGTCCATAACGAATTTGGGCTAAACGTTTCTGACTGCAACAAATAAATACAATTATTACCAAATCTACCAGAAAATACTGAAAATACTTTACCAGTTCTTGAAAATATGCCAGAAAGACAGTTTCGTTGGCATCTTTTGACATAACATTTCTCTGTGTCAGCCACTTCAGATATAAGTTGTATTCTTTTTGATATAGGGCTTCACTTTTCGATGGAAGTAATGATTGTCTTGCTTTTTCCGCTTTTTTTATAATATCCTCCATTATATCAGAAAAAGATCGTCGATTTGTGGTAAAAAATAAACACGTTTTTAACGGAAAAACATTGATTGATAAAGAAAGTTTGCTTATAAACATGTAACATAGCGACAACCTAGCAACAACCAACAATGCTACAATCAACGCTACCTAATTCAAATATACCAGAAAGGTTATGAATTTAAACATTTATTGCGTTCTAAATATGGACATATTGTTATGAAAATCGGTCAAAAATAAAATTATCTATGTACCACGGGAATTATAGAGCCTTAATAACCTCTGGCAATTGCTGTCCCTCGGGACGCAAACTTTGCCATCGGTAATTAAGGCCCTCATAATTCCCTTAATACATAAATAACTATTATATGCAGGATGTTTCTTTTGAAAAGGTAATTCAAGATGACTCTCTGCCGCCACTTTGAGACTTTTAGCTTTAATATTTTCATAAAAACATTGGCTTCCATATCCTATTCAAGGCTTTCAAATTTTCATGCGATACAAGGTGGTTCAAAAATTAGTAGGAGGGGAACGGACCTTAGTCGCGCACTGTATATATAGGTACCTTTTGAACCAATAACACGAATTTGATTGGTAGGAATCCAACCTACCCTAGGTGTCGCAAGTTGCTCTCCAAACCTCCAATTCGAATAAGATATTTTAGACGTGAGTGAAAAAAAAACACCGACATAATTAACTCGCATTGAAATCTGAATCTGACTCTCCATAATTTAATGGATGATATCCATGCAAACTGGAAGTGAGGAAAAGTGCTTCTTATTTTTTTTCCACATACTCGAAATGAAAAATCTATCCTAATATTAAAAGAACAGGATTCTCCATTCAGTAGATAAAATCACTAATGGAGTCAAATAAACTCGATCATGAATATGTCAGTGAAACACCACCAGACCACCACATAATAAGTATTTAACTTTTTGCTTCACTTATCAGAAGGCGAAACATGAAAAGCAAAACACAAAAAGTTTGGTCATCATAATCTACTTTTTCTATTTTGGTTGTATAATGAAGTCCTTGGGCAACGCAAATGCGTGTCGAAATAGCCTCTATTTGATGAAATGAAAGTCAGAAGAGTTACGCCCAGCTTACTTCTGAGCGATTTGGATTTGTTGATATTAGCAGTGGAAAAACTCAATGTTTTAATTGGTAAATTTCAATTCAGAGTGTAATTTGATTTAAATTGACCAATAAAAGCAATAATAACATTGAATTTTTCACCGCTGGTATTGCAATAATCAAAATCGCTCAACTGTAAATTGAACTTTACGCTTGTGCGTCAGATTTTAATTATTTCAATGTCGTCATTGTTACCAATCGAAGATGTTTCTGTTATTTATTGATTTTGAATCCATTTTTTTCTTCGAATTAATTAAAAAAAGAAAAAATAACATATGACATACGTTTCATAAGACACGTTGTCGCACTTGTTCACGCAACTTATAAAACTTATATCATAATATACTATCATCGTTACGAAGAAAGAGTATGTAATTACGAATTATTCAATACATTTTTTGTGGGATATACCCACTATTAGGTACATTAATTGTTGCTCGACCTTGAATACGTTTCAATGACGAACGAGAAATAAATCCACCGTACGAATCGTAATAAATTCGAGTTCAATTCATACCAATCTCAGATTAATAATCACTCAGCGTGGTTGGTGATGAGAAAGAATCAATTGACCCGAACCGGTACTATACATGGCCAAAGATTGCTACCTACCATCATCATGCCACCCAGACAGTTCCTTCGATTCTTGATCAAATAAAACGGATTCCCTCATTATTTGCGATCCGAATTGCGGCGCACTGGCGATTGTTTTTTATGATTGCGGGTCATCAATATGTTGGAATAAATGGATTCGCTGGACTGCAATCAACTGAAGCTAACTGCCCTGTAATTTGAGATGCCGCCGCGTAGACCAGAAGCTGTGGATAGGCATCTTCCGCCAATACTTCTTCCATCGATGCGATTTGTACCACGAAAAGTTAGTCTGCGCTAAGGATAATGGAGGCGTTGTGTCCTCAAGGTTGAAAAGGGAGCTGGAGAAGTTACTATAAGACCATCGAATGTGACATGGGCTGAAATTTTGATACCTAGACACGAACATGGTGTTTCACTGATAATTGTAATTATTTCAACCGTAGAATAACAACAAAAATATATATATTTTTCGAAAATATATATGGTATTCCATTTGAAATAATGAAGTTGAGAAGAATTTTGGAAAAACTGAAAACGTGGCCACATTGGCGATAACAATTTGGAATCCGCCATGTTTTGGATCTACACTGTACATAATTTAAAAAATATCTAACAATAAAGGGTTAACGAGATATCCACTTGGTTACACACTTTCACCCATCACTGTATACAAGTTGCGCACTTTTATGCTGAACAATTATGTGAAACAAACTTTCACGTATCATTTTTCGTTTCTGAATTATTGAAAAACGAAGAGAACTTGACGTTTTCAACTGGGACGTTCTTGAGGAACTCTTTTACAAGAAATTTATATCTGTCATTGTATTTTCCAAAGCGTTGAAGTTAGAGAAACAACCCTCAATGTAGGATTTTTTTGTGGGCGCCATATTTGATTTCACATTTCTGAAAAGTCCGTTATTTTGAAATTGAGAAAAAATCGTTTTTGCGAAGAATGCTTTGGAAAAAACACCAACACAGACTAAATTTTACAGTTTAATTGAGGATCTGATACGTTTACGTTTTTTTGTCAATTTTGACCAGCAAGTAAGATTCGATCAAATCGTTTGATACGTCATAGTAATCAGAAAAAAACAGACTTTTCAATATGGCGCACATGATAAAACCAATGTTGAGATGTATCTCTAACATCAAGAACGCCTTGGAACATACGATGACATCAGATTTAGATTCCCTGTGAATAGGTGACTGAGAAATATTCTAGTTCAAAACGTCAAATTCATTTCATTTTCGCTTATAAAAATAATAACGAGGACTACAAAATTCTGTTTTTTATTTACTAAAAATGACACATCAAATTTTCTTTCAGATAGTTGTTCAGCATGAAAATGCGTATCAACTTTGCCCCAATTCAATCGATCTCGTATATATTATAATAACTGAGATCCCCATGGTAGAGCTCAAAAAATGGGCACTCTGTTTAAGTGTACCTATATCCAAACCAGAATTCCAGACATGAGTCTATATCCAAAATTGAATTCTAGAAGAGTTCTTGAGGCTTCTTCAATGCTCGAAGAATAATGACTATATCAAACCCTACAATTCCGTTTGTTTGATATACCAATTCACTCTAGATCGTCGAATAACAAATTACCTGAATGTGACAGATATTTCGCTTCCTCAACAACAAACTGTTTTGAATCGAAATATTCACGGAGACTATACAATTGCGTGTCCGAAGCCATACACTCAACTATAAACTTTTTCATTTTATTATACCCTGTTTATCAATACATTTATCGGTTATAGTCTAAGATAAACCCCTATTAAAACCCGATGATGGATTGTTATAGCTGAAATATAAATAAAATATATGGGTATATGGTCGCTTTCGCCCTATTTTAATTGCAGGACTATTATTTTATGATCATTTCAGGTGAGAGTTTTATAGTGCTGGGCGCAGTATACCCCAGTGGTCGCATATCCTTGATAAAAATCAAAACATTATTGATTTTCAAACAGTTGAAGGGGTTGATAATGAGAAATAAAATTATAATGAGTTTTTGTTATAGGTTGGTCCCCCAGAGGACTTAGTACCTTCTTGAACTTCGAACACTTTATTGCATTTCTTATTTGGTATAGTTTCTGTCCTCATATTATACTATTATTGTTAAAAATAAGTGATTGAGAGGTGTTTTAGATCATATCCCAAGCAGCAATTTGACGTTGCGGCGACGTGTTTGAAAAAGTTGCGCAACCAAACATGAGTTGCGTAGTCGACCTTAGTACTACGTCGTCACTACCCTGTTTTGCACCAATTTGGTCAATCATTTTTGGGTTTTTAAAACGTTTCACTTTCAACTGTAGGTAGCAGTTGGTCGTTTCCTAAACGTTGCTAAATTTACCAAAAAACAACTACACACTTGCGCCCTCTTGCGCAGCGATGACAGTTCACTTTCCACGGTGTTCAGAAATTAGTAAATATTCCAACCAAATCATTACTGATCACCAAAATGGACACTTGGTAAAAACTTTCTGACGACTACTAATGTTTTACTCATGTGCTCATGATGATACCTACTCTATTTATATTGCCTGAAAATAAAGATTTCCAAACAGAAATTATCAACGCATTTCAGTTTATTGTCAAATATACTATTGTTTTGCGTCAAAAAACACGCGCTCCTTCAATACGTGGCGAATTTTTCAAAACTCGAAGAAAAAAAAACGAAAAAAATAATTTGGGATATATAATTTTCAAAGTTAATATTTATCCAAACAAGAACTATAGAGGATACAATGATATATTAATCGTTTCTAGAGTACTGTTAACCTCTGTTTATGTTTGTTTATGTCCCAAATTTCAATGGCCGACCATGTTTCCGAAGATAATTACGCATCAAACATGGCGTAGTATTATAATAGACGTCAACACGACTTAGGATATCAGATAACTGAAAAATATACTGCTTTCAACCTTAGTCATCCAGACAACTAAATATAACCAAAGCGCGACTGAAGTTGGTTATCCGACCAAAAACTGAACGAAGTCCAACTAACGAACACACCTCGCTCCACATTTCAAAACGGGCTTTCCTGTGTCATACAATTGTCAGTAGTGTTCTTCGAAAAATTAGTTGCTTTCCTCAATCTCTGCATCCAAGTTAGCATTTGTTCCAAAAGAACTGAAGTTTTCCAAACTGCCTGTCTTCAGGCATAATTTTATTTTTAATAAATTTTTTGAGGTTATGTTGGATCAAGTTTTTCTTATCTTACTAGATATTTATTCTTTCGTCGAAGCATTTCAGCCAACATTATGTCCTTGTTGTCATGGGGCATGTCCTCTATAGTGAGTATTTGGAAAATTTAACTGCAAAGATATGACTCCACGAAAACGTTTACAATTTTTATAAAAAATTGCCCACTGCCAAGTTAAATGTCACAAGGTCAGCTCAACGTCGGTAAAACGTTGAACATAACTAGAGTAATCACTCAAACGTTTTTAGAACGTCACTCCTATTCCCAAAATTTTTACTACATGAAGTTGGTTGGGTTTAACCTTGTAACAACGTCGTCGGTTAACTAAAGTCATGCTCAACACTGATACAACGTTGTCCGGTGGTTTAGAGAGCGTCGTTTCATAAATGACTGATTTCTACACTAATTATAACGTTAATTTTGGTGTATTATGTGGTTATCGTCGCCAAAATGCTACTTGGGATACTTCCGTGAAACCATTTGGCTTCTTCTCAGACTAAGGAATCTTATTGCTAAGGTAGGCATGATGCTATGGTTAATTTGAATACAAGCTCCATCAGTGCTTCAAGGCAGTAGGCAACTGCATTCATTGCTGCTTGATAGTCTTCTCACAATGCTGTGTGGCATACAGCAGCAGTTTCTGCTTGGAAGACTGACACATTTTCTTTGAAGTCTTCAAACTTTGAAGTCTTTTCAAAAATATCATTAGGAAGTAATACGTCTGATGGCATTCCTATAATGAGCTGATTTTTCTTAGCTTATTCTTTTAGGTCTTTTTTGTGCATTGGGTTTATGTGTAACAGGACAGCCTGCACGTTATATGAAGTAGTGGTGTTAGGTTCAACCAGACTCTGATTTCTGCTTTGATCCCTCCTTTCTCCTCTCCTTGTTTGAATTCGAGAGTTTTATAGAAGTTATTTATATGGGAAACATGCCATCGGATCTATTACTCATGATAATTATATTAGATAAACTATTCGAATAAATACCTATTTCAATTCCCATATTCCAGTACTTCATCATTTTATCTTACATCTAACAAATACCTTGGAAAATAACAACAATAAATCGTTTTCAATCACGAGAAACAATGTTTTCGACGCACACTACCATCTAATAGTGCGTTATAAATAAGACACGCATAAAACACTCGTAAAGTTCCCTTATCAGGAAATAGGGACAAATATAGTTCCCACAAGTTGTTAAAATAACGCTTTATTAATAAATATGAAAGCTAATTTATGGGAGCAAATAATGCAAACATAAAGTTTTACGTTCACATGCACGACAACTTGGGGGTTGCATTATCACCGTGTGGGGGTAGTGGGGTATCACGACCCGCAGTCGTTCAATATTTGGCTTCTTACCAGAACAAGGTGGTATTGAAGTATCCCATTCATTTCCAGGCCTGAGACCTAACATGAGTCAATAGACCTGAAGATTACACATACGGATTCTCTTATGTGTACCTATACTACTATACAGTGGCGGCACCTGACATTTTAAACAGAAGGCTAATCAAGTAATTATGTATGGGGATAATGGGTTACTGCATCAGGAGGTAAATATTTCAAGTGATTCCAGTAATATCCTGACGTTTCGGTTAGTACCAAAGACATTCAAATACGGGAGACTAAACGTTCCATCTCTGAAAGTCGATCAGTCATTGTTTGGATATCTGCAACGAGTTCGAGAGAGACAAATACACGACGGGGGCTCTTTGGCAACAATGTATGTTTGAAGCTTCTCATCATCGTCAGTGGCGTGCCTACGGCCTGACACTTTTTCATTTCAATTGATCAAATTAAAATATAATGAGCTTTCCATTATTTCTCGTATAAAAATAACTTCGTATTAGGGTTAGTACAAAAATAAAATGCTGTCAAGCGAAACTTTTCCACACGTCACAAATAAAACAGTGATCAAATAAACATATCCAGAATTCAGAAAATATAACATAAACATAAAATACAATTTTGGCAATATTACGAGTACTCACTTGTTAAAATAAACTTCATTTATATCCCACATAATGAAGTACACTAGACAAGACACATTATTTCCTGAAGAGGTTCTACCTACATTCAGAGTAAATGTGTACAGAAAAAATTTTTCAATGAAATAATAGATTTCGATTTGATTTTCAAAAATTTGTATGTATGTATTTATCAATTTATCGAAATAAACAATAAATAAAGATCTTGATTCAAATTCTTCAGTACACGGATTATGTTCAAACAATGCCCATACATACTAACAATTTCTCCACTATTAAATGTGTACGGGAATCAGTTGGCACATTCTCTAGACCATGTATAACAAGTAGCAAGGTACTCTGAGTAGATAAGTCAAACTCCAGTAACTACTGGTAGTCTCTATGGCATTTTCTATGGCAAATCCCCAGATAGATATTGTTGAGAATGTTTGTTAGAACTGTAATATACTTATTCTCAAAGCAGTCTTCACTTTTTCTTTGTTCTTCGAGTTGAAATTGAGTATTACTTTCAGTCTGCTTGCTCCCAATCTTTTTCAGTTGTCTCAGAAACTATCATTAGTAGAATATTGTTATTATTTAGTTCTCATCAACCGTTCTGATTGTGTAGCACTGAACAACAATTTTTTTGTTGACATAAGTAATTGAAAAAGTGTTCTTTGGGCGTTTCAATCAGGCTTTCGATATTCTAGAAACATAATACCTCTGATTTGAAGGAATTCGACAACAACATAACCAACACTTCACATTAATATATGATAAAACATGGCACGGTTAACCGTTAACCACCTTATTCATTTATAAATATATAACCAAGACAATGTTGAGGTATATTTAGTGATACGGCAATTGTAATAAAAATAATCTCTTTGTGGTATATTTAGCAGTAATAATATGTGTGATCATTGTCAATATTCTTGAAATATATTATCGTTACAGTCAGAGCAGGATATTTCGAATCTGGCATCTACTCTTGGAACGGACGCCTCTGTCTAATAAACATAACCTCTATCAAAGCTCTACCAGTACTCATAGGTAAAAAGTCCAATTTGAGTTCGAATGATCCACTCTTTTACACACAACACACGAATGCACCATATTCGAAAGCAAATATTGTTTCTGAAACTCACAAGAAAGTAAAACGGCCAAAATAACTCAAATCGGTATCAACAAGAACGTCGGCAATTCAGCAACCTCGCAATCGTCAACCTTGTGAAAATAGTAAGAAAGAATATGGATCTGCTCCTCTATTGTTACTCGCGATCTATTCTTATTCTTCTTCGCACATTGAAGAATTGCGTTAACCATTGCCTAGAATACGGAGGTATGATTACCCATCAGTGAGAAGCTGAACTCAGTCCTTGGATTTTTATAAAACCGTATGCCAGTTGGGTACAGCAGTTTGAAGTGGTCGTGAACAAAACCAATCACCAAATAATAGATGGAAGGGTTGGTTATACACCTTGGTAATGCACCAACCATTGATTCAAGCAGAAGTACCTATATGTTATAGTATACACAGCAGTGCCTTGAGAGGGACAGGGTATAAGGATATAGATCTATATAGCCAGGCAGAAAACTTCAGAAGTCATACACTTGTGTGTCTAAGCTGACTTGGGACTGCAAACAATCCTAGTGAGCTTATCACCAAGGAATGAAAGTTGAAAGAGTTGAAAAATTGAAAAAGAAGGACTCAAAACTGGTAACGGGACTCTTCTTCTTCTTCTCGAATGACTAGCGCTTTTCTTCAAGAGGCTTGAGCTTCTGGAAGAGGATTTCTTTAGACATTATGACATCAAGAGCTCCCAGAAAACGTATAAACTTTATACTCTTGGGTCTCGAATAGATCGAGGGTCATGCACAAAATATCTGATAGGTCGAGGTGCTTCAGAGGCTGCATTATCTAATCCAATCCTATAGGAGTTTCTTCTATATTCCTAGTTATTTCACTTCTCATATTAACCTTCTTCAAACCCATCAATTGACCTCAAATGCAACAGTGTTGTTCTTATATTCATGATATACTTTCATGGAAATATATCCCTTTATAATGCTGTTTATACTCATCTAATCGATATTCCTCAAAGCTCTACCATCCAAGTGACGATAACCAAACACCATATATCAGCCTGGAATATGCGATATGTTAAATTTCAGATGATTAATTAATGAATGAGGAAAGGGGTAAGACAAACCCGTGAGTCCTCGCTAAAGGATAACTAATGATTTGTAAAGACGTTGTTCGAGCCTGAAAGGGAACGGCTAAGGGACGTTCGTCCCTTCGTTAAGGTTCTTTAATATTGTGTTTATTAATAGTCCTGTGTGTCCTGGAATGAAGGACTATCATTTCGGCGGCGTGTTTGGAATCGGAAAATTGGTGGACGGGGCTAGATTACAAATTACGTTTTGAAGCGAAAACATTAACATTGTCAACGAGAATTATGCCAGTTAGTGGAGCAACAACTGGCAGAGACAGTAGAATATAACAGGCGTTTATAAATGGATCACTATCATTGTTGTCACATGTCGCAAGTTTCAAGAATAGGTACTGGGAATTGAATCTAATTCTTCTTCTACGTTCTGCGTCCATCGTTAATCCAATAAACTTTAAGAAAATCTATACTTGTTCAATTGTCATTAGAGGATTTAACGTATAGAATATGGCAATTTATTGAGCTTCAATAATTCGAAACATCCTAAAAGGAGTCAGAAATATGTTATTTTCGAGACGGTTCACTTCTCTTTGCACTAGCTTGAAAAAAATTGACCCAAGTCCAAATTTGCTTCATAAGCTGCTTCCAAAAGTGCTACTGGAAGCTTCATATCAAGCAAAACTTTTCAATTGGAAGTAGATTGAAGTTTTCAAGCAGGTTATTAGTTTGTCATAAGAGGCACATCATGGAAACAAATTAATTTATGGTTATCAAAGAACAAAAGGATTTTAACGCTGTATTTCTCAAATTCAGTGATAAGATCATTACGCCGCAAGATATGTCAGAATACAAATTCCGATAAAAGTATTTGGTTTTCTGATTCGAGTTCAGGAGGCCAAAATACTTAAGTACAGCAAAAATTTTTGAAAAAATTTGACATCGCCACCTAACGAAAAAATTACCAATATCATAACTACTCCAATAACTTTCAACGAACTAGAACCATATATAGAACATCCATAATGTTATCCAGAAACTTGAGGTTCATTGAAAAATATCAAACCATATGATGAGAAAAGTGTAAATTTCACAGTCATAGCACTAAAACATATAGGTATATCATTTATGGTCGACCCAGGGCAAATACACAATTTCTTGGCCCAGAACCCTTCTGTGGACTTTCCAAAGCCCACCTGAGAGAAGAGTTCCGACGCTGGGAAGCAGATGAAATGAAAGCTCACTGGAATAAAGTGCCAGGACAAAGACATACGAAAGGCTAGTGAGCCTCTCGCCAAGGAAAGCTAAACAGCTTCTCGAGTTGGACTAAAAAGACTTGAAACCTGTAGCGGGACTCCTCACTGGACACTGCCCTCTGAGGTATCACCTCAAGAAGATGGGTAAAACAGAGAGTGATAGTTGCCGTTACTGCGAGAACTTCGCTGAAACTGCAGAACATTTGCTTTGCGAATGCCCAGCGCTCTTCTGCAAGAGGCTTAAGTTCCTGGAAGGCAATTTTTTAGAGCCCTCCGATATCAGGAACCTAGCTCCCAGGAAACTGATAAACTTTGCACGAAGCCTCGGAACCCCGGGCCTCGAATAGATTAAGGGTTTCATTCACAAAAGATCTGATAGGTCGAGGTGCTTGAGAGGCTACATAGCCTTAACTACCTCCCCAACAATCTACAATCTATTGTCGACCCCAAGTACTTTTCAGTAGTCATACCACAAGTGATTTAATTTTCAGTAGTATTGCCACAAGTGGTTGGATTCACGCGACTATTTCATGGTTAAAATTGTTTAATTCGATGAAATTTATACCAAAATCTGTTCATTTTGAAATGCGTGCACCACCTGATTATTTTTATTTGACGGTTAACTGTCACATGCACAAATCTGAAATCACCGAACTTGATACTGTCTGAGATCCTCGTCATATTTTTATGTCTATATAGTTCTCATCTTCGATTATCTCCGAACTTTTTTTGTGCTGGTTTATTTGGTTTCTCATTTTATCTTTCACTTTTTGCTTGTTCCTTCAAAAGGGCTTTGGTATAATTCTCAGAGGGCCGGTTGCATAAAGATTTAATAGACGATTAAATATTTAATTTGTTTAAAACCACGGCAACGCATGCCTTACACGGAAAAAAATCACTTGCTACTCATAACAAAAACAGAATTGCTGGTGAGATATTTGCTCTCACAACAACATTTCTAGGTGTAGATTAAACATTTATGCCATCATTACGAATATGCATTTGTCACAGATGATAATTGAAAATGCTATAATCAATCTGCTGTAGGGACTGGAATTATATTTATATCCAGCTATAATAATTTGTTGGCTCGAATCCCTCACCAACAATGCTGCGATAACATATTTGTTCTGTAACATTGAACAGTTTTATTTGCAAAGACTAGGTACCTACTTGAAGTTTGGATTCGGGTGAACTATTATTTTTGCTGGGTATATATCCATATGTTCAAGTGGGAATAGTTAATGAAATCACCTATTTTCCAATCATGCATGGTTTTGAAAATGAACACAGCAAACATTTTTACCCAATTATCTATTTGCTGTCAATGATCCGTCACCACGCAAAGTCATTAACATAATAATAATTATTATTATTATTTACTAAGTATCGAACCTAAACAACGTCAATCAATGTATTGAACTTTGGTATGCGCAACCGCAAAAATCTCAGGACTCGAATGGAGCAAATTCAATTTGCTAAGAGCGCCTGGGTAACTTTGTGGTGGTGCAAATAAAATTTGCTAAAATTCACATGGCAACAAGAAAGAAGCGTCCTGATTGGCTACATGGAATGGTGTGACCTACTTTTGTGCGAATTCTTAATAACGACGCATCGATCTTTGTCTTCAGTTGAGTTGAGACTGTTGAGAGTATTAACACGTGGATCAGCTAGTGTCCTGCTTGCTGTTGTTCTTCTTCTGCATGCAAATAATAATGTATAGTTTAGAACTGTCAGAAACAATATATGTGAAAAATGGAATCGTGGGGATTCGGACACCTGAGGCAAAAGTTTGAAGGTATGATTTCAAAATTTCACTGAGGGTACTATACATTTATGTTATAATCACTGATGAGGTGGAAAACCCTATATAGATGTGACAAAGTATATTCTAGGTTTATTATTCTCATTTACGTTTTTTTTTTCAGATCATCATACAAATTTTGAGGGATTATCATTACATCAATCGTCTATGAAAAAAATAGTATACCACTTCTCGGAGATAAACTGCAAATTGAGAGTTTACCAGAAATTGTTGTTCTAGTGGACCTACCTGAAGTAATGTTTCTATATTATACCGGGTGTAACATTATTCCAGCTTTCAGAGTTTCGTCTTTTATTACAACTGATGCATTTGCAATAATACCTAGAAAACCTCACTACTGGTGCAAAATTAGCATGCTGTTAATATTCAATACATCGTTACCTACAGCAATAATATTTGTCACTAGTGCAAACACATCTGGCTGAGAGTGTCAACTACAATGTTTCTTACAGCAATTGCATTCATAATGATACCTGAAATACTTGCTACTAACGCAGTAGTATTTTCTACTAGAGCAAAAATATTTGGCTGGAAGTATTTGGTATAGTGTTTCTTATAGCAAGAGCATTATGTAATCATACCTGAAAATATTTGCTACTGCTGCGAAATATATTAGTAATAACAGCTTAGGAATGTTCTTACATGCAGCCAAAATGTCGGAAGTTTGGTTTGCTTCCGACACCAGTTGGATTAGTTGATACTGCAAAGAATTA
Organism: Chrysomela aeneicollis; assembly: GCA_029955515.1. Taxonomy (NCBI): domain Eukaryota; kingdom Metazoa; phylum Arthropoda; class Insecta; order Coleoptera; family Chrysomelidae; genus Chrysomela; species Chrysomela aeneicollis. The sequence goes on from JARUHQ010000006.1 coordinate 9,825,737, forward strand.
TTAGGAGGAAATATTTGTTGCTTTCACATAGTTTTTTGCTGTCTCTATAGGTACTAATTTTTTTTGTGGCGTTGACCTATATTTTAGTACCTGTAGCGAATCAGTTTTTTCCGTGTAGCTCGCGCATCAGCAGAGTTAATCCCACGTTAAGTTAACAGAAGGCTTGACAGGCTTTTATGCAACCGTCACTGACCCTTGTAATAATTTATTGATTTCGTTCACTTTTTTGTCGCAGCATATTGAGAAGTCGACAATTGCTCTTGAAAATAATATTTAGATTCAAGAAAGGCCATTGGAATGTTATCATCTGGTTTGTCTTCGATTTCAATTATGATCTTGTCTTCTTTCTATTGCAGTCATATAGCTGCAAGACTTTCTTATGTCCATATAGCTCGCGTCACATCGATATTGGTTAGATATTGATAATAAGGGCCACAGCTCATTCCAGTAAGCCTCAATAGCCACATGAGGTGATCGTACAATAACTTATCAATGATCATAAACTACGAAACCTAACGTTCAAACTCAGTAAGTTACTTACTCTACGTTAAAAAAATAATTGAACAACAAAATTCGTATATTAGGCACAGTGCTAGATTTTAAATTTGGTCTTTATCACACCTTGGTTAGGCTCAAATATCGTATTAAGTTTCTAGAATTCGAGCAGAAATGAAATTCATATGGAAGAGGTAATAATACTCAAGTAGTACGGTCATAATAAAACATATCGTTCAATAACCTGACTATCTACTCTACCCTGTAGGTAGGTATATGATATTTGACATATGTAGGATATTATTCAAATCTTGCAGCAGTATTTCGTTTTTTTTTGAAGTAATGAACGTTGTTGAACGTGAGAGTGACTAAGACGCGCCATATGGATCTTCTTCTCGACTTATTTATTTTCAAATGTAAATGGCTACTGTCTTTCCACCGCACGATATGAAATTTCTAATAAAATAACCTCATCTCTGCCGGCGCGTCTTCCAACGAAAGCAAAAACAAAAGAAATAATCATAACTATAACATAAGACAGTCACCGAGGCGATAAACAAGACAAAATCGTTCCTCGGCATCTAAATAAAATAACTACACGTAACGTTAAGATCTCCAGTATTTATTTCACAAATTTACGAGCAGAGATGCGATCTTTCCGAGTGCAATTATAAGGTTGATGTATGGTCAGGTTTTTGAAACGCAATAGAATAGCTGATGCTACCTGAATATGTGATTACCTGTTTGAGGTTATGTTCAACCCCGGCATTCGCACGCCTCCTTGATCAAGTCGTCCGAGAATTTTATTAACACCATCGGGCTATATGGGCTTCGTGGCTTTTTCGTCGTCATCCTCAAGATTTCAGAGATTAGATTGAAGTTGTGATGTATTGTTTGATGCTGGGATTCATCGTGATTTGTTTGTTGGATGGAGATGTCAGCCTATGATGGTTTGATGGAAAGATGATACCTGACTGATAATGTATAGGTATACCACTCGTACTTAGACGAGCTGCATTTGAACCGGCTGGAAGATATTTTACTTCAAGCAATAATCTTTCATATTCAGGAGTGATAGCTGGGAAGATCAAGATTCTCAAGTTGTACCCCATTATATTTCATGTTTTATACAGATTTTTCATTATAAATTTTCAAATGAATCATTACAGACCACGTTTATGATAAATTTTTGAAATCTATATATCTAGCCGCAGCAGAATTGAAAAATATGTTGTGGATGTATAAAAGTTGGATCTCTTCCAAACATTCTGATATATTAACAGTTGAATAACTCAATATTCTTTGGATAGTCGCTTTCAATTTGATTGAAAATGTGTCCAACGATACCTAATGAAGAGATGAATCAATGAGGACATATACACACTAATGAAAACTTCAGTGTGATTTCAATCAAATGGATTCCAGATGAAATCTCAAACTCCGACGAATACAACACCTGAATATCAAAGTTGTGTCTTTTTATTATACATTTCACAATTGAGAGTTAAGTTGTGTTAATTTCGATCTAAGCAGTGAAAAATAAGACGGATGCGGGAAAGTAGAACGTTTCTGAAACATAAAATCGTAAGAAACACCTAATAGTTGAAATGTAATATTCTCGATGGTGCTATCATTGACGTACACGCATAAGAATCATGTATTACATAAAATCAACACCAAGTTACACCGTATCATATCACGATGGAATCGAGGCGGTGTATGAATCATCAAATGTGGTTCTAATAATATGAAACCCTTGGAAATAATACAAAAAAAAAATCATAAAAATAATATTCAATCTCAATCAACAATTTCCATCGAACTTACTTTTCCAGAATTCGAAATTACTGAATATCAGACAGTTATTCTATAAAACTGCTTTACTCCATTTAGTGAAAAATAATCTGATAGACATACTTATCGAACAAGATTTCGAGAAAATGCAAACTTAGTTCTTCCTAAGTCTCAAAGGTCTATTGGAATGTATATAATCAGTTACCACTCAATCTGAAAATGGAAATTCACATCAAACATTTCAAATACAAATTAACACATTGGCTCATAACATCAATTAACAAAATATTACTATAGACCTATCGTAGCAAGGATTGAGTATATCATATGATAATATGAAAAAAAGGGGATTTAATTTTTTTATATTTTATTACTGAGTAGTAATAGCAACTTCATAGAATTTTACTTTATGTCGAGTAAGTTTACAATATTTTAATCATATTTTATTTATAGAAATTTTTAATTGTTTGTGGAGTCGTTATTGATATATTATATTATGTACTACTGTTTTAAGTTAGGTAATTTTTTTTAGTGTTTATCCTTAGTGTTCAGTTTCTAAATGTTCTCAATCTGATATTTTTCAATTTTTTCAATTTTCTTGAATTTCATTGATTTAAATTTTGGTTTTTTGATATCTCAAAATGACCTAAGTTATTTCACGTTTGGGAACACAGTCTAGCTTTTGGCTAAAGTGAATCTGAACATGACACAATACTAAAACAAAAAAAAAAGAGAAAAAAGGTCATTTTGAAATACCTACCTGATATTTATTCACAAAAATATGTCCATGTTTTTTTTGTTGTTTTACTAGAATGAAATTGAATAAATATTATTATTATTATTATTATAATCATTCGTTAATATTATATGTAAGCATGTGAATGGTGTGAATTTCATACGCTCATGTATTCGATCTTAGAACCTTAGAACTTTTGCACTGACGTCCTTCCTACCATACCTGATTTCAATATTGGGCAAGATATTTCAGAAGATTTTGATATAGATCATTATCTAGTGTCCTAGGCCTCAGGTATTCAGGATTAATGAACCGAAACAGTTCGTCATCAACCGAATTGTCCCTAGATTCTTCTGAGTCTAGTTTATCATCACAGAAAATCACTGATTCGCCTGGTGTTCCTTCCCACCAGAAAAGTATTCGCACCGAAGAGAATTTCGTGAAGGTAGGAATCAGCATCAAGAAAATCACGGAAATGATGTGCATCACACCACTGCGGTGTCAAATCGCACTTTCGGATATGCATAAAAACATCATCAAAGTGTTCATTCTACTAAATTCAGGACTAACACTAGTGTTACTCACAACTGGGTTTGACACATATGGGAAAGGTTACATAACACCTACATCAGTGGTGAATAATATGCCGGTGTTCACTTACACTGAAACAATCAGGACCTCAGGGAACACCTGACGGTGTTAGCTGGTGTGAGCAATGATAATTGTTTGCTACCTGATGGAAGCCGAGCATACAGGGTGATTCGTCGTCAATCGTACAACTGCATCATGAACTATATAGACGACATCTAGCTTATTTCAGAAAACCATGCATATTTCACTCTTCACTTCCAAGCGCACTCTCGTTTCCGAATTTCAATATGGGTATGTTTCCAGAGGAATTGTCATTTTAATTTTTTTCATAATGCATGAGGAATGTGTACCAAAACTAGCACCAGTTCTTCACAGGTTATTCACCCATATAAACTCCATGTGCATGTTTTCAGAGTTCAACCAAATCATAAAAAAGCAATGAGAACATTCCGGTAACTACAGGCCCATTGCGCTACTATCTATCATCTCTAAAGTGGATGGAAAAAGTGATCAACATTGAGCTTATACAATATTTAGAGAGATGTGGAATCGAGAACGACTGACTATATTGCTTTCGTCATCATGCAGAGATTGGATATATATCTAAATCAATTGATCAACTCTGGCACGAAATGACTTCTTCACACATCTGCGTATAGTTTACTGAGGAGATTTCTTTTTCTTTCGAATGAGTCACTCCATGTAGTCGTTGATGACGTCTCACATCTGATAGAGTGACTATTCACAAGGATCTGTTTTGGTACCAATTCTGTTCCTGACCTGTTAAATGTGACTTCCTGATCATAACTTAGTAAAATCCATACTGCCCAGCAGGGGCGGACACATCACCGGGCAGTTCGGTGTAGTGCACAGGGGCCCCGAGCTTGTGGGGGCCCCGGCCAGCTTGCTTTTGATCATCGTTTCGAAAACAGAGAAGAATTTTTTAAGATTAAAGTTTATTACTTTGTTATTGACATAATTCGCAATCAGATTACTAGACGATTTTCTGCTATGCTCGCCGTGAAACAAACTTTTGAATTTTTAGAACCGCGTTATTTAATTGTAAGCTCAACAGAAGAAATATTACACAGATGTGAAGAATTATGCGAAAAATATCCGAAAGTTTTATCTCATCGTTTTGTAAATCAGTTTCACCTGATTTTAGATTTAATGAAACATGATCTTAAAGAAGATATGTCCATAAGACAACTCTTTGAATTTATTATTAAGAAGTATGCGTTTATAGAAGCAGAATTTTGCGAGGTTTATACGGTTTTTCTTTTATTTTTTACCCTTCCTGTAACAGTTGCTTCTTTGAAACGATCTTTTAGCAAGTTCAAAATGATAAAAGACTATATGCGATCTACAATAAGTCAGCAGCGATTGCGTGACTTATCAATTTTGTCTATAGAAAATAAAATGGCATCAAACTTAGACATCTCTAATTTAATAGATCGTTTTACAAATGCCAAAGTTAGAAAAAGGGCCCTATAAGCTATAATAACTAATAAGTATACTGTATAGTCTATAGTGTATAGGTACTACTAGTTTATTAAGAATTTCTTTGTTTTATTTAGAATGTAGCTGATACTTATTTTATATTTTCTGCTTGTTATTCTTGTTAATAGTTTGAAAATGAATTAAATAATCCAAACCATTCGAGCAGGGGCAAGTCATATTTTAAATATTACTTTTGAAGTCAGAGAGGCCCACAAGCACTTCTTGCACCGAGGCCCACTCTTACTTAGATCCGCCCCTGCCCAGCATCTAGAGTCCCTCTATATCTCATCCAAGAAAGTCAGAAGTGCGGAAGTGCAAAGTAGAGACAGTTCGATGTTATTGATTCTTTAAATTTTGAAGAGGTTATCTGATGATCTACAGTACAATGCAATCACAAGTGAAGTTTCCATTTTTTTCAAAAATATCATATCATCATCCAGAGTGCCCTAGTTCTTCTGTGAAAAAAAAATGCTAACAAAAACTAGGTTTTCTTTTCCATGCGAAGAACTATTGTTCGTGTATGTCTGGATTTCGGCTTCCAAATTCTGGCTGGTTTCTATCCAGAGGAGTTATGCTGCAGTAAAAAGAGTAAGAATATTCACTTTTTTTCACCAAGTAGGTGGCATTGAAGAATGACAAAATTGTCCAATCTTTTTTAAGATGCAAATCGAATGACATAAATCATCGCCACCAGCTCAAATATGAGATAATTCTTGAAAATTGTTTGTTTTAACATTGGTGGTTAAAATTTGTACTTCAATGTTGAATGAGGTGAAATATAGTCACAGTTGAAATACAATATTTCAATCACAGTAATGAAAACATATTCCAAATTAGTTAAAGAAATCATCATACACAAATATACATGAAGACCCTTCACGTATTCTTGAAGCCCCCCTTAACTTTTTCATCTATTGTTCAATTTTTATTTTCAAAAAATGATCATCTGTAATATTTCTTACAGATTCCATATATTATTATGTGGTCATAAAAACAGTTGAGGATCTGAAAAAAGGTATAGGCACCAAATATATTAATTCAAATGCAACACCCTATATATTTTTTCACTTTTGGATAGTGTATATTTTTCTGATTTCAAATATGTACACATGTATCATGTTTACTCTAATAGATTTCGAGATATTTGACGTTTAGATTCAGTTATTCATCCGGATTTTCTCTCTTCGGATTAAAAAGAATAAAATAGTATATTATTTAAGACGTATATAATAGTATATTTTATAAGACGCTATTTTGTCGCACGCGTTGTTTGGAGTACGACGAGCAAAGCGAAGAGTGCTCCAAGTGAACAAGTGCGACAAAGTTTCTTATAAAACGTGTGTCATATGCAATTTTTTCTATTTTGATTTAATTTGAAGAAATAAATGGATTTAATATCGATAAATAACAGAAACATATTCGATTGGTAACAATGATGATATTGAAATAATTGAAATCTGACGCAGAAGTGTAAAGCTCAGTTTACAGTTGAGCGATCTTGGATTATTGCAATACCAGCGGTGAAAAATTCAATGTTGTTATTTTTTTTATTGGTCAATTCGAATAAAATCACACTCTGAATCGAAACTTACAAACATTCAGTTTTTCACTGCCAATATCACCAAATCCAAATCGCTCAGAAGTAAACTGGGCCTAACTCTTCTGACTTTCATTTGACAGTTCGATTGTACCAATCTCCGAATAATAAAAAATGCGTATCGAAATAGAGGCTATTTCGACACGCATTTGCGTTGCATAATAACTTCATTATACAACCAAAATAGAAAAAAATATTTGTTGTCAACGATTTCCAGATCAAAATATACGTACCCTGTACAATTGTCCACAAAAATGGGTATAATAAGGTCATAAGATCTATACGGGCTTATGAAAATTATCATTAAAAGAACGTCAATATTTTGCTCCAATATGGCAGACTGTGAACTCATCATAAAGTAGGATGATGGAATTACAAATGACTGTCGAGTAAACATGAGCGAATCCTGTATTCGAGTCCTTGTCTATTTTAATCCGGAGGATTTTGTCGTCAATGTCATTTCTTGATTTGGATCTAGCACTATTGGGATTACATGATGTCTTCCACTAATATCTATTATTAATTGAATTTCTTAGGCCATGCCATATGGTTTTCAGTTGATGCATGGTGAAGTTGAGTTGTTAAAGCTTCGTTTAATAAATGATTTATATTTGTTATTTGGACAAGTATGTATCTGTCATGTATAGGTATAATCAGTCATTGCATCAAACTATATTGTGTGTATTTATAGAAATTTCAACGATCATAACAAAGATCGTCAAAACAGAGGTGGACAGATAGACTGGTGAAATCACTTCCTATCCTGTGACATGTCCCAAATCTCTTGATTTCGCCTACTTCGATAAAACGTGTATAACGTGACATGGCGTGGGTGAATATCGCTAAGTGAAGCCGCGATTTTAACCAAATTTACAGGTTACTGCAGGTGTCAATACGAAAATAGGAATATTTGATTCTGAATGACTTCAAATCGTTTCTAACAATTTCATGGAGCCATTTTCCAATGAGTTTGATGCGAATATGTATCGAACATGATTGAAAGAAAATTCTTCAAATATTTTTCGACAGTATCGCCATCTATTGTTGTACATGAGAACCCCACGTAATGAGATGAAATTCAATTGTTTCAAATCAAGGATTTGTCTGCTGAAACAATTGAAGAGTAGCGCCACCAGGTCTTATTTCCATCATTGTCAAAACTTAAAATATCTCAACTTATTGCATACTATCGAAACCGCAATTGGTATACGACTATGAACATTACTGAATTTGAAATAGAGAAAAAAAAGATTGAATAACAAAAGTACGAATATTCAATATTCACGTTTCCATTCCTTCATTTCATCAATGAAATTGGTGTATGGTGAAATGAATAAAATGTCTAAACATAATTATGATACAACTAAGACCACCATAGTTGAAAGGGATTCTAATTGAAAGTTTTGAATCTTTAGACTTGATTGCCGTTATTTTTATGTCACAATCTCAATTTATACGACTATAAATTCAAGAACAATAAATAGTGGCGCCTATTTTATTTCCCTGTTGACTTCTCAACGTTCTGGGGTAACTTCTTATGACCCAATCAGATAATCCTCACGTTTTACTGTCTATTTTATTTCGTAAATGGTTGATGATCTGAAACGGGTTTTAAAACAGAATTATTTTCATTGAGTATAAATTAGACTGATTGGAATGGGATATGACAGCCGGTAAGGAACCTGCTGACTTATATAGGAACTTCGAGTATATTCCAAGTTTCGCATTGTCTCGGAATATATATATATATATGTATATAGTTTCTTATGATTATTGGTGATGAGGTATTCGATATAAGATGATTCAGTGAACTAAGAAAAATCTGGCAACGAAATTCATTTACATAGAGGTATTAGAAATAAAAGAAAATAGCCAATTTTCAGTTTTTTAAAATATCTCAGGGACCACTAACCCAGATTTCTGAAGGACATATTATATTGCAATGGTTCCAATTACCGATATTTTTTTATAATTTAATCGTCTTTCTCTTTCATTACCCTATATATTTCAATCGATTTCAATACTATTGGATAGAGTCCCAGTATATAAATACCTATATCATGTTATCTCTAATAGATTTCGAGATAAACCCACTGAACTCAAACAAGAAATGGAACGATAATGCAATTCAGCAGTTTTACGCTAAATTGAATTTGCGCATACCAAGTGATCATATAGCAAAATTGAATGTGGAACATGCGCAGAAACCTTTTGCATAGGACCGGCACTACCAAAGATGACAAACTCAATAACACAGCTTTTTAAACAACAGATAATTCAACAAGAACACAAAAACACAATATGAAGCCGAAAACAGCTTGCTGAAAATCGAAATGGACAAGATTCGAGAACAAAGAGCAATATAATACAATGTAAACAAAACTTATATGCTGACGAGTGGGCTGACGCCAACTCTCAGTTATGTGGCTGAAATATATAATTTTTGACATACGTTCACATAACACATCAAAAACGTAGTCTCAGACATGTCCAGCTAACCCTGGCACATATTGCGCATGTGCTCAATTCAAGGTTTATGATTCGCCTGTTGGCCGTAAATAATCCTCGCGCATCCTGCTATATTGTCGTTCCATTTCTTGTTTGAATTCAGTGGATAAACCACGTTGATATTCAGATTTTATCCGGATTATTTCAGCTGATTAGACATAGATGGTCAGGGTAGCTATAAAAATAATTGAAACATTTGTTGTCAAATTGATGAATGCTATAATAGCTATTTATGTACCAAGTGCGTTATATAGATCCTAACGCCCGGAGGGTAACATTCACCCGAGGGCCTTTGGCCCGAGGGATGAATGTTGCCCGATGGGCGTTAGGATCTAGTAACGCTCGTGGTGCATACAAGATTTTATTTTTCACGAAAAAATTATCTTAAACGACGTTGTTTACTTCATAAATTTTTTCTCATAGTATTTACTGCGTTCTGGTCGGCAACTGAGCACAAGTGAGCTTCTATGCAATTGCCATGGAAACATTGAAGAGATTGCTAAGGGTTGTTTATTTAATACAGAAAAAAACATTTAGCGGGCGTTATGATTCATAATGCCCTCCATAACGCCCGGGGCGTTATGGAGGGCATTATGAATCATAACGCCCGCTAAATGTTTTTTTCTGTAGTTCAATAAATTAATTACTTAGCAACCTCTTCAATGTTTCCATGGCAATTGCATAGAAGCTCACTTGTGCTCAGTTGCCGACCAGAACGCAGTAAATACTATGAGAAAAAATTTATGAAGTAAACAACGTCGTTTAAGATAATTTTTTCGTGAAAAATAAAATCTTGTATGCACCACGAGCGTTACTAGATCCTAACGCCCATCGGGCAACATTCATCCCTCGGGCCAAAGGCCCTCGGGTGAATGTTACCCTCCGGGCGTTAGGATCTATATAACGCACTTGGTACATAAATAGCTATTGTGAGGTTTTTTGTTAAAAAGTTTTTAAGTCATAGAAAAAAAAAGATATATTATCAGTATATAGGTATGAAAAATAATAAAAATGCCAAAGCCGTACACCTGAAATATACTTGATACATTGTTGAATGAGACATATTCTATTTTTCTTACTCATACCAGTCTCAATGAGACTTCGAGGGTTGCTTTGCAACTAAGTTGACTGTCAAAAACACTTTTTCAAAAACTTTTTTATGAAAATAACAATCCAAAATGATGATGACGAAGTTTAATTTGGAAGAACTCAAAATGAGTTTTTCCCCTGGATAAATATGAAAAATCATGCAAATGCACAATATTTGGAAATCGTTGACAACAAATGTTTCTTTATTTTTCCTATACCGAGAGAGAATCCAGATAAAATCAGATTTTCAACGTCAAATATCTCGAAATCTATTAGAGATATCATGATATATGTATATAAATTTGAAATCAAATAATAAAGGTATACAATTAGAAAGTAATTATATGAGGTGTCCTGTCAAAAAAAAATATATTTTGAACCCATCACTTTTTTTTAGATCTTGTAAATGTCCCACATAAAGGTGTCACCACCCATTATTCTCTTTTCCTGAATAATTTTTCGCGAAGTTTTCGAATCTGAGCTCACTTTTTCCTAGTATCAAAAATAAATACAGGGCGGCTCAAGAAATTTTTATGTTATTCGGTGAATATAACTCATATATTCACCTATATATTTTTTTTGAATTCATATTGACGGGTTTCATTAAATGGATAGAAATATAAATCAAATCATTCAAAAAAAAATCGCAGAGCCATCCAGTATTTTGTCGAGAAATTAGTGAAAAATCATTCTACAACAGTTTTTGAATGACCAAAATATGTTGAGAATTATGAGGATGCAGTAGTGACATATTTAAGTGGGTCACCCTGTACACATTTTTTCAAAACAGTTGACAATGTCCAGTTCTTACTCGTGCCAAAAATCTCAAGAAGAATGAGAACTCTGATTTCTAAATATAAAGGATGCAGGGGGTGACATATTTAAGTGGGTCACCCTGTACACATTTTTTCAAAACAGTTGACAATGTCCAGTTGTTATTCGTGCCAAAAATCTCAAGAAGAATGAGAACTCTGATTTCTAAATATAAAAACTTTGGAACGAAAATTGAAAATGCATCATGAGCAAACGGATTTTGAAGTATAACGCTAATATTCACATTGTTGGTGACTCTTTCAACCATAAGAATCTGAAAGGATCAGAGACGATTTCAATAAAAGGATGTCTCAAATTATGTCCCATATGTTATAATCAGACGAAGGTGTGTATTCAACTGTTTGGGCGACGACTTTCCGGTCCGACAGCCTGCTTGATATACTGGATCGATATGAAAAGAAAATAAGGACCATTCTTTTGTGAATTAAATATTCAAATTTATACGTCACAGGTGTTAAAAGTTCAGGTCTGTTTGAAAGTGAATGGGAAATCATAATTTATGTATAGCAGCAGAGGCGTCGATCGAATTATGAATTCGAAAGAAGATGTAATCAAATTATATTTTTTACAGCCAATCAAAATAATGAAATATTCAATTTATTTTTTAAGGTTGGTTTCGTCTCAAGACACACAAATTGGAAGCAGATTGGGAAAAATATTTACCCTGTTCTAAAATATTAGTTGTCTCTGATGCTTGAATGCTCAGTTTCCATAAAGGTCTATACAAGGTGGATATAGGATGGTGAAACAGCTTCCTATTAACAAGCACTAGATAAACTGTAGACCTTTGCCTACTTGATTTCATACCGTAGTAATATTTCCTGAAATTAACAGAGATGGCGACAAACCTTGTGTCGGTAAAACAGAAACTGTGCTTCTGTCATCTTTTTATCAGTTTCATCTGTTCTAGATGAAAAATGACTGAGAAGAGTCAAAATATTAATATTCATTCCAGATTTATAGAAAATATATTGTAATGTCCTTTCAAGTCACGTCTGTCAGATGCGAACCACAGAAATACGTAAGCAACAGAAATCTTCTTCGATAATCGATCTTACCGCCATCTTCATTCAAGTAGCTGAAATATTACTACCTTCTCAAACGGTCTACAAGTTTTTCGCAGAAACAATGGAAGAGCTATTTCACCATACTATATCCACCTTGGGTCTATAGAATGATGGTGACTTTAATTGGCCACTCTGATTCCACAGAACAATTTCATTTTCCCATTTCGTAGGTACCTACTATATTGACAGAACTCCGTTGGTTTTTCTTAAATTATTGAAATTAATTATTTTTCGAATCATCAAAAAAGCGGACTAAACCTTCAACGAGCTCGTAGGTACTAACCTCTTGCGACAAATCACACGCAAATCATTTGTTGTCTTTGCTCTAACATTTATTTTCCATTTCTGTCAGATCCATCATATTATGATTTCAGAATTCGGACTGAAGCGACCATTTGTCGTAATTATTCTGATATTTTTTTGTAATGGCTTTTCTACGACCAGTTATGAAAAAGTCATGAGGTACCTACTCTGTTTTTTCAAGTGGTACCAATCTCATATCGCTACATATGGCATTGCTATTTGAGTTTAAAAAAAAACAGACGTACTAGAATAAAAAAAATCGCACACTCGCATGGCTATACAGGGTCACTCACGGTCGATGGTACCTTAGACGTTTACGGAGAACGGACGTAGGATTATTCTGAAAATTTGGTTTATTGGGTAATCAGTTTTGTTCCATCGATCTAAAATACTTTCAGCATTGCGGCGTTGCCGCTTCTATCAAAAAGTAGCAACAACTTTGTTATTTCAAATGGAACACCCTGTGTTTTGTTACATTTTTAGTTTCTTCCTGAAGAGTTGATTTCGTCGATCTATCATACTTGGGGTATAGCTAGGAAGATTACAGAGATATAGGGTGTGGAAAATCGAATTGTTTATACAAACGAAGAAAATTCAAATTGTCGAAAAATATTCCAATGTTCACCTAAAATATTGAAATAGACAGTGCTATCGAATGGACACCACCTGAAATCAAGAGGCATTTGAATTATTAACAACACCAAAATTACATATTTATATATATAAGATTTTGAATAATTTGCTTCCGACTTATTTAGGTGAGAATATTCTAATCAGGAAAGATATTCACAATTATAACACCAGAGAAAAAACCACGTGCAAATATTTCCTGCCTCTTTAGTGAAAATCAAACGAAATATACAGTGACCGCCAGAAAGTATACGCATCATTTGGGAAATTTTTTTATTAATGAATTCTGACAAATATGGATACTGGCATTCGCTTCTGCATCGAAAGAAACCTGAAAAGACGTTGTACAGTGCGGTTTGTCATTTCGTGTCTAACGGGAAAATTGAAAAATTCAAAAATCATGTCCCCTTATTTGGAGAAATATCGACAAATGTTACTTGGAAAAGTTGTTCAGAACAACATTTTATAGCTATGTACAAGTTTTGGAATAAATCTGAGATAAAAAAATGAAAATAAATTGTTTGCTATATAAAAAAATCTATTTGGAAAAATTACATTTTCAACACAGAAACTTATGAGTAAAGCCAACAGTGATTTTTGTAATAATATTTTGTGTTGATAAGCAAGCTATTTCTCTTTTAATCGGAGAAAATTTGAAATCTGTGAATTTGCTATGTATCCAACTGCTTCATAAGAGGTCAGTGAAATATTCAAATTTATTTATATTATGTTATTAAACAAATCTAAATCGTGTAGAAATATGGTCCTCAATTGATAATAAACAGTACCGAGATAATAATGCTCTGGATACCTACATGGCGAATTCACAATTTCTATGTTGAAAATGTAATTTTTCCAGATTAATTTTTTTATTTGTACATAGCTATAAAATGTTGTTCTGAACAAGTTTTCTAAATAACATTTTTCGATATTTCTCCAAATAAGGATAAGGATAATTTTTGAATTTCCCGTCAAACACGAAATGACGAACGGCACTGTACAACGTCTTTTGAGTTTTTTTTTGATGCAGAAGCGAATGCCCGTATCGATACTTATCAGAATTCATTAATGAAAAAAAATTCCCATATGACGCGTACTTTCTGGCGGTCACTGTATATATGACGAGGGAATGGTTGAATATAATAACTCACCCTAATCAATTACAACATCAGGAAATATTCGTATATTTAGTATTAGATTGAAACAGTATTATTTTTAAATAGCTGATATTTTGAATTGTGACTGTGAATTTTATATCATGTCATCGTGTTTTGTATCATTTCCTTTAATTTGTGAAGGTTGAACTTTTTTTTTGTTTTTCACTCTAAAACTTTTTAAGATTAGTTTTATGATATTTTTTGAATTATTTCTCTTTGTATGTTAGCTCTTAGCTAAATAAATGATTTCCCTCTCCCTTACTCTCTATATACTATACCTTATAAGGACCTATATATTATTCGAGAATTTCTTGGATACGTGTAAAGATCATAGTTGTGTTAAACACTGCGCTATCCGAGGCATCTGCCGGAAAGAGAGCATAAAATTAGGCCAACTCCGAGCACAAAAAATTTACGATAACTTTTGAGTCAGTACCTACCGCATAAAGTTGGTTGGAACCTTATCGCACAGCAATAAATGCGATAAATATCAATAAAATTGGGATGCAGACCAAGAATTCACCTGCTAACAAATGGTATGAAGAACCCATGTTGAGCGGAAGCAGGTAACTTCCTCAAACAAACAGTATGTACAGTCGATTCAACAGCCATAACATCATTAAAAGCGATTGTAATTGAAGATAACGAAATAAATGATTTGTTTTTAAGTATGAATGTCTGAAGACTATTCAATTCATGTTTTCTGAAACCAATCAGAATTGTTAATTTCCACTTCACGGTATCCTGATCGAATACAGAGTTGAGTTTTTTATTCGAAAAGGCATATTTCTATGTGCTTCCATCAATTTAATATTAGGTACCTAACCAAGACTCTCAAGTTCTTATTTTGTGATTAAACTGAAGTTGAATTAATTACCAACTGCATTGATTGAATTCTTATTGTTTCGTGTTAACACACTAATATATGATATGTTAGACAGTTTGAAGTTTTGTGTATGAGATGTGACGTACACTGACTCTGGATATTTTCAAAAACAAAAATTGGACGTCAAGAAAAACTATTATTCAATTAACTGTGTTCAATTCGAAAGATATCTTACTCTTGTCTCCTCATCTGCATTGTTTCCTGATGCGAAAGTGCTGTTTTTTTATAAAAAAGTGGTTGCAACATGTAACATGTGATTGAATAAAAAATCCATGAACGTACCATTTCTGTATTCAAAAATATTCACGCTATATACCTACCTATTATGTATCCCAGATAGCACGTCTGAATGTCCAGGACTTTGTTTGGACGTTTAGGGTACATGCGTGGAAATCTAAAAAACGTCCACGAATCAACGTCCTTGAAGCATCCAATGTTCGATATTTTCAGACAAACCACTCCGAATGGTTTATGAGATCCATGTAAACCAGTATTTTTGGAAAATCTGGTAACATCTTCGATGCTATTTCCATTTCGAAAATGGTGGTTTGCCAGATCTCAGAAGAATATTTGCAACCAAAATCTGCCAAAATGGAGCACCAGCAATTCGATTCAGTGAAAAAGAGTGGGCTGTTGCATTTTAGAAAACAATAAAGTTCTGCTACGCACAGCAATATTGAAAAAAAATTTATTGGGCTGAAAATCTTCAATCGTCTACCAAAAGAAATGAAATCTAAAGATGACCATGTAACATTCAAAAGGAGTTTGAAGTATTTGACGAGTTTTTATATTATCATGAAATTTGTAAACACACAGAATCATTCAGATCATTCATTGTATATTTCTTCGATATATTTCATATATCTTATTATGTTGTTTATATCGTTCCTTTGTCATTTGAAGAAAATAAACTGAATTGAATTGAGTGAGGTATTAGCCCTTAAGTACCTACTGAATTTCATTGAAATCACATTTTTGCCGTGTCGAAGATATCCACGAGCTTCCACATATTTCATATCAATTAATAATATGAAAATTAAGTCGATTTGACATCGAAGATTCCTAATGGTCAAGTAGTATAAATTATTGAAAATTATTGTTTCAAACACCAATGATTTATAGTCGATTAATAAAAATACAGCATCAGCCACCCAACTACGCTGATTAGGATTCAATCGCGGATATCAACGTGCTAACGACTCTTTTTTTATGCCACATACAACGATATAGATACATGTACTATCTGTCCCAGAATGGTCCTTTTCAAACCTAAAATAGGCTCAAATCGGACATCCTAAGAACCTCTGGTTTTGTAACATCATCCTATATGGAAGTCCGCTCTGAAACATATATCTTTGAAACGTCAATAGGATGTACTCTACACTAGTAGAACTTATCCATTTCATGTTGAACAAAATGAGGAAATTCCCAATGTTGTCATTCGAAGCGAGACTTTTTGAGTTTGAGTCTTAACCCATTGATAATACAAACACTTTGTAATAACTAGTAGAAAACAAGTAGGCAAGAACTTATTTCCTGATTAATACCACGCTAAACATTAAATTATATCTACTCGTAGTCAATGCAACGATACCCACAGTGAATGCAGAATACTAATCCTAACATCAGGTGTCAAAGTTCACATCGAGATACCGGTGTCGACGCGGGTTTCGAGCTTATTGACCCTCATCAGTGCAGGGTACTCACTAGGTACAGACCCTGAGAACTCCATTCGAAGCGGTGCCTGTAACAATGCATCTCCATCGAGTGTATTTCAACGCACGGAGCCGTGTTCCAAGAGAGACTTGGAACTGGCGACACCATGCGGCAGAAGAAAGAAACAAACCATCAAAAATAAAGTTCCCATTGTCACTGATATGTTCGCTTCACGTCTGCCCTATCGCGCCCATCGCAAGCACGACTTCATCCCCTAATAGCACAATCAAGTCCCATGTACGTCCTCACAGGAACATTAAATGTAATATACCAATTGGTAAGTCCAGTGGACGTTGAAATTAGGACATTTGAAAATATGTACTCTCCTACGGACATCTACGCAGGGACAATGTATTATATGTACCGATTGGGACGTCCTTAGGATGTTGTACTTATGATTTTTGTATCAATGTACTAACTGGGACATCCCATGGACGTCCTCACAGGGACATTTTGAGATATGTACTGATTGGGACGTCCTATGGACGAGAATTTCATGTCCGGGACGTTCGGACATAAATGGTACCAAATAGAGACGTCTCTAGGACGTTGTGTGCTATTAGGGTCAGTCAGTCATACCTGCACAAAATTCGGCGGGCTTTGCTTTGAATCGAAATGCCAATATTATTCAATAGGGGAGAGAGGCCAGCAATGAGTCGGCATCGCTTCAAAAGCCGCGGCGATTCATCAACGATGACCCGCGTTCACAGTGACGCAGGTAAGCGGGCAGCTATACCGGAAGTCAGGGGGTGTAGCTTGGAAAATGAGTCTGGATCATGTGTGGAATCGAAATATGATTTATTGTCCAAAGAATCTCATTCTTGCACAGTCATGGAATAATAAAGCTTTATCAATGAATAAAATAAAATACAAAGCAATGACAAAAAAAGGTATACCTGAAAGCAAGATTCATCAAAGTTTCAAACATATTTGAATGTGAAATGAAGAGAAGTAGCAGTTTAAGTCAGCTCTTTATAGAGTGAGTAACTATATTTTCATGAGTTAACACGATCTAGCTAGATATAGAGAACTGATAGTAGCATTCATATTTATTAGATTTACAATTTCATTGTATCAATGAGACATAACCTCTAAATCCACTTCGATGAAAATCTTGACACGAACTCTCTGGAACTATTTCTACATTGTTGATGATTTTGATATTGTGATGATGTTAATATCATGGTTGATGACAGCGGGATACATTATCCATCATCCACAACTTGTAACTAAATATCACAGATATTTGCACTTTTCATGTCAATATGCAATATGATACACTGATAATTGGTGACATTTGAAATAACTCCATATTCGTTTGGATATCTGGTTTCAAATATCAATGAAATTGTATGGTCATACGAATAATTCAGTAATTCACATCTGGTCGAAGAAATGTTCAATTATTACCTTATACTATTTTTATTAAGTATGAACATTTAAAAGAGGCCCTCAAGCTACATCACTGAAATTACTTCCAGCGAGATAAGAAAAAAATCGTGATTGTAGGAAAAATAGTGTGTAAAACTCATTGGGAAGTAAATATCCTGCATTCTAACTATATAAACGACTACTCGTGCAAAATATGTCTCTTTCCACACTTGTTTGTCACTAATATAAATAATATACTATTATATCATTAATTTCTGAGATATGAGCGGTTAAAGTTCGTAAAACACTTTGAACACTTTAAAGAACTATTCGCATTGTTCCATGATGATTCTCCTTTAGATTCAGTGTCATCTTGATAATGGCTACATTATTTCTTCCCATCAGACAAGAGTCTGACCTCAACAGCTGTGCGCCCTAATCAATGTCACAGAAGGCGAAATACAGGAAAAAGTTAACTGCTTTGCTTGTGCTAGATTTCAGTAAAGCCTTTGCTATCGGATCAAGCAAAAGTTCTTGTTAAATTGAATAGACTTCTCAGGCGCAGCCACTTACTTGATGAAATCTCATTTTTAGCAATCGCATGCAAGCTTTTTGATGCAATAGAACGTTATAGCTCTGACTTTGTTATGGCAAATGGAATTCCTCAAAGCTCTATTTTAGGTCCAGTGTTATTTACACTATATTTCATGAATTTCATCTATTTACCATGAAATTTTGTAGCAGCCGCCTTTATGCAGATGACGCCAAGCAATATTTATCATTTCTCAAACAAGATCTTCGACTGGCAAAACAGTTGAATTTTGATCAGAGATACATGCAACGATATCCAAAATGTCAATCAACCCTGCCAAGTCAGCTATTAATTTTGGTAGAGAATTCGCTCAAAGTTATTGCACATTTTCTGATCCACACATAGGAAATTGTAAACCTCGTTTAACTCTCAGATCATATCTTAGGCCCAATATAATATGAATATTTCTCTTCATCATGTTCTTTATCACAGTCACAGTCATAGTCTCATTACTCTCAGTCTTTTCTCAGGGCATGTATTTTGACTATGTTTCAAGACTATGATTAATGACTAATGTACATTTTCAACTCGACATTATGATCACGACAGAAGAGTGCTGGGCATTCGCATAGCAAATGTTTTGCAGTTTCAGCGAAGTTCTCGCAGTAGCGGCAACTATCACTCTCTGGTTTTACCCATCTTTTTGAGGTGGTGCCTCAGAGGGCAGTGTCCAGTGAGGAGTCCCGTTACCAGTTTCAAGTCTTTTTTGTCCAACTCGAGAAGCTGTTTAGCTTTCCTTGGCGAGAGGCTCACTAGCCTTTTCGCTTGTCATTGTCCTGGTACTTTATTCCAGTGAGATTTCATTTCATCCGCTTCACAGCGTCGGAACTCCTCTCTCAAGTGGGCTTTGGAAGAAGGGTTCTGGGCCGAGAAATTGTGTATTTGCCCCTTTTTCGGCAAGTCAGTCTGCTTCCTCGTTGCCTTTAACTCCCTTATGACCTGGCACCCACATCAAAGTGACCTGGTTGTTCGCTGCCAGTTGTCTTAGGGATTGTTTACAGTCCCAAGTCAGCTTAGACTCACAAGTGTATGACTTCAGAGCTTTTAGTGCTGCTTGGCTATCTGATAGAATATACATTTTTGCCCTTCGAGTGTCCCTTCCGAGGCACTCCTGGACACATACCTCTATAGCATGTACCTCTGCTTGAAAGATGGTTGGGGTGTTACCAAGGGATTTTGAGAGCCTGAAATTTGGCCTTGTAACTCCCACTCCAGCCCTTGGGCCTTACTTATATAGAAGAGACATTATGAAGCAATGAAATAAGCCACTTCAAAATAAAATACAAGGCCCTGTCATGACAGAAGATCCTGTCAGTCAACGAGATCTCAAGATGGTGGTTGGAGTCTTGCAGATGGTGCTTGGAGAATAATGTGAAACATCGTGATGCACCCAAAAGGTGTGAAGGTGTTCCAAATGAGGAAGCTCCTGAATTTAGATAAAGAAATTGGCATGCCTAGCTGAATCATAGGTAATGTGGGTGCTCGAAAAGCCGAACTAGATAGGCTCAAGTGTGTAGGGGTTCTAAACCCGACCAATAGTGCAAGATAGGAGAAGAACAAGGCCATTTCGATTCTATTTGCACCACTTCCACTCTGTATTAAAATTTCCAGTCGATTCTTCCCGAATCCATCATTTAGCAATTCGTGAGACATTATCAGTGCCCACAAATTAAACTTTCATTTTCTCCAGAGGGATCCAGCGAAACGGAATCGATGGCTCCTTTCACAGAAGTCCTACCATTCACTGTAACAAGTGTATAAAACTTTTAAATAGAATTCAAAATTTATTATCCAATACCTCGACTCTCTCATCTACCCCTTTTTTTAATTTGGACCGTTCCCTTGTTTTATATAACTCACCCCTTATCTACCTAAAAAACCACTTAATTTGTGATTTATTCGTTTTTTCTTACAAGTCGCCTTTGTAACCCTTCTATTTGAAGCTGAAACTGCGGCCATAACTCAATTTGTATTCGATATTATTTTTTTTAATTACACGTCTCAACACTTCTTCGTAGTCGCGGGCAGTCTTTCAAGAGGGCTGAATTCCTGATAATTTGATTTGCAACAATGGAGTCGAGGGGGACTGTCTAATTAGGCGGAAGGGTTATTAATGCCGAATTTTTAACACCTAAGGGTGAACCAAGAAACGTTCAACACCATAGATGTGGTTAGAACTGTCATAAATTATATGGATATTTGCTAGTTTTTCGACAATATGGAATGTCTCAATTTTTCACTGCCATGGTAGCTGCGGCTGTCTTTGAAGAGATGATCATTTTACGCAATATTTTTGTCACTACAACCAAAAACATTGAGTTTTTGTTGCAATTGGTTTTGGGTGTTATTTTCTGGAACAACGAATTTTCAAAAATATGACTGAATATTTCCAAAAAGAGCCATTCGAAGCTTTCCATATGATGGTGGATGTTTATCGGAATACCTTTTGATTCAAATACGATATTAAGTATTAATGATTGAATTGTCATTGTTATTACTGATGTTATCAAAATAAATCTTATCGAATCAAGAAAATATTTGAAGTAACATAATATAACCGTGAAATGCGTAAAAAAACTAATGAAACATATTATTTTTTTGTAAATGGAGATCAAGACTTCATTGGTTTGGGTCAAATTGAATGAATTGAAAGAATATATATCGGAGAATACACAGCCCTTCTTGATTTTAATTTAAAATCCACAGTTCTCAAACATCTTAGGAATCTTTCAACCTATATCGACAATATAAAAACGATTTGTTTCATAATTATTTCTAACTATCCATACTTACAATAAACAGGCGTGCACATTTCGAATAACAATGATAGTAATATACATATGATGGGATAGCATGAGCTGAATCAGCTGAATTCCTCAAACCATAATTATGATTTTTCTTATATATATATATATTGTATATATATATGAAAGAAACTAGTTAGTATTGGGGTATCTAGCAATTGTATAAGTAAAACTCTTTAAAGTTACTTAAGTATTGGGGTATCCAGCAATTGTATAAGTAAAACTCTTTAAAGTTACTCCTTAAGTAACTTTAAACAGCAATTGTATAAGTAAAACTATTTAAAGTTACTCCTTAAGTAACTTTAAAGAGTTTTACTTATACAATTGCTGGATACCCCAATACTAACTAGTTTCATCCTTAACTGGTCAGCAAAGACTTCTAAGACTCTATTTTGTCGACAACGTATTTTGTATAACAGAAACATCTTTTTTCGGCAACCGTCCGGAAAGTACGTACTTTCCAGACGATTTATTTTTTTGAGAAAGTGGCATTTTTCCGGCCTAGACCGGGAAGAATCACATCGTTGTTGTCATAATAAATATGAAAATCTTGGTAGTATGGTTTTGATAAATGCAGTTGATCATTACCATAGCAGCAAAATAACGACTGACAGCTATCTGACATAAAATTAGCTAACATTTCAATTTTTGAAAGAAATGTGTTTCTTTGATTTGTTATTCTACACGGTTGCCGAAAAAATTGTGTACGCAACACGCCCGAAAACAGTTTTTTTGGACTCGCAGACTTCCAGGACTCGCTACGCTCATCCTAGAATTTTGTCCACTCATCCAAAAAAACAGTATTTTCCGGACTTGTTACGTAAATTACTATTGTCAGTTCATACGATTACTATATAAGCAAGCATAACTCTACTGATTTTTTTTCGACAGTTCGATTTTACTAACCTCCGATGAATAAAAAAAAATATTTCCTTATAAAACCCAAATAGGAAATATATTATTCCTATAGAAAAGATACTGCAAATAGAAAACAAATTATCATTTTCTTTTGAAAGCTCTTTTTTTAGAAAAACTCCTAAAACTTTCGGTTGTTGCGGAACTCATCCAACCTGAAACATTTGACTTTTGACGTAGACACAGTGAACGCGAAAATTGTGCGCAAAGTATTTTGCACACGGTGTATGCAAAGTACCGGTTTCGGAACTAGTTTTCATGCGCAAAAGCTAATTTTCTGAGGCAGTCGTAGAACTATTTTTTTTTTCTTCAACCTTGTCCGTTTTCCAAATATATCGATGTGTTATTCGCCACTCCCAGGTAAACATTTCAATTTCACTGTACCTACAGCACAACAAATAGAACGCGAACGGCGTGTCTAATAGCACGTTTCATATCGATCTGACCCGATATTATATCGATATTAGTCGATTATTACGTGTGACCAGACCTAATTGATAATTTGTGAGGCCAGCATATGGGTTTCTCAAGAAATTGGTCCTTAGAGCCTGATCGCGTGGGATCGAAATCGATCGAGAGGCATATGAGCGATGTAGGTGGCATAATTATTAGCTGGAAATCGATTTCGGTGTGTAATGGGTATTTGTTTACATGGGCGTCGACGTTGGACATTGTGAAAGGTTCGATAATCGTTCGAATCGATATGGTAATCGCGAAATTGGTGTGAAATTGTCGGTTTATGAACAGGGGGATGCATGAGCCTAAGGTAGTTCGTGTAATGGTTGTGATATTTCATTTGATTTTCAATGCAACTGAAACTTGTATTCCATTGAAAAGCGGACCTTACAATGTCATGAATGATTTGATGTCAGGCACAACAATACTCTTCAATGAGATATTCATGTGAGGTCCAGAAACAGCTTCACAAAAACTAAGGTTTCTTATCATAGCAAGAGCTACTTTACAGCTCAAACAGTCTCTAGTCTAGTCTAGTCTCTAGTCTCTAGTCTCTAGTCTCTAGTCTCTAGTCTCTAGTCTCTAGTCTCTAGTCTCTAGTCTCTAGTCTCTAGTCTCTAGTCTCTAGTCTCTAGTCTCTAGTCTCTAGTCTCTAGTCTCTAGTCTCTAGTCTCTAGTCTCTAGTCTCTAGTCTCTAGTCTCTAGTCTCTAGTCTCTAGTCTCTAGTCTCTAGTCTCTAGTCTCTAGTCTCTAGTCTCTAGTCTCTAGTCTCTAGTCTCTAGTCTCTAGTCTCTAGTCTCTAGTCTCTAGTCTCTAGTCTCTAGTCTCTAGTCTCTAGTCTCTAGTCTCTAGTCTCTAGTCTCTAGTCTCTAGTCTCTAGTCTCTAGTCTCTAGTCTCTAGTCTCTAGTCTCTAGTCTCTAGTCTCTAGTCTCTAGTCTCTAGTCTCTAGTCTCTAGTCTCTAGTCTCTAGTCTCTAGTCTCTAGTCTCTAGTCTCTAGTCTCTAGTCTCTAGTCTCTAGTCTCTAGTCTCTAGTCTCTAGTCTCTAGTCTCTAGTCTCTAGTCTCTAGTCTCTAGTCTCTAGTCTCTAGTCTCTAGTCTCTAGTCTCTAGTCTCTAGTCTCTAGTCTCTAGTCTCTAGTCTCTAGTCTCTAGTCTCTAGTCTCTAGTCTCTAGTCTCTAGTCTCTAGTCTCTAGTCTCTAGTCTCTAGTCTCTAGTCTCTAGTCTCTAGTCTCTAGTCTCTAGTCTCTAGTCTCTAGTCTCTAGTCTCTAGTCTCTAGTCTCTAGTCTCTAGTCTCTAGTCTCTAGTCTCTAGTCTCTAGTCTCTAGTCTCTAGTCTCTAGTCTCTAGTCTCTAGTCTCTAGTCTCTAGTCTCTAGTCTCTAGTCTCTAGTCTCTAGTCTCTAGTCTCTAGTCTCTAGTCTCTAGTCTCTAGTCTCTAGTCTCTAGTCTCTAGTCTCTAGTCTCTAGTCTCTAGTCTCTAGTCTCTAGTCTCTAGTCTCTAGTCTCTAGTCTCTAGTCTCTAGTCTCTAGTCTCTAGTCTCTAGTCTCTAGTCTCTAGTCTCTAGTCTCTAGTCTCTAGTCTCTAGTCTCTAGTCTCTAGTCTCTAGTCTCTAGTCTCTAGTCTCTAGTCTCTAGTCTCTAGTCTCTAGTCTCTAGTCTCTAGTCTCTAGTCTCTAGTCTCTAGTCTCTAGTCTCTAGTCTCTAGTCTCTAGTCTCTAGTCTCTAGTCTCTAGTCTCTAGTCTCTAGTCTCTAGTCTCTAGTCTCTAGTCTCTAGTCTCTAGTCTCTAGTCTCTAGTCTCTAGTCTCTAGTCTCTAGTCTCTAGTCTCTAGTCTCTAGTCTCTAGTCTCTAGTCTCTAGTCTCTAGTCTCTAGTCTCTAGTCTCTAGTCTCTAGTCTCTAGTCTCTAGTCTCTAGTCTCTAGTCTCTAGTCTCTAGTCTCTAGTCTCTAGTCTCTAGTCTCTAGTCTCTAGTCTCTAGTCTCTAGTCTCTAGTCTCTAGTCTCTAGTCTCTAGTCTCTAGTCTCTAGTCTCTAGTCTCTAGTCTCTAGTCTCTAGTCTCTAGTCTCTAGTCTCTAGTCTCTAGTCTCTAGTCTCTAGTCTCTAGTCTCTAGTCTCTAGTCTCTAGTCTCTAGTCTCTAGTCTCTAGTCTCTAGTCTCTAGTCTCTAGTCTCTAGTCTCTAGTCTCTAGTCTCTAGTCTCTAGTCTCTAGTCTCTAGTCTCTAGTCTCTAGTCTCTAGTCTCTAGTCTCTAGTCTCTAGTCTCTAGTCTCTAGTCTCTAGTCTCTAGTCTCTAGTCTCTAGTCTCTAGTCTCTAGTCTCTAGTCTCTAGTCTCTAGTCTCTAGTCTCTAGTCTCTAGTCTCTAGTCTCTAGTCTCTAGTCTCTAGTCTCTAGTCTCTAGTCTCTAGTCTCTAGTCTCTAGTCTCTAGTCTCTAGTCTCTAGTCTCTAGTCTCTAGTCTCTAGTCTCTAGTCTCTAGTCTCTAGTCTCTAGTCTCTAGTCTCTAGTCTCTAGTCTCTAGTCTCTAGTCTCTAGTCTCTAGTCTCTAGTCTCTAGTCTCTAGTCTCTAGTCTCTAGTCTCTAGTCTCTAGTCTCTAGTCTCTAGTCTCTAGTCTCTAGTCTCTAGTCTCTAGTCTCTAGTCTCTAGTCTCTAGTCTCTAGTCTCTAGTCTCTAGTCTCTAGTCTCTAGTCTCTAGTCTCTAGTCTCTAGTCTCTAGTCTCTAGTCTCTAGTCTCTAGTCTCTAGTCTCTAGTCTCTAGTCTCTAGTCTCTAGTCTCTAGTCTCTAGTCTCTAGTCTCTAGTCTCTAGTCTCTAGTCTCTAGTCTCTAGTCTCTAGTCTCTAGTCTCTAGTCTCTAGTCTCTAGTCTCTAGTCTCTAGTCTCTAGTCTCTAGTCTCTAGTCTCTAGTCTCTAGTCTCTAGTCTCTAGTCTCTAGTCTCTAGTCTCTAGTCTCTAGTCTCTAGTCTCTAGTCTCTAGTCTCTAGTCTCTAGTCTCTAGTCTCTAGTCTCTAGTCTCTAGTCTCTAGTCTCTAGTCTCTAGTCTCTAGTCTCTAGTCTCTAGTCTCTAGTCTCTAGTCTCTAGTCTCTAGTCTCTAGTCTCTAGTCTCTAGTCTCTAGTCTCTAGTCTCTAGTCTCTAGTCTCTAGTCTCTAGTCTCTAGTCTCTAGTCTCTAGTCTCTAGTCTCTAGTCTCTAGTCTCTAGTCTCTAGTCTCTAGTCTCTAGTCTCTAGTCTCTAGTCTCTAGTCTCTAGTCTCTAGTCTCTAGTCTCTAGTCTCTAGTCTCTAGTCTCTAGTCTCTAGTCTCTAGTCTCTAGTCTCTAGTCTCTAGTCTCTAGTCTCTAGTCTCTAGTCTCTAGTCTCTAGTCTCTAGTCTCTAGTCTCTAGTCTCTAGTCTCTAGTCTCTAGTCTCTAGTCTCTAGTCTCTAGTCTCTAGTCTCTAGTCTCTAGTCTCTAGTCTCTAGTCTCTAGTCTCTAGTCTCTAGTCTCTAGTCTCTAGTCTCTAGTCTCTAGTCTCTAGTCTCTAGTCTCTAGTCTCTAGTCTCTAGTCTCTAGTCTCTAGTCTCTAGTCTCTAGTCTCTAGTCTCTAGTCTCTAGTCTCTAGTCTCTAGTCTCTAGTCTCTAGTCTCTAGTCTCTAGTCTCTAGTCTCTAGTCTCTAGTCTCTAGTCTCTAGTCTCTAGTCTCTAGTCTCTAGTCTCTAGTCTCTAGTCTCTAGTCTCTAGTCTCTAGTCTCTAGTCTCTAGTCTCTAGTCTCTAGTCTCTAGTCTCTAGTCTCTAGTCTCTAGTCTCTAGTCTCTAGTCTCTAGTCTCTAGTCTCTAGTCTCTAGTCTCTAGTCTCTAGTCTCTAGTCTCTAGTCTCTAGTCTCTAGTCTCTAGTCTCTAGTCTCTAGTCTCTAGTCTCTAGTCTCTAGTCTCTAGTCTCTAGTCTCTAGTCTCTAGTCTCTAGTCTCTAGTCTCTAGTCTCTAGTCTCTAGTCTCTAGTCTCTAGTCTCTAGTCTCTAGTCTCTAGTCTCTAGTCTCTAGTCTCTAGTCTCTAGTCTCTAGTCTCTAGTCTCTAGTCTCTAGTCTCTAGTCTCTAGTCTCTAGTCTCTAGTCTCTAGTCTCTAGTCTCTAGTCTCTAGTCTCTAGTCTCTAGTCTCTAGTCTCTAGTCTCTAGTCTCTAGTCTCTAGTCTCTAGTCTCTAGTCTCTAGTCTCTAGTCTCTAGTCTCTAGTCTCTAGTCTCTAGTCTCTAGTCTCTAGTCTCTAGTCTCTAGTCTCTAGTCTCTAGTCTCTAGTCTCTAGTCTCTAGTCTCTAGTCTCTAGTCTCTAGTCTCTAGTCTCTAGTCTCTAGTCTCTAGTCTCTAGTCTCTAGTCTCTAGTCTCTAGTCTCTAGTCTCTAGTCTCTAGTCTCTAGTCTCTAGTCTCTAGTCTCTAGTCTCTAGTCTCTAGTCTCTAGTCTCTAGTCTCTAGTCTCTAGTCTCTAGTCTCTAGTCTCTAGTCTCTAGTCTCTAGTCTCTAGTCTCTAGTCTCTAGTCTCTAGTCTCTAGTCTCTAGTCTCTAGTCTCTAGTCTCTAGTCTCTAGTCTCTAGTCTCTAGTCTCTAGTCTCTAGTCTCTAGTCTCTAGTCTCTAGTCTCTAGTCTCTAGTCTCTAGTCTCTAGTCTCTAGTCTCTAGTCTCTAGTCTCTAGTCTCTAGTCTCTAGTCTCTAGTCTCTAGTCTCTAGTCTCTAGTCTCTAGTCTCTAGTCTCTAGTCTCTAGTCTCTAGTCTCTAGTCTCTAGTCTCTAGTCTCTAGTCTCTAGTCTCTAGTCTCTAGTCTCTAGTCTCTAGTCTCTAGTCTCTAGTCTCTAGTCTCTAGTCTCTAGTCTCTAGTCTCTAGTCTCTAGTCTCTAGTCTCTAGTCTCTAGTCTCTAGTCTCTAGTCTCTAGTCTCTAGTCTCTAGTCTCTAGTCTCTAGTCTCTAGTCTCTAGTCTCTAGTCTCTAGTCTCTAGTCTCTAGTCTCTAGTCTCTAGTCTCTAGTCTCTAGTCTCTAGTCTCTAGTCTCTAGTCTCTAGTCTCTAGTCTCTAGTCTCTAGTCTCTAGTCTCTAGTCTCTAGTCTCTAGTCTCTAGTCTCTAGTCTCTAGTCTAGTCTCTAGTCTAGTCTCTAGTCTAGTCTCTAGTCTAGTCTCTAGTCTAGTCTCTAGTCTAGTCTCTAGTCTAGTCTCTAGTCTAGTCTCTAGTCTAGTCTCTAGTCTAGTCTCTAGTCTAGCCTCTAGTCTAGTCTCTAGTCTAGTCTCTAGTCTAGTCTCTAGTCTAGTCTCTAGTCTAGTCTCTAGTCTACGTGTCACTGATAACTTTATTGAATATGCTAAACTTTTTCAGTCCGATTCTGTTTGGTATCTTCAAGATAGGTATTCGGCAAAGACAAAACAGCTTTTTCGCACACAAATCCAAATAACTGAACAATTTTAATTGGTTGCATTTCGAAAATTCGAGCCGAGGCTTTGATCCCGACAACCTCATGATCAACACATTATTATCTTTGTTAAAATATCTGTGATATTACACATAGTGTATGGCATACAAGAGTTTTTATCGAACCATCGGTATGTCGGCAAGTCAAACAATTTTATTTCTCGAAAATCGTTGAGGTGATTTTACGACTCGACATGATTTCAATAATTTTATATACCCGTCTCGGAGAATGATGTGGATTTGTATTGAGAAATTATTAACGTTTCCTGTCACTTTTATTATGGTAGTACGTATAATGAAGGCCGATTAAAATTATCACATTCCAATCTCTCCTTCTCTATATCGAGAAATATTATACAAGGAGTATTCAAATAGAATTTAGAAGCTGAGAGACATATTCTTTTGAATATTGTAGATGATTCAAAGCGGTTAAGCAATAATTGTACATGGTGAGTCTGTATACCGTGTTCTTCTTCGATTAGGTATTAAGATTTTATATTTTAATTATTTGAAACAAGAGTTTTCAAGTGTAATATGATACGAGACTTTGCTATAAGATACAGAATCCTAAGGAAAATATTTTTTCACCAGTAAATGAAATTTTGTGTACATATATCTTACTTTTCAGGACATCAATTTATTACATTTAAGGCAAAATATGATCCAAAAAACTAGAATTTTGACGAGAACAAGTTGAAACTCGCAATTGAAATATATGTTCAACATCCTGAAGTATAGAAGCTGAAAATTCAATTCTGTTATATCCGAAGATCTTTTTAGCCATTGAAAGGGTTCTATCCGACCAATGCAATGTTTTGTAACTCAATAAGAAACACCAATTTCTGAAGAAATTAGAACCTAACCTACATATTTCGTTATTTTTCGTTTGTGTGAAAACATTCTTGAGGCTCTTTTTGGAGAGGAATCTAGTATATAGTGTCTATAGTTGTTGTTTTGTAAAGACTGGTGTTGAAGTTGACTTGACGTTGTATTTTCCCTCATATATATAGGTTGTCTTTTGTACGAGGGGTTACTAAATCATGTTTTTTCAATGATACATCTCGAATTTTTTGGACCTATATCGTTTTATTCACCTTTCACTCGATCTCTCATCTTCTTATGTTTATCATTATTTGGCGGTATTGTCAAGGTAATAAAATTTATGTCGAATATATAACAAACCCATGTTAATACAACCATGAACTGTATTTTTCATTAGGTTGCTCACTATCAACTCATGATGAATTCAATTCTATATGTACCGGGTGGAAAACTAAGAACGGCTGATAACCATATCTCAGCAACGAATAATGATACAACTTTGAAAAAAAAAATCTCGAGAAAAGTTACCCTAAAAATTAGCTGGAAAATATTTTTAGGTTTCTAAAATAACCGCTAGGTGGCGTAACGGCTGTGACTGAAGAGAAAATTGAAATGTTCTTCGTATTAAGTGTTAACAAGGTGTACTGGAAATATATGCGGTTTCATCCTTGATAAATTCCAAGTTTTTTTGTTTCACACTTTTTGAAAAACAAAATGGTGGGGGAACGTCAAATCATGGGTTTTCCAAACGTCTGTATCACTGGTTATCTTCAACAGAATTCAACAACCTTGGGCTCGTTTGAAAGGCCTCTTTCTGTTCTATCGACTGTGATTTGAATCTATTTCATATTCATATCACTGTTGCCGCTAGAGGGCGTGATCTAGAGTATCAATGAATATCGTGATTTTAAACAAAAAACTTAAATGTGATGGTATGCATATTATTACACGATTAAATAGAAGAATTGAATCTCAACAGACCAACGAAAACTACAACATGATTGCTTTTCGCTGACATATCGAAGTTGTATCATTATTCCTTGCTGAGATATGGCCAACAGCCGTTCTTAGTTGTTCACCCTGTGAAGATCAACTTACGTGAGCAAAACCATTCTCTCAACTGTTAGTCTCTTTATTTGCCATTCCATGAAGAGATTGTGAGGTGTACCTATACAGTGAGGACCAAAAGTCCGTCGCCCCCCCTGTAACTTCTTTATTCTACATATTACAAAAAAATGTTGAATACATAAGTTGTAGGGTTTTATTCGATCTCTTTGATGGTTTAAGTTTCATTCATACAGAGTATCTCAAAAAAGCACGGTGACTTAGAAGTTAATTTTTTGAATGGAACACCCTGTATTTTATTCCATTTTTAGATTCTTCCTGAAAAGCTGATTTCGTAGATAGTAAATGAAAAGTCAAGATAGGGACATGTTAGCCGTTTTGAGCAGAAATGATTAGTTTCGACACAAAAAATTCCTAAAGTTGAAAAATCTCAATTTTTCACACCCTATATCTCTGTAATCTTTCGCGCTACACCCCAAGTATGATGGATCGACGAAATCAGCTCTTCAGGAAAAATCTAAAAATGGAATAAAATACAGGGTATTCCATTTAAAAAAATTAACTTCTAAGTCACCGCGCTTTTTTGAGACACTCTGTATGAATGAAACTTGAACCATTAAAGAGATCGAATGA
The DNA here is from genome assembly GCA_029955515.1 of Chrysomela aeneicollis. Classification (NCBI taxonomy): domain Eukaryota; kingdom Metazoa; phylum Arthropoda; class Insecta; order Coleoptera; family Chrysomelidae; genus Chrysomela; species Chrysomela aeneicollis. The sequence continues at coordinate 9,856,723 of JARUHQ010000006.1, forward strand.
AACCCTACAACTTAAGTATTTAACATTTTTTTGTAATATGTAGAATAAAGAAGTTACAGGGGGGGCGACGGACTTTTGTTCCTCACATATGTTAATAATACCATCAAAAGATGCATATATTTTAAAATTTTTACATCCATCAGTTATCTTCACAAAGTAGTTATCAAAGTTCTAAGCGTATTCGCGACTAGCGTTATTTTCGGAAATTAAAGGTAGGTACACAAATTAACAAATTCTTACGATATGAAGGCAAGTTTGATCTCCAGCTGATAATTTGCATCGGAATCATGATGTATAGGTATTCGATTTCTACTCATTTACTAATTTTTCCTACGACCACGTATGAAAACGTCAATAATCACACTTTTTTGTTATTCAGAAAGTAGCTCATATCACCATGGTATTGTTCATCTGAAAGAAAAAAAGCACTAGTATTGATATGAAACATATCACAACGGTCGCATGAATTGATAGAAATAATTAGGTATATTGTGAAGGTACTCACTGTCAAAATATAAGCATTCTCAAATCAAATTCATAATGTTTATTGAAATTTTTCTGTCTCGTTTCGAATTATACCGAGAATTCTTTATCTATTAATTTCAATGTGTCTGATACAACACCTCTGAATTCACTGGAACCTATACTCTTTGCTGGAACCATTTCGATGTTGATGACAGCGGGTGAGATCATTCAAAAGAGTACGGCTAAAGTTTTATGGGCGACTTGCTGCTTGCATCAGTTTGATATCACAGTATCACCAAAGAGAAGATTCTTTGGTATCAAAGATGTTTGCAAGGAGTCAAGGACGCACTAACTCGTACGCGCTTGCGCACTAACGTACTTCTATCGTTCTGTATTCCTGGTTGCGTGATTACTGGCGCTAGCAGGCGTATGGTGTCAAGGTTGTTTATGTACGCTGGTGTCAATATCAATAAAATTTGTCCAAACTAAACTAACTCATCAATCAGTAATTCACATAATGAGGAATTGTCAGAGAAGTATTCAAATATCATCTTGAATATGGAAATAAACAATACTTGATATCGAATCAAAACCACCTGAGATTATAGAGACCGCTCAAGTTACATTTTTGACAAGACCTCCCGCGAAATGAACATATTCTGAGTCGTAGGAAAAATAGTGTACAAAACTCGTTGGAAAGTGCATTTCCTTCAATCGTTACGTTTCCGCACTATGCGGCTCGTGCTAAACGACTACTCGTGTGAAATATGTCACTTTCCACACTTGTTGTGTAATATACTATTTATTGTTGTTTCAAGTATACCTATACACAATGCGAATCAATAATATATTATTTTTTACCATTCTTGTTTATTAGACACTGTGTATCTAGAAAGAAGCAGAGTGCGATGTCTCTGATATAAAAAGGACATATCCAGGAAAGCTGAAATTATACAGTACATACATGATACATTTAGTGTACAAATTATATGACCGCAACATCGGACGTTAACATGTATTTATATATGATGCATGATTCAGACATGTATTTGCGAGTGTATTTGTATTTGCTGGGCAATGAATACGAATGAAGCGAATCACATCTCTCAACCATAGCCTGGATGGTAAACTGTAACCTCTATATTAGGAGTAGTCAATATACCCAATGGTGGTCGCATCAGAGTGAAAGGGTAATATTACTCACTCACAAGAATCTATACCTATAGATATTATGATATCATCGAAGTATTTCCATTAATTTCGACATCAATTCGTGAAATTTTCTATAACGAAGGTAACAGTTGGCAAACCTATAACTTCGAATGTTTTTTTCTCATACACCCCCATCATTATTTTTAATAATTCGATATCAGTCACTCACGCGAAGGAAGTCGAACTCATCAAATATCACAGCATGCCCCTCCCAATTTCGACACCCGGTAGCCGCGCTTATTCTTCTGCTTCTTCTTCTTCGCCTCTTCTTCTCGCGCCTGCCGATGATAATTTTCATTGAACCGCAATCGAGTAGGCCACTTCCTCGCTCGTCGGCTTGACTCAAAGGATTCGATCGCCGACAGTCATTTATTGGAATTATTAGTCAATTTTCAGATAGGTTGCCGTGGTGAATCGCAATGATGATTGGAATTAAATGTTGTGAATGGAATTCGGGCGGACTTGGAGGGCACCGATGAATCTCTGCAGGGCCAGCTTTGGCCCAATATCTACAAACAAATGTATTATCACAGATATAACGGAAAATGAAGGAAAAAATCATAATTCTTCTTTAGAGACTAGGGACACTTAGAATCCTTATTAAAATATTCAGTATAGATGCATAAGTTGCTACCCATTAAACACTGCATAGGTATAAGAAGTAATTGTGAAGAACTATATAAGTATAGACTTGCGATCACAAGTTCACATGCGATGTACTAAAATCATTGCCTCCCGCTCGCTCGCATTTGCAATTCAAGTCAATGGTGTTTTGTTCAAAATCGTTTTTAACCGCCAACTTAGTTGCAAAGCAACCCTCGTAATTCTAGGACTTGTATGATCTAGGAAGACGGAGAATAAAGAGCCAGGACAAAGACAAGCGAACAAGCTAGTAAGCCTTTCGCCAAGGAAAGCTAAACAGCTTCTCGAGTTGGACAAAAAAGACTTGAAATTGGTAACGGGACTCCTCACTGGACACTGCCCTCTGAGGTATCACCTCAAAAAGATGGTTAAAACAGAGAGTGATAGTTGCTGCTACTGCGAGAACTTCGCTGAAACTGCAAAACATTCGCTTTGTGAATGCCCAGCACTCTTCTGCAAGAGGCTCAACTTCCTAAAACCCTTCAATATCAGGAAGGAAACTGATGAACTTTGCACGAAGTCTCGGAATCCCGCACACATAAAAACAAATTCTCAAATAAAAACGATATATTTGTTCAACGTCCAATTCTTGTTTTGAAAAAGCGCATTCTTCTTCTGAAATAATTTATTTGAAATGAATTTATTGAATATGTCAATTGTAGAAAATTATTTCACTGGAATATTCATTTGGTATAACAAAATGTTCTCAATTCAAAAAATTCAAAGTATCCAGAAAAAATAATTAAGTTCTTGAAAAATATATCACGGAATGTCTTCTTTCATAATAACATTCAAGATTTAATCTCTGAATAAGTAAATCTCTGAGAAAGTTTCTTTGGATTGACCATAACATTTTCTTGAATATAATTGCGATCCCTTCGAGCCGATAATGTTGCCAAACGGTGTGTGTTGTTTTGGTGCTCTTGTCGTGCATCCATTATTGTTCAACCAGTTCAACCTATTTTATTGATATAGAAATATTGGCTTACCATGAAAGAAAAACTAAGGTCTTAGGAGATATCTGAGGATATAATTACCACTTTTTAGGGGTAAGTGACATGCCTATATCATATCGACGTTCATTCTTGGGTAGGTATTATTGATGTGTATCCAATCAATTAACGTGTAGCTATATCATCTCGAAAACTGATAATTCGTGAAAAACTTGAATAACCAGGATCGGCATAGTGAGTGAAAATTGGGGTTAGGTACCTATGTGCGAATGCACGTTTAAATTTGTTCAAACACTGATTGATCACGTGGTACAACACATGTATGGACAAAAATGAAAACGACCAATCAATGATTTAGTACTTTCAACCCCCCCCCAGACCTACAAAAAAAGTAACCTGGATACCGGATCTAGCGTAAGCAATAAGATCTATGATTGAAACGGTCCAGAGGAGACGCATTCAAAACGTTTTGAACCAGAATCAAGTATGACGTCACAAATGGCTCAAGAAAATGGAGTGTTTCAAAACTGTTTCAAATAGTTTCAAAACAGTTGCTCGCAAAAAAATGCCTCTAAACAAAAAAAAAATATTGCGACGTATCATTTTTTGAACCTACTGTATACTAGAGTGGAGTAGAGAGTGATGAGATCAAATGAAATCAAAACGAGATTGAAAAATGTTAACACAAGATATTATGCCAATTTCAGAATTATCATATTATGTCTCGATCCCCAACACCATTTTGTTCGAAAATTTTTGTTGAATATAATGGTTCGGAATTCCAATGTCAAATTTGGATTCTTAAAATAAGAATTAATGTTACATATGAGAGAGATAAGAGACAATGAGACGAATATGATATACTTTTCAAAACATTAAACTCAAAGAAAAGAGAGAAAAACAAACTAATAGAAAACTTTTATGTACCTACACAGTTGTCTTCACGTATGAGAACTCATTATTGAATGAATAGGGTTGGAATAAAGAATGTCAAAAATCTTCTTGCTAAACCCAAGATTCCTGTTATAACTCCACAGGAAGTTGGCATTACATTCCATAAGCTCAAGTTGGGAAGAGAGAAGGGAATATCTAGGATATTTCCAGGAATAGTCATCATAACATTTTTAGTTCAGAATCTGCGAGTTATCGCCAATTTAATTCAGATGTGCGTTCGCGATTCTAATTATGAAACTATAGCAGGTGATATTTATTTCACGAATATTGGTAACATATGCGAGAAAAGTAATAAATTTTGTGGATAAAGATAAGTGAAGGAACCCATTAGTGCTGAATTATTGTATACATCAGCTTTTCATTGCCAATGATGCAAAATTTATTCGGAGTTATTCAAAGATTTTTTGAGATGAGTAAGGGCTGGTTCATGCTCATACGAATTTCGCAAAATTTATGCGAATAAAATGGTCGCTATGAAGAAATATAATAATAATAATAATAATAATAATAATAAATGCTTTTATTGACTGCAATCATGGTTACATAAAGATGTAGCATATGTAATATATCATGTGCAGTCAAAAGGCAGAGTTAACGCTTATTCATTCCTGGGGGGACTGGATAAGCATTCTCTTCCACTCAACCTACACCTACACAAAAAAAAATTTACCTATCTATATCTATCTATACACAATAGTTTAGTTTACGCAACTTATCAACTAGGTTCAATGCAAAACAAATCAAAATTTAATGGTGTCAGTAAAAAGAATAGCTTTGAGTTTTCTCTTGAATATGGGTAGTTCTGTTTTTTTTATTCCATCGGGTATCCTATTGTACAACCTGGTTATCATGTAACTGAAAGAAGACCGGTACAGAGCTGTAGTGTGAAGAGGGGGAGTCAACCGATATTTAAACCGTACATTGAGGTTATGGACATCTGTTCGAAAGGTGATCTTATTATAGAGATATGCCGGTTTTCTAGATAATATTATTTTATGATACAAACTGCAAGAATATAAGACGATCCTTTTCTGTATACTAAGCCATCCAATACCTTTCAGATAATCAGTGATATGGTCTCTTCTACTCAATCCACATATTAGACGAACGCAAGAGTTCTGAACTAATTGTAAACGGTGCATATTTGACTTCGTTATAGCATGACCGTAAATGACGTTGCCATAGTTTAGATGAGAGAGTACAAGTGTCTCACACAGCATTATTTTACACTTTTTATTCAAAACACTCCTGTTAGAATAAATGAGTTTCAAATTACAAAATGCCCGTTTTATAATCATATTAATGTGCTGATTATATTTGAGTGTCGAATCCATATGCAGACCAAGATTTTTTGTGCAATCCGTATATGGAATTTTTGCATTATTTATCCTAATATCAAGTTTATCTAGATTTCTTTCTCTTACATGCTTCCTACCGAATAGCATAAAGCATGACTTAGAAGGATTGATATCAAGGCAGAACTTATTAGAGATAGTTAGTATAGTGTCCAAATCATTATTGATCTGTATGTTAGCAGTTAAAATTTCGGATTCAGGAAAAGATAAATATAGTTGTGTATCGTCTGCATAGAAGTGACTATCACAAGATGTCAATCGTTTATGAAATTCGTGAGTGTACAAAATAAACAATGTTGGACCTAAGATAGATCCTTGTGGTACCCCACTTTCGACCGCAAGAGGATCTGAAGTATTATTATCCAAGAGAACAGCCTGGAAGCGGTTTGAAAGATAATTTTCTAGCAGCGCAGCAGCTCCGGCAGAGAAACCAATGTAATCGTAATAAAGTTGAAATATTTGAACTTTTTTGCGGATTTTTTTATATTATCATGATATTATGATAACACAGAATGTATATATCAAAAGTGTTGTAGAGTAGGAATTTCAATGTAAGGTATTTATAATTTTCCGATTCGCATCAATTTTGCGAAATTCGTATGTAAGCATCATATGAACCTATACCTAAGTACCTATCTTTATATCTACCTACCTACTAAATAGATATTAATTTTTTTTATTTTGGTGATTGATATTCATAAAGCCAACAAAAAGATCATTGTATAATTGTCATATGGTGGATTCATGTAGCAATTTTAAGTCATAAGTTTTGACTCGTAAGTTTTAAGTTGTATGTAAGTCTTAAGAAGTTCTATCATTGGTTTTCAATATTTCCATTTATAAGTAAGATATACACTTTGACATACCTAAGTATTAGTTTGCGAGTCGTAAGTTTTGAGTAGTAAATAAGTAAGACTGATCATATTTGCGCATGCGATTGAATTCTGTGATTTGTGTCATTTGTCAAGTTCCATACCTGATGGTTTAGAAGGTTTTATCGGTGATTATCTTGTTTATTTAAAATTTCACCATAATTATTAGATTATAAAAACAAAAGATGGATATTGGTGAATTTTAATAAGTGACCACTGACACTGAACTGTTGATCCTAAGACATGACAGTGTCTAGAAACTAGAAATTAAAACTTATGATAAAATTGCTGCATAAATTCACCAGTGGCTGATGAGATGCCAACTGTCCTTTGATGTGAATTCGATTTTCCATACAAAGCTCCAGACCAACATCTCCAAAAAGTTGGCTCAGCGCTCACAAATAATAATCTGCTTTCATTATTTGAAGTAGATCACACGGAATTTTATGTATACCTTATCGTAATAAAATTCTATAGTCTGAGATAGCCGTGATCGTCTAGTGGTTAGGACCCCACGTTGTGGCCGTGGTAACCCAGGTTCGAATCCTGGTCACGGCATGACTTTTTTTTATTAATAATTATTTATTTTTAACAATAAACAACAGGAAATTATACAAATTCAATTATCTGCTAGCCCGAGCACTTCAACAAGTTCTGCTTGGAGGGAATCCTAGGAAGCAAATAACAACAACAACAACTACATGACGGATACCTCCAGAGACCCATATTTTACTTAATTATCACCGTGTAATGTTCAGAGAACATCGTGGGAACCAAGGGAAAGAAGGTAGGAGTTGCTGTTCTTCTTAATTTTCTGGAGATCGTATGCCTCGGGAAACACCTTCCTAGGCAATGAGTTCCAAAGTCTCGATGTTCGTTGGATGTACGAGTCTTTGGAAAGGGACGTTCTGCAGGTCTCTAAAGTGACCACGAAGGGGTGTGAAGACTGAACTTGACGGGTCTATCTCGAAGAGACTGTTAATGTAGGTACGATTGTCGATATTTCAGAAGAGCATCGCCCATGAAAATATCTATAAAACAGAAACAAATCTCCAACCATTCTAAGATGTTCCAGAGAAGTGAGCGAGTTTGTAAGCGAGGCATCATCGACGAAACGAATTGCATTTTTTTGGACATAATCTAATAGTTTCAGGATATGTTTAGGTGCCGCACTCCAAATATGGGAAAAGTATATTCCATGACAGGTTGGATTTGTGCCTTAGATCACAAGGAGCTGACTGGGAGTGAAATAGCTCTTGGCTGGAAACAGAAAACCAAGTTTTTGGGATGCACTTTCGGCAATGGAACTCACGTGATAGTAACGCCAAGCATCGAAATGGATGACTTCAATGGTATGGTTACTCTTATGTAATTATGTTGGGCACAGTGAGATCGGCTTTTCTAGAGAAAAGACATGCATGTGTTTGTTTGCATTGAATTCTACCAGATTATTAGATCCCCACTCGAGAATTATTGCTTAGTCCATATTTATTTTCTTAACATTTCTTCCTCGTTCATTTCTGGTTTGACGGGCCGATATAGGGGCCCTGGAAGAGAAATCTGTATGGAGGGTACTATCATCCGGGAAACTGTGTATAGAACATGAAGTTGCTTCCAACAAATCGTTGATGTGAAGTAGAAATAGTGTTGGTGCTAAAATTGTTCCCTGCGGAACACCAGCATTTATGGGTAGAATATCAAATAAAACTTCATCGACCACTACATGAACTCATGGAGAGACCTCTTTGAGAGAAAACTAGCAAGCAGAGAACACAGCCGGGGAGGCAAACCATAAAATGGAAGCTTGGCGAAGGGTCCCTGGTGCCAAACTCGATCAAATGCCTTGGAAATATCTAATACCACGGCTAAAGTTTCTCCATATTTTTCAATAGATAGCTGCCATAAATTAATGTGAGACGTAAGCGAGCAGGTCACCACTTGATCTCTGATGACAGAAGCCATATTGCCTATCGTTGACAATTCCTGAGTGTTCCAGATATTTCATGAGCTCGATGTTGCAGATAAAATGAATGCACCATGGTGAATGTTGAACAGATTCATGTGTATAAAGTCTCAAGAAGACCAATACACCAATGACAAACACAATGTTTTGGAAACGTCGCACAGACATCACTACCTATCATTTTTTTCGTCAATATAATTGTCAAAATAAGAAACATTGTATCGTTTTTTATTTTTGAATCTCTTCTATTTGAAATGTGCAGTATTACTATGGTCCGAATAGAATTAATCCAATTTTGTGAATATAGAAACGTACCCTATAATTATGTAGGTATACTTACTATAGATTTTTGTTATGTTTAATTGTATGTATCTACCGCGTCTGACCATTTTTAGCAATTTTAAGAAGATTTACTCGGAAAGAACTACTTTTGGTGGGTATTTCCCAAACATTTCCACATAATTGTCATTACGAATAAACCTATACTTCAATCGAAGTACAAACTATTTCATTATATAAGAAACCATTGTTACAGGGCCCTGAAGATCGATTGAATTGAAATTGAAAAGTCGAAAAAAACCAATAGTTTTGTATCCAATTCATTTTGATCCTATAATCCAGTGAAGTAGTTGTTTTATTTTCGTTACTTAACAGTCATCATTCAAAATGTGCGTTTGATTTTATAAATAGGTAAGAAACGACGACACAAGTACTTATTTTATTTTCGCTAGTCATTATCAACAAATGAAAACAATTATATAAAACGATTTGACAGACTCTGAGTTACCATCAATTGCGATCTACCTACACCTACCATAATATTATATGGTACCAAGCACAGTGGTGCAGTTTCATTAGATGTTGACCCCTTTTCAAATTGGAAAAATGATTTCATGATATCGTTGGCTTGAATCTCTATACTAATGAAAGTAGTTGAAATGTCAAAGTTATGATTCATAGCCGAATTCAACATCAGACTCAAACGTTCATTATTCACGTAAGCATGTTACCATACAAAAAAAACACCATGCAACTAATGCAGTCTACTACATCATCGTGAATTAAGTGTGGTTTGCTGAGTTGAGAGTGAATCAATTTATTGCTCCCAAACCGTGCCAAATCGTTCACATGTCACTAGATAGTGCGAAGTTTACCTCCTAGTTGAAATGGATGTTTTTTCCCATTATATTCAGCATTCATAAATAGCACTAATGAAATTAATTATCGAACAGAACATTTGTTTGGGTAATTCATGTCCTATCATGTCCCCTCTCAATTGGAAAAAACTTCTGGGGCATATTGAGGAACCATAGACAAGCAGTTTGAGATAAGAGACTGATGTCCGAAATTGCATGGTTTTCAAAATACAGGGTGTCAAAGTTTTTTTCAAAAAACTTGTTTTTATTAATATTTCAAAGACACGTAAACCGATTTTCTTGAAATTTGCTAGTGATGTAAGCTTTAATAAGACGCTCAGTTAGCACTAATTAAATGTTAATTATGACTTCCAGTGGCGCCCCGGGGGACAGTGTCACGAATAAATATGACAAAAAATGTACGCTGCTGACTTTTTTTAAAAATTTTATATATTTTTTAGGAAGCTCAGTTAAAAATACAACTTTTTTGTCACTTGATATTTTTTCGTATCTCTCTCCGTTTTCGAGAAAATTTTTTTATTAAAAACTTTATTGAAAGGTTCATTATTATTAGAAAGAAAAACAAGGAGGCTTTTTTACAAATAATTTATTATTAATTAGTGAAGCAAATGCTCAAAGTGTCCACCATGCATTTCGATGCATTTTCTGCACCTGTCGAGCCAGGATTCGCGCACCCGAGCAAACACGCCTGGATTGTTCGCGATAAATTCCGCTGCCACCACAACTCTAGCAACTAGGTCCTCCATGGTCGGCACAGGAGTTGCATAGATCAACCGTTCCATTTCGCCCCAAAGAAAAAAGTCCAGGGGGGCCAAGTCCGGCGACCTTGCTGGCCAAGGGACGGGACCACCTCTACCAATCCACCTGTTGTTGTAGGTTTGGTCGAGGTAACCTCTCACGGTGCGCGCAAAATGCGCTGGACAACCATCGTGTTGGAACCAGGCCTCTCTACGCAACTGGAGGGGTACATCTTCCAGCAGCTCGGGCAGAATATCTCGCAAAAAAACTAGATAGTTATTCCCGTTGAGGTGATCAGGTAGAACGTACGGCCCAATCAAATGGTCGCCAAGAATACCTGCCCAAACATTAACACCAAACTTCTGCTGATATCCTCTGATGTGCGTAGCATGGGGATTTTGTTCGCTCCACTCGTGGTTATTACGAGGATTGAATGTCCCCTCGCGCGAAAATCCTTTTTCATCGCTCGTGAAGATTATACTTAAAAAATCAGCGTTTTCATCCGCTTGACAGAGCAACCACTCGCAGAACTCGAGCCGCCGAGGAGCGTCGTCAGGCAGTAGATGCTGCACCTTTTGCAGTTTAAATGGATAGAGATCGTGGATTTTCAATACTCGATGGACAGTATTTTTGCTGCAATCAAGTTGCGACGCAATCAGACGAGTGCTAGTGTTGGGCTCATTCTGAATGCGTGCCATGACTTCATCCTCAACGGCATCTCTGATCGGAAACTGCCTTGCAAATTCTCGAATAGGCTGCAAAGATAACAAAGCCTCTTAGATTGGCTGTAAAACAGAAACGCGCAAGAAAAAAAACACAGAAAGTTGCCATTTCTGCAATACTTACCACGAATGAGCCGGTCTCCCGTAGATTTTGAAGAATTTTGATAAAAATCTTATGGTTTGGCAATTCACGATTTGGGAACCGCTGCCCGTACAACCGTTGTGCTAACAAAGAATTACCCCGCGCTTCCCCATACAAGAGATGCATATCTGCAAGCTCGGCTAATTCAAACCGATTCATTTTTGCAATTAGTGTAACGTTTGAAGATAATTAAGTACTTAGAAACTGACACTTTTACTAAAGTTTGACATGTTTTAGATTTTCAGATAATGAACCTTTCAATAAAGTTTTCAATAAAAAATTTTTCTCGAAAACGGAGAGAGATACGAAAAAATATCAAGTGACAAAAAAGTTGTATTTTTAACTGAGCTTTCTGAAAAATATATAAAATTTTTAAAAAAAGTCAGCAGCGTACATTTTTTGTCATTTTTATTCGTGACACTGTCCCCCGGGGCGCCACTGGAAGTCATAATTAACATTTAATTAGTGCTAACTGAGCGTCTTATTAAAGCTTACATCACTAGCAAATTTCAAGAACATCGGTTAACGTGTCTTTGAAATATTAATAAAAAAAAGTTTTTTGAAAAAAACTTTGACACCCTGTATTTTGAAAACCATGCACTTCCGGACATCAGTCTCTCATCTCAAACTGCTTGTCTATGGTTCCTCAATATGCCCCAGAAGTTTTTTCCAATTGAGAGGGGACACCCTGTATATTATAAAGGAGTTTGTCTGCAATAGTACATTACATAACAAGCGTGGAAAATGGCATATTCTGCACGAGTGGTGTCTATTAGATATTACGGTCGATTTGCATATTTTAGGTGATAAGTGAAAACTTTTTCGAAAATTCTAGGAGTGAATTGACAAGTTTTGCCATCAGCTTTGAGAAAGAAAAGTTTTGTCTGCCTTAGTGTTGTCTTGGTCATCAAGATCTCAAATAAATTCCCATTGGCATTGGACCAAATAAAGTACTTTGCTAAGACCATATGCATTGTATTCAATGGATTCCATGCACTGACAAAGAAATACTCATTCACTCCGAAACTAGGAGCGAACAAGTACAAATACAATAATTATTTTGCTACGGCCTCTCTTGTAGCCTAGCATGATATCAATTCGTTTCAATACAATTACTTGCATAAATTGCCTTCAATAGGATTTTTCTATTTAAAACAAATATATTCCGATCTACTCTGAACAGGTTGACTCTGCTAAGAAAACACTTATTTTCCTCAGGTAGGTTATTTATTTATTCCCTACCAACCTTACTGTGATAAATAAAAATCAACTTCCATCTAATTGATAATGGGATTTGCTTCGATCAGAAGCGCATGCGTAATTGAATTCCCCATCAATACATTAATCAATTGATCGGAATCTTCAGATGTTGGTGCATGAAGCGGGTGATGCATATTGTCTGCGAGTGTGAATACATGGTGGTGGAATGATATTATTGGGTTCAAGTTGCAATAAATCTGATTCAAAGACGAGAATAAACTAGGTTCCATTTCGGGAATTAGTCACTGAATGAACAGGGCAATCCATCGCACGATAGTCATGTGACATTTTTTTGATGACCTTCTTTCCAGTATACCTTCTGAAACTTATTTGCAGCCTTCCTCATATTTATTTTATTAGTGGCATTCCAATTTGAAAATGTCACTTGACTCTGTTTAAATTCGTATTTGATCCCGCTGTATATTCGATATAATGTCCTATTATAGAACTTGCATCTGTTGCGTACTTTACCTACGTATTCGAATCAGATTTATAATCATGAAATGGTGATTTCGATTCGTTGCTGTACAGGATGATTGATAGAATACTCTACATTTGAAAATAAAACTATACCGTTCAAATTTTTCGACGTTTCGACTAGTTATTAAGATATCTTATGAATACTGTATGAAAGATCAATAACTAGTCGAAACTTCGTCAAATTTAGACTGTATAATTTTATTTCCAAAAGTAGATTATTCTTTCATTCATCCTGTACAGCATCTGCTCGGAATGAATTCAAATTGAACGACCCTACTAAAGCGATTTGGTTATCTATCCACAAAACCTACTAATAACTATTTGAAAATATATTAACAGTAGCAAGAGGAATGTCCTGTGATATAATACGACACTCTATTTAAAGCAAATAAATCATTTCTAGCAAAATGGTTCTATTTGACTCAACAAATGAACTGCTTTGGCGCCTATTTCAGGCAGATATTTTGCTGTTATAATGCAATTTCTATTTACTACTAATAGAAATTTCTCTCAGTGTACATTGTATATTTTCCTCTCTCTCCTATATACTGAAAAAATCCTTAAATAATTACTGAACTTATGGAACCTGATCAGTTCGACCCTGAATTTTGTCCGCGTTTTTTTTACCTCATGAGAAGAAACAAATCAAGTGCGAACAACAAATTTAACAAATCGATGGTGGCTTCAGCACGTGAAAACATTCGACAGTGACCAAATGGCTATCTGATCGAAAAAGCTCCACTCGTTCAGATGTTCTCTCGGGTTGTTCACTAATGATTATTATCCTGAACCCCGATAAAACAATCGCCCATCCACGGCTATCTCGATGTGTATCGACAAGTAATGGTCGCTTCTCGATGGCTTTTTGTTCAGTAAATAACCGATGAAAAAGGCCTACCAAGAAAAAAACATACAGTCTCGCCCCAATAAAAATTCATGACTGTTGTTTTATGCTCTCCTAAGACAAAAGGCATAAAATAGATAGTTATCACTTTATTATTGGCCATATAATTTTGATTAGTGGATAATTTTGTGTGCTTAATTCTGTTATAAATACCTGGCATTGTTTTTATTGCAAGGGTTGTGGAATTGATGGGGCGATAATTTTTTATGCGGTTTTATGGAATCTCGTATAAAGTCTTTAGTAGGCTGTTAATACTCCAAGATAGTTGCCTCCCGAAGATATTTTCTATGTTCAACTTCTGATTTCAGTCATCCAATTATATTTTCTATATTCTCAGTTTAAGTTTCAGATATGCATTGCACATACCGAAAGAAGTCAGCTGTTGTTCCGTATTGTTTTCTTTACCAATGAACACAAACAAGTGTAATATACGTTTACATGTTGTAACAATATTGATAGAATATATGGAGTTTGATCCTTGATGAATTCCTAGTTTATTTTTGTTTCACACTTTTTGAAAAATAAAGTGGTGGGGGAACGTCAAATTATGTTTTTTCTAAATGTCTGTATCTCTGGTTATCTTCAAAAAAATTCAACAGTCTTGGGCTCGTTGAGAAGACATTATTCCTGTTCTATCGACTGTGATTCGAATTGGTTTCATATTTATATCGTGATTTTGAACAAAAAAATTTAATGCAATGGTATGCATATTATTACACGATGAAATACAGGAAATGAACCTCAACCCATGACCTCAACAGACCAACGAAAACCGCAACATGATAGCTTTTCGCTAACAAAAAATATTAACGATCAAAGTTGGAAAAATGATTTATTGCATTAATCTTTCAAAATAAACAATTTACCAAAATCAACAATAAAAGAAATCACGAAAAAAACTACCAAGAAACATAATAAGTGGCCCCTCAGATATCATTTTCAATACAAGAAATGAGTCTCTGACGAGTGGATGAAACATAAATTTTAACTTCAGCCGCTGAAATATTCATTATTACAATCATAATTTTTTTATTCGATGAGGTGGGTTCGTATCTCCGCAGCTCTCCCTTTTTTTTGTTCTTTTTCTATTCTCTGCACCGCGTTATATGTACAAATCGGGATTCAGTTATATCGGTAAGTTATGTTTATAAGGTACTTTGATATTTTTCATAAGAGACTAGTCAACTAGACATTTTTCAGCTATAGTCGTAGATAAAGCATAGTCTTCTACTCGCGTTCAATGGCTATCCTCGAGAATGATAGCCATTATAAGCTCGTTGAAGAATATATTACAAAGTTGATTCTTCAAGACGATATACGAAACTGCCGCCTATGCATGTTGATGTTAACATGGTGGCGCTGGCTGTTGGCAAATTGAATTTATATTCATCTCCGAGAGTTTTTCCTTGCCTACGGAAGCGCTGAAGGGCCACATAGGAGCGTTTTTTTCAAACTCGGCTAACAGTCGACTTTTTCGCAGAGCAGTGTTGCCAATAAGGCGCAAAAAGCGCAATATTTGCGCTTTTCAACTGTGTTTTGTGCCATTGCGATCGAATTCCAGCCACCCTGTACATTATTTCACCATATCCATTTTCTCGTCGTTGATCATTCAGCAGTGATTCGAGTTATTAAATGTAGCACAAGTCACTCAATCTGAAAATGGAAGTAGTGGATGAACGTTTGGAAACTTTGATTCGTTATTACTTCCATATGGGATTACAGGATAGGACATTCATTTGTATTTATTGTCCTTAAATAGCGCAATGGCGCAAAACACAGTTGAAAAGAGCAAATATTGCGCTTTTTGCGCCTTATTGGCAACACTTCTCGGCGAAAAAGTCGGCTGTTAGCCTAGTTTAAGTCGGCTATATATTAACAGCCGACTTAAACTCGGCTAACAGCCGACTTAAACTCGGCTAACAGCCGACTTTGAAACTCGGCTAACAGCCGACTTTAAAACTCGGCTAACAGCCGACTTAAACTCGTCTAACAGCCGACTTAAACTCGTCTAACAGCCGACTTGAACTCGGCTAACAGCCGATTTAAACTCGGCTAACAGCCGACTCTGAAACACGGCTAACAGCCGACTTTAAAACTCGGCTGTTAGCCGACTTAAACTCGTCTAACAGCCGACTTTGAAACTCGTCTAACAGCCGACTTAAACTCGTCTAACAGCCGACTTAAACTCGGCTAACAGCCGACTTTGAAACTCGTCTAACAGCCGACTTGAACTCGGCTAACAGCCGATTTAAACTCGTCTAACAGCCGACTTTGAAACTCGTCTAACAGCCGACTTGAACTCGGCTAACAGCCGATTTAAACTCGGCTAACAGCCGACTCTGAAACACGGCTAACAGCCGACTTTAAAACTCGGCTGTTAGCCGATTTAAACTCGTCTAACAGCCGACTTTGAAACTCGTCTAACAGCCGACTTAAACTCGTCTAACAGCCGACTTAAACTCGGCTAACAGCCGACTTTGAAACTCGTCTAACAGCCGACTTGAACTCGGCTAACAGCCGATTTAAACTCGGCTAACAGCCGACTCTGAAACACGGCTAACAGCCGACTTTAAAACTCGGCTGTTAGCCGATTTAAACTCGTCTAACAGCCGACTTTGAAACTCGTCTAACAGCCGACTTAAACTCGTCTAACAGCCGACTTAAACTCGGCTAACAGCCGACTTTGAAACTCGTCTAACAGCCGACTTGAACTCGACTAACAGCCGATTTAAACTCGGCTAACAGCCGACTCTGAAACACGGCTAACAGCCGACTTTAAAACTCGGCTGTTAGCCGATTTAAACTCGTCTAACAGCCGACTTTGAAACTCGTCTAACAGCCGACTTAAACTCGTCTAACAGCCGACTTAAACTCGGCTAACAGCCGACTTTGAAACTCGTCTAACAGCCGACTTGAACTCGGCTAACAGCCGATTTAAACTCGGCTAACAGCCGACTCTGAAACACGGCTAACAGCCGACTTTAAAACTCGGCTGTTAGCCGATTTAAACTCGTCTAACAGCCGACTTTGAAACTCGTCTAACAGCCGACTTAAACTCGTCTAACAGCCGACTTAAACTCGGCTAACAGCCGACTTTGAAACTCGTCTAACAGCCGACTTGAACTCGGCTAACAGCCGATTTAAACTCGGCTAACAGCCGACTCTGAAACACGGCTAACAGCCGACTTTAAAACTCGGCTGTTAGCCGATTTAAACTCGTCTAACAGCCGACTTTGAAACTCGTCTAACAGCCGACTTAAACTCGTCTAACAGCCGACTTAAACTCGGCTAACAGCCGACTTTGAAACTCGTCTAACAGCCGACTTGAACTCGGCTAACAGCCGACTTTGAAACTCGTCTAACAGCCGACTTGAACTCGGCTAACAGCCGATTTAAACTCGGCTAACAGCCGACTCTGAAACACGGCTAACAGCCGACTTTAAAACTCGGCTGTTAGCCGACTTAAACTCGTCTAACAGCCGACTTTGAAACTCGTCTAACAGCCGACTTAAACTCGTCTAACAGCCGACTTAAACTCGGCTAACAGCCGACTTTGAAACTCGTCTAACAGCCGACTTGAACTCGGCTAACAGCCGATTTAAACTCGTCTAACAGCCGACTCTGAAACACGGCTAACAGCCGACTTTAAAACTCGGCTGTTAGCCGACTTAAACTCGTCTAACAGCCGACTTTGAAACTCGTCTAACAGCCGACTTAAACTCGTCTAACAGCCGACTTAAACTCGGCTAACAGCCGACTTTGAAACTCGTCTAACAGCCGACTTGAACTCGGCTAACAGCCGACTTTGAAACTCGTCTAACAGCCGACTTGAACTCGGCTAACAGCCGATTTAAACTCGGCTAACAGCCGACTCTGAAACACGGCTAACAGCCGACTTTAAAACTCGGCTGTTAGCCGACTTAAACTCGTCTAACAGCCGACTTTGAAACTCGTCTAACAGCCGACTTAAACTCGTCTAACAGCCGACTTAAACTCGGCTAACAGCCGACTTTGAAACTCGTCTAACAGCCGACTTGAACTCGGCTAACAGCCGATTTAAACTCGTCTAACAGCCGACTTTGAAACTCGTCTAACAGCCGACTTGAACTCGGCTAACAGCCGATTTAAACTCGGCTAACAGCCGACTCTGAAACACGGCTAACAGCCGACTTTAAAACTCGGCTGTTAGCCGACTTAAACTCGTCTAACAGCCGACTTTGAAACTCGTCTAACAGCCGACTTAAACTCGTCTAACAGCCGACTTAAACTCGTCTAACAGCCGACTTAAACTCGGCTAACAGCCGACTTTGAAACTCGTCTAACAGCCGACTTGAACTCGGCTAACAGCCGATTTAAACTCGTCTAACAGCCGACTTTGAAACTCGTCTAACAGCCGACTTGAACTCGGCTAACAGCCGATTTAAACTCGGCTAACAGCCGACTCTGAAACACGGCTAACAGCCGACTTTAAAACTCGGCTGTTAGCCGACTTAAACTCGTCTAACAGCCGACTAAAACTCGTCTAACAGCCGACTTAAACTCGGCTAACAGCCGACTTAAACTCGTCTAACAGCCGACTTTAAAACTCGGCTGTTAGCCGACTTAAACTCGTCTAACAGCCGACTTTGAAACTCGTCTAACAGCCGACTTAAACTCGTCTAACAGCCGACTTTAAAACTCGGCTGTTAGCCGACTTAAACTCGTCTAACAGCCGACTTTGAAACTCGTCTAACAGCCGACTTGAACTCGGCTAACAGCCGATTTAAACTCGTCTAACAGCCGACTTTGAAACTCGTCTAACAGCCGACTTGAACTCGGCTAACAGCCGATTTAAACTCGGCTAACAGCCGACTCTGAAACACGGCTAACAGCCGACTTTAAAACTCGGCTGTTAGCCGACTTAAACTCGTCTAACAGCCGACTTTGAAACTCGTCTAACAGCCGACTTAAACTCGTCTAACAGCCGACTTAAACTCGGCTAACAGCCGACTTTGAAACTCGTCTAACAGCCGACTTGAACTCGTCTAACAGCCGACTTTAAAACTCGGCTGTTAGCCGACTTAAACTCGTCTAACAGCCGACTTTGAAACTCGTCTAACAGCCGACTTGAACTCGGCTAACAGCCGATTTAAACTCGTCTAACAGCCGACTTTGAAACTCGTCTAACAGCCGACTTAAACTCGTCTAACAGCCGACTTTAAAACTCGGCTGTTAGCCGACTTAAACTCGTCTAACAGCCGACTTTGAAACTCGTCTAACAGCCGACTTGAACTCGGCTAACAGCCGATTTAAACTCGTCTAACAGCCGACTTTGAAACTCGTCTAACAGCCGACTTGAACTCGGCTAACAGCCGATTTAAACTCGGCTAACAGCCGACTCTGAAACACGGCTAACAGCCGACTTTAAAACTCGGCTGTTAGCCGACTTAAACTCGTCTAACAGCCGACTTTGAAACTCGTCTAACAGCCGACATAAACTCGTCTAACAGCCGACTTAAACTCGGCTAACAGCCGACTTTGAAACTCGTCTAACAGCCGATTTAAACTCGTCTAACAGCCGACTTTGAAACTCGTCTAACAGCCGACTTGAACTCGGCTAACAGCCGATTCAAACTCGTCTAACAGCCGACTTTGAAACTCGTCTAACAGCCGACTTAAACTCGTCTAACAGCCGACTTTGAAACTCGTCTAACAGCCGACTTAAACTCGTCTAACAGCCGACTTAAACTCGGCTAACAGCCGACTTTGAAACTCGTCTAACAGCCGAATTGAACTCGTCTAACAGCCGACTTTAAAACTCGGCTGTTAGCCGACTTAAACTCGTCTAACAGCCGACTTTGAAACTCGTCTAACAGCCGACTTGAACTCGGCTAACAGCCGATTTAAACTCGTCTAACAGCCGACTTTGAAACTCGTCTAACAGCCGACTTAAACTCGTCTAACAGCCGACTTTAAAACTCGGCTGTTAGCCGACTTAAACTCGTCTAACAGCCGACTTTGAAACTCGTCTAACAGCCGACTTGAACTCGGCTAACAGCCGATTTAAACTCGTCTAACAGCCGACTTTGAAACTCGTCTAACAGCCGACTTGAACTCGGCTAACAGCCGATTTAAACTCGGCTAACAGCCGACTCTGAAACACGGCTAACAGCCGACTTTAAAACTCGGCTGTTAGCCGACTTAAACTCGTCTAACAGCCGACTAAAACTCGTCTAACAGCCGACTTAAACTCGGCTAACAGCCGACTTAAACTCGTCTAACAGCCGACTTTAAAACTCGGCTGTTAGCCGACTTAAACTCGTCTAACAGCCGACTAAAACTCGTCTAACAGCCGACTTAAACTCGGCTAACAGCCGACTTAAACTCGTCTAACAGCCGACTTTAAAACTCGGCTGTTAGCCGACTTAAACTCGTCTAACAGCCGACTTTGAAACTCGTCTAACAGCCGACTTAAACTCGTCTAACAGCCGACTTTAAAACTCGGCTGTTAGCCGACTTAAACTCGTCTAACAGCCGACTTTGAAACTCGTCTAACAGCCGACTTGAACTCGGCTAACAGCCGATTTAAACTCGTCTAACAGCCGACTTTGAAACTCGTCTAACAGCCGACTTGAACTCGGCTAACAGCCGATTTAAACTCGGCTAACAGCCGACTCTGAAACACGGCTAACAGCCGACTTTAAAACTCGGCTGTTAGCCGACTTAAACTCGTCTAACAGCCGACTTTGAAACTCGTCTAACAGCCGACTTAAACTCGTCTAACAGCCGACTTAAACTCGGCTAACAGCCGACTTTGAAACCCGTCTAACAGCCGACTTGAACTCGTCTAACAGCCGACTTTAAAACTCGGCTGTTAGCCGACTTAAACTCGTCTAACAGCCGACTTTGAAACTCGTCTAACAGCCGACTTGAACTCGGCTAACAGCCGATTTAAACTCGTCTAACAGCCGACTTTGAAACTCGTCTAACAGCCGACTTAAACTCGTCTAACAGCCGACTTTAAAACTCGGCTGTTAGCCGACTTAAACTCGTCTAACAGCCGACTTTGAAACTCGTCTAACAGCCGACTTGAACTCGGCTAACAGCCGATTTAAACTCGTCTAACAGCCGACTTTGAAACTCGTCTAACAGCCGACTTGAACTCGGCTAACAGCCGATTTAAACTCGGCTAACAGCCGACTCTGAAACACGGCTAACAGCCGACTTTAAAACTCGGCTGTTAGCCGACTTAAACTCGTCTAACAGCCGACTTTGAAACTCGTCTAACAGCCGACTTAAACTCGTCTAACAGCCGACTTAAACTCGGCTAACAGCCGACTTTGAAACTCGTCTAACAGCCGATTTAAACTCGTCTAACAGCCGACTTTGAAACTCGTCTAACAGCCGACTTGAACTCGGCTAACAGCCGATTTAAACTCGGCTAACAGCCGACTCTGAAACACGGCTAACAGCCGACTTTAAAACTCGGCTGTTAGCCGACTTAAACTCGTCTAACAGCCGACTAAAACTCGTCTAACAGCCGACTTAAACTCGGCTAACAGCCGACTTAAACTCGTCTAACAGCCGACTTTAAAACTCGGCTGTTAGCCGACTTAAACTCGTCTAACAGCCGACTTAAACTCGTCTAACAGCCGACTTAAACTCGTCTAACAGCCGACTTGAACTCGGCTAACAGCCGATTTAAACTCGGCTAACAGCCGACTCTGAAACACGGCTAACAGCCGACTTTAAAACTCGGCTGTTAGCCGACTTAAACTCGTCTAACAGCCGACTTTGAAACTCGGCTAACAGCCGACTTTGAAACTCGGCTAACAGCCGACTTTAAAACTCGGCTAACAGCCGACTTAAACTCGTCTAACAGCCGACTTTAAAACTCGGCTAACATCCGACTTAAACTCGTCTAACAGCCGACTAAAACTCGTTTAACAGCCGACTTAAACTCGTCTAACAGCCGACTAAAACTCGTCTAACAGCCGACTTAAACTCGGCTAACAGCCGACTTAAACTCGTCTAACAGCCGACTTTAAAACTCGGCTAACAGCCGACTTAAACTCGTCTAACAGCCGACTTAAACTCGTCTAACAGCCGACTTAAACTCGTCTAACAGCCGACTTGAACTCGGCTAACAGCCGATTTAAACTCGGCTAACAGCCGACTCTGAAACACGGCTAACAGCCGACTTTAAAACTCGGCTGTTAGCCGACTTAAACTCGTCTAACAGCCGACTTTGAAACTCGTCTAACAGCCGACTTAAACTCGTCTAACAGCCGACTTAAACTCGGCTAACAGCCGACTTAAACTCGGCTAACAGCCGACTTTGAAACTCGGCTAACAGCCGACTTTAAAACTCGGCTAACAGCCGACTTAAACTCGTCTAACAGCCGACTTTAAAACTCGGCTAACAGCCGACTTAAACTCGTCTAACAGCCGACTAAAACTCGTTTAACAGCCGACTTAAACTCGTCTAACAGCCGACTAAAACTCGTCTAACAGCCGACTTAAACTCGGCTAACAGCCGACTTAAACTCGTCTAACAGCCGACTTTAAAACTCGGCTGTTAGCCGACTTAAACTCGTCTAACAGCCGACTTGAACTCGTCTAACAGCCGACTTAAACTCGTCTAACAGCCGACTTGAACTCGGCTAACAGCCGATTTAAACTCGGCTAACAGCCGACTCTGAAACACGGCTAACAGCCGACTTTAAAACTCGGCTGTTAGCCGACTTAAACTCGTCTAACAGCCGACTTTGAAACTCGTCTAACAGCCGACTTAAACTCGTCTAACAGCCGACTTAAACTCGGCTAACAGCCGACTTAAACTCGGCTAACAGCCGACTTTGAAACTCGGCTAACAGCCGACTTTAAAACTCGGCTAACAGCCGACTTAAACTCGTCTAACAGCCGACTTTAAAACTCGGCTAACAGCCGACTTAAACTCGTCTAACAGCCGACTAAAACTCGTTTAACAGCCGACTTAAACTCGTCTAACAGCCGACTAAAACTCGTCTAACAGCCGACTTAAACTCGGCTAACAGCCGACTTAAACTCGTCTAACAGCCGACTTTAAAACTCGGCTGTTAGCCGACTTAAACTCGTCTAACAGCCGACTAAAACTCGGCTAACAGCCGACTTAAACTCGTCTAACAGCCGACTTTAAAACTCGGCTGTTAGCCGACTTAAACTCGTCTAACAGCCGACTTTAAAACTCGGCTGTTAGCCGACTTAAACTCGTCTAACAGCCGACTTAAACTCGTCTAACAGCCGACTTTAAAACTCGGCTAACAGCCGACTTAAACTCGTCTAACAGCCGACTAAAACTCGTTTAACAGCCGACTTAAACTCGGCTAACAGCCGACTTAAACTCGTCTAACAGCCGACTTTAAAACTCGGCTGTTAGCCGACTTAAACTCGTCTAACAGCCGACTAAAACTCGTCTAACAGCCGACTTAAACTCGGCTAACAGCCGACTTAAACTCGTCTAACAGCCGACTTTAAAACTCGGCTGTTAGCCGACTTAAACTCGTCTAACAGCCGACTAAAACTCGGCTAACAGCCGACTTAAACTCGTCTAACAGCCGACTTTAAAACTCGGCTGTTAGCCGACTTAAACTCGTCTAACAGCCGACTTAAACTCGTCTAACAGCCGACTTTAAAACTCGGCTGTTAGCCGACTTAAACTCGTCTAACAGCCGACTAAAACTCGTCTAACAGCCGACTTAAACTCGGCTAACAGCCGACTTAAACTCGTCTAACAGCCGACTTTAAAACTCGGCTGTTAGCCGACTTAAACTCGTCTAACAGCCGACTAAAACTCGGCTAACAGCCGACTTAAACTCGTCTAACAGCCGACTTTAAAACTCGGCTGTTAGCCGACTTAAACTCGTCTAACAGCCGACTAAAACTCGGCTAACAGCCGACTTAAACTCGGCTAACAGCCGACTTAAACTCGTCTAACAGCCGACTTTAAAACTCGGCTGTTAGCCGACTTAAACTCGTCTAACAGCCGACTTAAACTCGTCTAACAGCCGACTTTAAAACTCGGCTAACAGCCGACTTAAACTCGTCTAACAGCCGACTAAAACTCGTTTAACAGCCGACTTAAACTCGGCTAACAGCCGACTTAAACTCGTCTAACAGCCGACTTTAAAACTCGGCTGTTAGCTGACTTAAACTCGTCTAACAGCCGACTAAAACTCGTCTAACAGCCGACTTAAACTCGGCTAACAGCCGACTTAAACTCGTCTAACAGCCGACTTTAAAACTCGGCTGTTAGCCGACTTAAACTCGTCTAACAGCCGACTAAAACTCGGCTAACAGCCGACTTAAACTCGGCTAACAGCCGACTTTGAAACTCGTCTAACAGCCGACTTAAACTCGGCTAACAGTCGACTCAAACTCGGCTAACAGCCGACTTTGAAACTCGTCTAACAGCCGACTTAAACTCGGCTAACAGCCGACTTTGAAACTCGTCTAACAGCCGACTTAAACTCGTCTAACAGCCGACTTAAACTCGGCTAACAGCCGACTTAAACTCGGCTGTTAGATGACTTAAACTCGTCTAACAGCCGACTAAAACTCGTCTAACAGCCGACTTAAACTCGGCTAACAGCTGACTTAAACTCGTCTAACAGCCGACTCAAACTCGGCTAACAGCCGACTTTAAAACTCGGCTGTTAGCCGACTTAAACTCGTCTAACAGCCGACTTAAACTCGTCTAACAGCCGACTTAAACTCGGCTAACAGCCGACTTTGAAACTCGTCTAACAGCCGACTTAAACTCGTCTAACAGCCGACTTAAACTCGGCTAACAGCCGACTTAAACTCGGCTAACAGCCGACTTAAACTCGTCTAACAGCCGACTTAAACTCGTCTAACAGCCGACTTAAACTCGGCTAACAGCCGACTTAAACTCGGCTAACAGCCGACTTTGAAACTCGTCTAACAGCCGACTTAAACTCGTCTAACAGCCGACTTAAACTCGGCTAACAGCCGACTTAAACTCGGCTAACAGCCGACTTAAACTCGTCTAACAGCCGACTTAAACTCGTCTAACAGCCGACTAAAACTCGTCTAACAGCCGACTTAAACTCGGCTAACAACCGACTTAAACTCGTCTAACAGCCGACTTTAAAACTCGGCTGTTAGCCGACTTAAACTCGTCTAACAGCCGACTAAAACTCGGCTAACAGCCGACTTAAACTCGTCTAACAGCCGACTTTAAAACTCGGCTGTTAGCCGACTTAAACTCGGCTAACAGCCGACTCAAACTCGTCTAACAGCCGACTTTAAAACTCGGCTGTTAGCCGACTTAAACTCGTCTAACAGCCGACTAAAACTCGTCTAACAGCCGACTTAAACTCGGCTAACAGCCGACTTAAACTCGTCTAACAGCCGACTTTAAAACTCGGCTGTTAGCCGA
This sequence comes from Chrysomela aeneicollis, assembly GCA_029955515.1. Classification (NCBI taxonomy): domain Eukaryota; kingdom Metazoa; phylum Arthropoda; class Insecta; order Coleoptera; family Chrysomelidae; genus Chrysomela; species Chrysomela aeneicollis. Next base: position 9,881,961 of record JARUHQ010000006.1, read on the forward strand.
CTTAAACTCGTCTAACAGCCGACTAAAACTCGGCTAACAGCCGACTTAAACTCGTCTAACAGCCGACTTTAAAACTCGGCTGTTAGCCGACTTAAACTCGTCTAACAGCCGACTAAAACTCGGCTAACAGCCGACTTAAACTCGGCTAACAGCCGACTTAAACTCGTCTAACAGCCGACTTTAAAACTCGGCTGTTAGCCGACTTAAACTCGTCTAACAGCCGACTTAAACTCGTCTAACAGCCGACTTTAAAACTCGGCTAACAGCCGACTTAAACTCGTCTAACAGCCGACTAAAACTCGTTTAACAGCCGACTTAAACTCGGCTAACAGCCGACTTAAACTCGTCTAACAGCCGACTTTAAAACTCGGCTGTTAGCCGACTTAAACTCGTCTAACAGCCGACTAAAACTCGTCTAACAGCCGACTTAAACTCGGCTAACAGCCGACTTAAACTCGTCTAACAGCCGACTTTAAAACTCGGCTAACAGCCGACTTAAACTCGGCTAACAGCCGACTTTGAAACTCGTCTAACAGCCGACTTAAACTCGGCTAACAGCCGACTTAAACTCGTCTAACAGCCGACTTTAAAACTCGTCTAACAGCCGACTAAAACTCGGCTAACAGCCGACTTAAACTCGGCTAACAGCCGACTTAAACTCGTCTAACAGCCGACTTTAAAACTCGGCTAACAGCCGACTTAAACTCGGCTAACAGCCGACTTTGAAACTCGTCTAACAGCCGACTTAAACTCGGCTAACAGCCGACTTAAACTCGGCTGTTAGCCGACTTAAACTCGTCTAACAGCCGACTAAAACTCGTCTAACAGCCGACTTAAACTCGGCTAACAGCCGACTTAAACTCGTCTAACAGCCGACTTTAAAACTCGGCTAACAGCCGACTTAAACTCGGCTAACAGCCGACTTTGAAACTCGTCTAACAGCCGACTTAAACTCGGCTAACAGCCGACTTAAACTCGTCTAACAGCCGACTTTAAAACTCGTCTAACAGCCGACTTAAACTCGTCTAACAGCCGACTAAAACTCGTCTAACAGCCGACTTAAACTCGGCTAACAGCTGACTTAAACTCGTCTAACAGCCGACTCAAACTCGGCTAACAGCCGACTTTAAAACTCGGCTGTTAGCCGACTTAAACTCGTCTAACAGCCGACTTAAACTCGTCTAACAGCCGACTTAAACTCGGCTAACAGCCGACTTTGAAACTCGTCTAACAGCCGACTTAAACTCGTCTAACAGCCGACTTAAACTCGGCTAACAGCCGACTTAAACTCGGCTAACAGCCGACTTAAACTCGTCTAACAGCCGACTTAAACTCGTCTAACAGCCGACTTAAACTCGGCTAACAGCCGACTTTAAGTATAAAGAAATGAATATCAGATGATTAAAATGGGCCATTTTACAACTCTACAGGACAAATATCAATCAGAACAATAATAAATACTCGAAAATCTACATCAAAACTGGAACCAAATACAATTTTCTCATATTATGTCACTGTCAGCGGCTGAAATTCGTATGAAAATACCCCATACGTATACGAACTACGACAGATGGTTCGAGAATACAAACTTGTCAGAACTATGCGCAATCTGTCAAAATTCGTACGAAAATCGGCTACGTATGATTTCGAGAATAGAGTATTTTAGAATGCTGTCAAATTAGACCTGCTGGACCAGAACAAACATAACCACACATATTTTCGCTGTCATTCGAGTTGATTTTTTTTCTGTTGGAAGTATTTAAAATCAGTTATTGATACATGTTTGGTCCCGAAAGAGTCTAAATACTGATTATGTCCAAGGAGGCAACTTTTGGAAACAATTCCACGAGTTTCCACTTCATCATTTTTAATAACATAGGGATCAACAGAATTCATTACCCTTATTTTATCGATCCCTGTAATCACTCTGCAGCTTCACTACCAGAGTATTCTGAACCCAATAAATATTTACTCTTACCTTAACAAGCCATGAACGAAATAATCTTGAAAATATCTGGTAAATCAGCAACTAACTTTCCTGTTTACTGACATTTACTTTGTATTGACATAATTTGGCGCCATGTTTGGTCCTTAGGTCACATATGCTTACACTAGATACGGTATCCAGGTTATTCGTTTGGTAGGTCCAGGGGGATTTAAATGTACTGCCATTGATTGATCGTTTTAAAATTTTGACACGTATGATTTCGAGAATAGCACGCCAGAAATCTGCGCAATCTGTCAAAATTCGTACGAAAATCGGCTACGTATATGATTTCGAGAATAGCACGCCAGAACTCTGCGCAATCTGTCAAAATTCGTACGAAAATCGGCTACGTATATGATTTCGAGAATAGCACGCCAGAACTCTGCGCAATCTGTCTAAATTCGTACGAAAATCGGCTACGTATGATTTCGAGAATAGCACGCCAGAACTCTGCGCAATCTGTCAAAATTCGTACGAAAATCGGCTATGTATATGATTTCGAGAATAGCACGCCAGAACTCTGCGCAATCTGTCAAAATTCGTACGAAAATCGGCTACGTATGATATCGAGAATAGCACGCCAGTACAACAAACTGAAGGCTGAAGGAGACCGTGTGTGATACAGAAGTGCAACATTACATTATTTATCGTCTGTTAGGTGGATAGCCGCTGCACGGGGTGCCAGTAAGGACGACGATTTATACGCGGCCACACACTATGACGCTCTGTGGAATTTTTAACGAATCATACGCCAACTTCGATTTATAGTAACACGAGGTGATATATACATCGATAGGGGATACGCATAACGAACGAAGAAGGACTCTCTCTCGCGCTTCTCAGAGGTGTTCTGCGCGGTCTCGGGTACGAGTATATCGAATTCGGAATGAAGAATGCGATTTCGTTATTTATCCGATTATCTTCAGATATTTCACGCCTGTAACGAATTATTGCCAGCGCGAGAGGATAAAAAAGATGGCGATGGAGCTGGTTCGCATTAATATTGCTACGCGGGAGTTTTGGCTTCACAGAGGACAGCCAGAATCTTTACTACTTCAATTATGTGCAAAATAACTTTTATATCGTAGGAAGTAGCAACGCAAGCGGTCCTAGGAAAGGAGTGTTATACCTGTGGTGATATTTCATTTCATAGTTAAAAAGATAATCAATGAGGCAAGAAAGAAGGCATATTATCCAGAACAACAAGGTCCTCAACCAAAGCAAATCAGAGTAATATTTGTTGGCGTTACTGCGAGAACTTCGCTGAAACTGCAGGGCATTTGCTTTGCGAATGCCTAGCACTCTTCTGCAAGAGGCTCAAGTTCCTGAAAGGGCCCTTCATGAAGCCCTCCGATGTCAGGAACCTATAGCTCCCAGGATACTGATAAACTTTGCACGAAGTTTCGGAATCCCGGGCCGCGAAGAGATTAAGGGTTATTCTGATTATAGATCGAGGTGCTTGGGAGGCTGCACAGCCTCAACCACTCCACTCAACAATCTTAAATCTACAATCACCCAAAGCAGCAAGAGTGTACGATTATCTCAACTGGGCTGGTGGTCGAGTGCGTTGAATCGCTAGCTTATAGTCTAGAGTCTAGACTCTAGAGTCTAGACGGCCCGGGTTCAAATCCTGCGGCGGCTATTGAAAATATTCACTTATTTCTGTAGCTTCGTTTAGCGGCAGGAGATAGGTGACCAACCGAACATTATTGGTAGCTAGATTTCAATCCTTCCGACTCTCAACGATAACCAGCCGTGTAGTGCTTAAAAAGCTAAGATCCTCGTCTTCCTTACTCATACTAGTCTCAATGAGACTACGACAGTTGCTTCGCAACTAAGTTGTCGGTTAATAGTATATTATGATACAAGTTTTATAAGACGCTATTTTGTTGCACGCGTTGTTTGGAGTACGACGAGCGAAGCGATATATCACCAAATTCAAATCGCTCAGAAGTAAGCTGGGCCTAACTCTTCTGACTTTCATTTGACAGTTCGATGGTACCAATCTCCGAATAATAAAAAATGCGTATCGAAATAGAGGCTATTTCGACACGCATTTGCGTTGCACAATGACTTCATTATACAACCAAAATAAAAAAAAACACTTATCGAAACACTTATCAAATCCTTATCACCTCAGGAGGTGCACTGTTAATTTATAAATTATGCATATGACATTATTGACATTGAACTAAAGATATCTGCCCCGAATAGAAATCGAACATCAAGGTCACGAGTCTTACAAGTCAGTAAGAGATTATATCTCTTCTTCTTGGGTTAAACTTCGCCTTTTATGTTCAGTATGTTGTATTTTGTGTACCTATATTCACCAAATTTATATAGGTACTTATATATTTTACCATTGTACCGGATATAAAAGGAACGTTATATTATACCAGGAAACGCAGCATTGCTAAACGATGCATGGCATATTTTTAGGTAAGTTGTATACAGGCTTAAACCTCTTGTTCATCCCGACCTACGATAAGTAGCCTCATGAATTTGTTTTCTCATTATAGACCTACATTACAACCTACCCATTATACACCAGATTTATCTTGAGGAAATGCATATAGTAGGTCTTCCGCAGTTACAGTACCGAATAGGCATATTATTCAAGTTCGGCTAACCCCGTACCTATTTCTGAAGTGGTACCTCAGAGGGCAGAACCTATCCTGTAAGGAAACCTTATTATGAATTTCAGCTCCAGATTGCTGCGAGGTTCGGTAGCTGAACGTGTGAATGGTTTACGAACTTTCTCGTTTTCATATGACCATCAGGAGTCAATCTCCAGTAAATAGTATTTTAAGATATCTGATGATGCCACAGAACGATTTTTTGGCCAAATTATGCTGCTGCTGCATAATTCTTTGTAAGGCGGTCAGATGATTTCTCAGAAGTCCTGGAATCCGCAATAGTGTGAACCTGATATCATTTTCTCTGCATATTTTTGCAGACTGGCCCATAGAACTTTAATGCAGTATCGAACTTTCAATTGGAAAGTGCTAATTATTTTAATACCTCCTGTGTCTTTTCAATATTAATCATATTTGGTGGTATTCATGATATTAATTTGCATAACTTGATGTGAAATAAAATATAGGATATCCTATTTTGAAATGTCAAGTTCAATTGCTACGCCTTCTTAAGTCACATTGTGTTGGTGTGGTTCATGATGAATTTGACGCAGGTATACAAGATTTCTATTCGATAATGTTTATAAATATATATTCAATTTCATATGATGCATGTTTGAGTTGAGAATGAGTTAAGATCAGTAGGTATGACATATGAAATATCTTCAATCAACCCTCCATTTTGGAGTTTCTTCTGATAAAAAAAGTGCTTCAACTAGGAGCTTTTTCAATAATTCCTTTATTTCAAATTTCCATGAACTGTGAAAGTATCAACCCCAAGATATAAATATAAATTATTATTTTCTGACGATTTTTACGGCAAAACATATATTTATCCTAATCTAAATTGCTTCATCTAGCAAAGAAAATAATAAAAACGAACTGCGGCAATAAATACCACGTGATAACATTTCTTTTCCCCAACCAGAAAACTCACCATCTTCAGCAGTGCGTATATTATTTTTGTCACATTCCTCAAAAATAACATTAACATTTCGAGAACATCTCATCAATATTCCCTTCGAATTCTACAGAATTGTTTATGGGCGCCTTCCTAGAACAAAAACTCGGAGATTTCTTCCGAAAGTGTAGGTAAATCGAGGATCCTTTGCTACTATAAATGCATCTATACAGGTGTTCAGATCCCAAGATATTTCAGATGACAACAATCGATAAGATGGGTTATATTTATTTGACGTTTCTACTTGTATCATCGAAGTTCTTGGATTCCGATTGAATTATGCGGAATTCTCTTGGATTGAATATATTCAGGTATAATGTATTGTTATGGGACCTGGGGTATTTATATAAAATTTGATTGAAGAAAAAGGTGTTATCGAGTATATTTCGGAAGAAATTGATTGAATGTATGGAGTGTACATGAAACGATGAGTAACTAATAAAAGAAAACACTTACATGTACCTATTCATCTACAACTTGCGCAAGAAATCGTAGATTAAAAGTCGAATATCATACATATCACACAGAAAAAATATGCATACTATTCATAAAAAAATGTACTGTTCAAAAAAAAATTTACCATTCATAAAAAATATACTATTCATTCAACAGAAATGTATTCCTCAGACGAGGTTCATCGTATTGAATTTGAAGATTTTGAAAAATCTAATCGAAATATAGATAGATAGATAGATAGATAGATAGATAGATAGATAGATAGATAGATAGATAGATAGATAGATAGATAGATAGATAGATAGATAGATAGATAGATAGATAGATAGATAGATAGATAGATAGATAGATAGATAGATAGATAGATAGATAGATAGATAGATAGATAGATAGATAGATAGATAGATAGATAGATAGATAGATAGATAGATAGATAGATAGATAGATAGATAGATAGATAGATAGATAGATAGATAGATAGATAGATAGATAGATAGATAGATAGATAGATAGATAGATAGATAGATAGATAGATAGATAGATAGATAGATAGATAGATAGATAGATAGATAGATAGATAGATAGATAGATAGATAGATAGATAGATAGATAGATAGATAGATAGATAGATAGATAGATAGATAGATAGATAGATAGATAGATAGATAGATAGATAGATAGATAGATAGATAGATAGATAGATAGATAGATAGATAGATAGATAGATAGATAGATAGATAGATAGATAGATAGATAGATAGATAGATAGATAGATAGATAGATAGATAGATAGATAGATAGATAGATAGATAGATAGATAGATAGATAGATAGATAGATAGATAGATAGATAGATAGATAGATAGATAGATAGATAGATAGATAGATAGATAGATAGATAGATAGATAGATAGATAGATAGATAGATAGATAGATAGATAGATAGATAGATAGATAGATAGATAGATAGATAGATAGATAGATAGATAGATAGATAGATAGATAGATAGATAGATAGATAGATAGATAGATAGATAGATAGATAGATAGATAGATAGATAGATAGATAGATAGATAGATAGATAGATAGATAGATAGATAGATAGATAGATAGATAGATAGATAGATAGATAGATAGATAGATAGATAGATAGATAGATAGATAGATAGATAGATAGATAGATAGATAGATAGATAGATAGATAGATAGATAGATAGATAGATAGATAGATAGATAGATAGATAGATAGATAGATAGATAGATAGATAGATAGATAGATAGATAGATAGATAGATAGATAGATAGATAGATAGATAGATAGATAGATAGATAGATAGATAGATAGATAGATAGATAGATAGATAGATAGATAGATAGATAGATAGATAGATAGATAGATAGATAGATAGATAGATAGATAGATAGATAGATAGATAGATAGATAGATAGATAGATAGATAGATAGATAGATAGATAGATAGATAGATAGATAGATAGATAGATAGATAGATAGATAGATAGATAGATAGATAGATAGATAGATAGATAGATAGATAGATAGATAGATAGATAGATAGATAGATAGATAGATAGATAGATAGATAGATAGATAGATAGATAGATAGATAGATAGATAGATAGATAGATAGATAGATAGATAGATAGATAGATAGATAGATAGATAGATAGATAGATAGATAGATAGATAGATAGATAGATAGATAGATAGATAGATAGATAGATAGATAGATAGATAGATAGATAGATAGATAGATAGATAGATAGATAGATAGATAGATAGATAGATAGATAGATAGATAGATAGATAGATAGATAGATAGATAGATAGATAGATAGATAGATAGATAGATAGATAGATAGATAGATAGATAGATAGATAGATAGATAGATAGATAGATAGATAGATAGATAGATAGATAGATAGATAGATAGATAGATAGATAGATAGATAGATAGATAGATAGATAGATAGATAGATAGATAGATAGATAGATAGATAGATAGATAGATAGATAGATAGATAGATAGATAGATAGATAGATAGATAGATAGATAGATAGATAGATAGATAGATAGATAGATAGATAGATAGATAGATAGATAGATAGATAGATAGATAGATAGATAGATAGATAGATAGATAGATAGATAGATAGATAGATAGATAGATAGATAGATAGATATATTCAGCCAAGTTACACATATTACAGTGAGGCAACGTCTAGATACTAGAAGCTAATATAATAAGTAGACAAGAAAATGGACTTATAACTACTATAAAAAAAATACAAAAAAATAAAAAACATTACATATACACATTAAAACTGAAGAAATCAGATACTAACACAAATACATTTATTCATACATATGAATCTACTGTCAGGGAATCTTCCTCATATTCCTCAATACTGTAGTAGCATTTTTCCAGTAAGAAAGTCTTCAACTTTTTTTTGAAAATATTGAGGTTCTCTATATTCTTTATTTTTTGTGGCAATCTGTTGTAAAGATAACCTCCAGCGCATTCTGGCGATTTTTTATATCTAGATAGGTGATGTGGCTTAATGTAAATATTATATTTTTGTCTTGTTGAATAATTATGGACATTTTCATTTAAGGTTAATTTTGTGAGATTCTGGTAGATGTAAATTGATATTTTATACAGATATATACATGGCAGACTGAGCATTTTTTCATTTCTGAATTTATTTTTGCATGTTTCTCTGTAATCCAGATTGAAAATTATTCTAATAACTCGCTTTTGCATAATGAAAACTCTTTTGCAATCCGTTGCTTGGCCCCACACTATATGATTGTAACATAATATCGAGTATACTAGTGAGTAATATGCTGTAATGAGATCCTTTTTGGATAGTTCAGTTTTTAGTTGCAATAGGGCGAAAGTTGCTTTGGCCAATTTTGAACATGTGAAGTCAATGTTTGATGCCCATGTTAGCCCATTGTCTATTATTGTTCCAAGAAACTTAGTTTTAACAGAGACTTTGACTTCCTTACCATTAAGGTTCAATGTCTTGAATTGATTTTTATTATATATTTTGGTGACAAAGTGAATACAGACTGTTTTATTTAAATTTATAATTAGTGAGTTACTAAAACACCAGGCTTTAAATTCCTGAATCACAGTACTGGCTTTTGATTTTAAACCTTCCATATTTTCATCATCTATTATTATTGATATATCGTCTGCAAACATATATATTGCACCCTCACTGATATTTTCTGTTAAATCATTTATAAATAATAGAAATAATAATGGTCCCATTATGGATCCTTGTCCTACTCCGCTAGTGACATCCATAAGGTTTGACGTGTAGTCCTGTAGCTTCACAGCAAATTTTCTATTACTCATATATGAGTCCATCCATGCTCCAGCTTTTCCTCTAATCCCCAACCTTTCTAATTTATATAACAAGAAATCAGTACTTACTGTATCGAAAGCTGACGTGAGATCGAAGAATAGACCTAAGACTTTTTTTTTGTTATTAAGTAAATTATTAATATTCTGCACCATGTCTACCGTAGCTAATTCTGTGGATTTATATGGTCTGAATCCAAATTGATTTTTTGTGAAGATGTTATATTTATCCATGAATTTGTATATTTGAATTGAAATTGCTTTTTCTATTATTCTGGCAATATAGCTCAAGATAATTATAGGTCTATAATTTTGCATAGATAATGGGTCATCCTTTTTATAGATTGGAATAGCTTTTCCTAATTTGAGTTCATCTGGAAACTCACATAGTTCAATAGATTTGTTTATTAGCAAGGTTATATAGTCTGCAAGTTCATGCTTGCAAAACTTCAACAGTTTAATGGGAATTTCATCTAATCCAGTAGAATTTTTTGTTTTCATATTTGTTATTATGTTTATTACATCATTTCTATTGACTGGACATAGAAATATGGTTTGATTGGCCTTGGCAGGATTAGAACAGTTTTTAGACATACAGTTCCCAAAATGACTTTTTAATTGACAATCTGTTTTATTCGAGAAGTAAACTGCAAACTTCTCACAGACTTCACTGGTGTTTGTAATTCTTTTACCCCCACATTCAATAGCAATAGATTTTATTATTGATTTCCGACCTAGCTTGGTATTAACTATGTTCCAGATTGCTTTGGGCTCATTTGATGCATTATTTATATTTTCTGAATTTCTTTTTATGATTTCATTTTTTATCTTGTTTCTGAGTTCCCACTTCTTTTTCCTGTACGATTCCTCCAGTACTTTTTTATTTTCATCTGACGACGCCTATAGTCAGTGGCGTTATATATGGGGTTAAACCAGTAGTCGATAATGATAACGAAATCAATTCCATTAGCTTTTCTAGTGCTTTTTCATGATGACAAGAGAGATTCAGGATTATCTTCACTTTCACTTTTACTCATAAAAAAGTGCAAAATTTGATAATGCTGACCATGTTTGCAGGGAAAAGTCAAGCAGATGAATTTTTTTATGAAAAATACCAGTTATTTGGTATTACATGGCTAAACTCACGAAATGTTCTGAATCGATTTCGTGCAATTAAAGACAATCAAATTAATGCTAATCTTCAATTTATAAGAAAAAAAATTTTAAACGTGGATTCGTTCTTGCATTCTGTTCTTTATAATATAAGACATAATTACTTTCAAATGCAATGCCTAATATGGGTTTCTTTCCACATAATTGTGATATCACGACCTAAAAGCAACAGATCCCTCGACAGATCCTCATCAAAAACCGAATGGCGATATTATTTTCATGATGGGACATTCACAAATGAATGCTGATATGTCAGAAATCTGACTTTTAGGTATGTATGAGTAATATGCATATAGATGGACATATAGCACATATACCAGCTTTCGAGATCAGTAATTATACATACATATAGTGTTCCATTTGAAAAAATAGACTTTCGCTCGATTGTCCGAATAAAAGAAATGCCGAGCACTAATATTGGAAATGTACCTATACCTATTGGAACAGTCGACGTTGAAATTTTCATGTATTGCATTGTGAGGTAAGCCTTTTTGTAGAAAAGTTTTGGTTGCATCAATTATCATGCAACAGCTACAATATTTTTTTTGCATGTTCTGGTTATCACCAGAATTTATGGAGATGGTATGCCTCGGGGAATACCTCCCTAGGCAATGAGTTCCAAGTCTCGATGTTCGTTGGATGAACGAGTCTTTGGAAAGGGACATTCTGCAGGTCTCTAAATGTGACCATGAAGGGGTGTGAAGACTGAACTTGGCGGGTTAATCTCGAAGAGACTGCAAATGTAGGAACGATTGTTGATATTTCAGAAGAACATCGCCCATGGAAATATCTTTAAAATAGAGATAAATTGCCAACTTTTCTACGGTATTCCAGAGAAGTGAGCGAGTTTGTAGGCGAGGCATCACCGACGAGACGAATTGCCCTTTTTTGGATAGAATCCAATAGTTTCAGGATATGTTTAGGTGCCGCACTCCAAATATGGGAACAGTATTCCAGGACAGGTCGGATCTGTGCCTTATATATCATAAGCAGCCGACTGGGAGTAAAAAAGCTCTTGGTTCGAAACATAAAACCAAGTTTTTGGGATGCACTTTCGGCAATGGACCTCACGTGATTTTCCCAAGAAAGGTTATTGCTGATAGTAACGCCAAGCAATGAAATGGATGACTTTAATGGTATGGTTACTCCTGACTGAATTATGTTGGGCACAGTGAGATCGGCTTTTCTATAGAAGTCATGATTGTGTTTTGTTTGCATTGAATTCTACCAGGTTATTAGATCCCCACTCGAGAATTGTCGCTTAGTCCATATTTAGTGTGTTAAAATTCCTTCCTCGTTCATTTCTGGTTAGACGGGCCGATATAGGAGCCTTGGAAGAGAAAGCGGTATGGAGGGAACAAATCGTCGACGTGAAGTAGAAATAGTGTTGGTGCTAAAATTGATCCCTGCGGAACACCAGCATTTCTGAGCAGAGTATCAGATGAAACTCCATCGACCACTACATTACGAGACCTGTTTGAGAGAAAACTAGCAAGCAGAGAACACAGCTGAGGGGGCACACCATAAGATGGAAGCTTCGATCAAATGCCTTGGAAATATCTAATGCCACGGCTAATGTTTCTCCATATTTTTCAATAGATAGCTGCGATAAATGTGAGACGTAAGCCTATAGTTGACAATTCCTGAGTGTTCCAAATATTTCATGAGTTCGATGTTGATGGCTTTTTCCTTTTCTGTAGTTGCTAGGTAAGGTCTTTTTGCCTTCTTTGGGGAATGTTATCAATGATAGGTATGACTAAATTTCTTCGAAAAAATCGGATTACGATGTTATTTTTCAGGTTTTCATTATGTTTCAAAATGTTTGTACCCGTAATGATGTTTACGCCCTAATAATGGATTTCTGTTGGGTGGTATACAAAAGATTTATGACAGAAATATCTAGATTTATGAAAACGATGAAGATAAAGTAAAACATTTCTGAATGCCCCTGTAACGACAACCACTTGTTCATCCCGAATGGTCACTACTCATCAATACCAATTGCGGTAATTAATCCTGATATCCGATAGCATCCCATTTATCTAATTGATTTTTTATTAGCTGCCCGCATATACCGTTCTCCAATGTATCCCGTTCACTATATGGAACTGATTAATCAACTCACTATGGCCAAAAATTTAATTATTCGATTCGATTTTAATTGTTCTTTCTCATTAGTCACTACTACGTCTCGTGATCGGAATAATGAGAATTCTATTGATGAATGACCAGATGGTTTGATGGAGTTTTATTAGAACTGAAAGCCCTGAGTCCAGTGGGCTATTAAAATTCATGAGTGGGAATTTCCAGTTTAGGCACAATCAAGAAATATTTTGAGATATTCAGGCTGTTTCGAAAGAAAGATCCATATATAGTTAAATTAATAATATGATTTCATTGGTGGTGATGTTATACAGGGCTATTCAAATTCGAGTCTATGCATGATGGGGATTTTGATAACGGTAAGAGATATATAGGGTTGGTTAAATGGGGGCAAAGTAGCGTATTTCAGAGATTAATTATATAGATGACAAAAATCTGACCAAGCTTCTTCAGTTCTGGAGGTATACAGGAAAAATCGAAAATTTCGAAATTCTTTTGCTCATATCTTTCTATTATACGAAGATTTCTTTAAAATTTTGCCACTTTGCTATAGCAACTTCTTATAGCCTTTCCACATATCTGAATAAAAATTATATACAGGGTATGGTATAAATTGGGCCACCCTCAACTTTTAATTTTCAAAAACGGATCTGTATTTTTATTGCATTTTTTTGAATGCCAAGATTCATGTTTCATATTGACGTAGTATTTTCATCTGAATCACAGACTGTTTTGGAAATATTGAACTATTACCAGTAAAATTTCAACATTTTTTTTTTCAATTTTTTCTGTATAACTCCAGAACTGAAGAAGCTAGGTCAGACTTTTTTCATCCATATAATTAACCTCTGAATTATGCTACTTTGCCCCTTTTTAAACAACCCTCTATCTCTTACCGTTATCGAAATCCCCATGCATAGACTCGAATTTGAATAGCCCTGTATATGGGAGGTAGCTATACGTGAAATGCAAATACCATAAAAAGGCAAGCCTCAGCCTCTAACCACGTCATAGACCAGTTTCGAGCTTTCTCTTCCATCTAACTAGGGAAAAAAAGAGTTGTACAGTGAATGGATCTGCAGTAACTGAACTAAGACCAAAGAAGATTGGGCAGTTTTTCATCAAGCGGTAGGTGTTTCAGTTCACCAATTGATCTTGAAGCTCTGCAATATTCTTCCTTGTTCGGTTGAAAGTTATACAGGGAATGAAAAAGTATGATGGAATTTGTCAACTCATTTGAAATTGAATGACTCAACCTGATACCAATACTGATACTTCTCTAAATACCGGAGTTTTCTCAAGGAGATATTATCAAACTTGATATACTTATTCTACAATTGACAGCTTTGTCAGTTGTCATGGTTATTTTGATTATATTTACAGAATTTGTTTCTCTAGCGAATTCTATATGTAAAATTAAGAAGTTTTTGGTTTGACGGGCCGAGGTGCTTGTGAGGTTGCCACTACTAACGGTTTCTTTATTACCGTGTTGCATGAGTTTCCCACTCTGTATAGCCTGAAATAGAATTGGGAAATTGACCAAAGGTTTCGAATAGCCAACATCTGAATCCTTGGACTTCGAGCTTCGCCATCCATTTTTTTTTATGTTCTAGTTCTCACGAAAAGGGATATCCTGTAATGTTCAGAGAACATCGTGAGCACCAAGGGAAAGAAGGTAGGAGTTGGTGTTGTTCTTGAATTTATGGAGATGGTATGCCTCGGGGAACACCTCTATAGGCAATGGGTTCCAAAGTCTCGATGTTCGTTGGATGAACGAGTCTTTGGAAAGGGACGTTCTACAGGTCTCTAAAGTGACCACGAAGGGTGTGAAGACTGAACTTGACGGGTTAGGTTGCATTTTTTGGGGACTGGTTGTGCTCTTGCAATTTTCCAGTTAGACGGAAATACCCTCGAATTGTGAGAGTGGTCGAACAACTTGCAAAGAACAGATGATAGTTCGGGGGCACATTTCTTGAGAACAATCGGTGGGATTCCGTCAGATCCACCGGCTTTGTTGGTGTTGAGACCCAACAAAATCTTTCTGATAGTACGTTGGCGAAAGGTGATCTCGGCATAAGGAGTAATGTTCGGGGGTTGTTTTCCCCATGAATCCAAAGTGGAATTCCCAGCAAATAGGTGCGCAAAGATATTATGGCTTTTTCCTGGGCAGTCGTAGCTAGAGTTCCATCTTCCTTGGTTAGAGGAGGAAATGAGCTGGAAATGAAATGTCTTGCCTTAGCATTGGCTGACATCACACCAAAAACCTTCAGAATAATGAGAAATTTTGCACTCAAGAAAGTTCCGAGAGCCATTCCGAAGAAGGTAATCACTATTCTTCATCACCTGTCAGCCAGCCGAACCAATCGAACCGGCCTGATTTCGAAAACAATGTGTGAATTATATCTACACCAGATTCTGCGATACATCCAATCTAACAAAACCCACACAGACATTCCCATTGTTATTATTTGAGTCGAGAAATCAGTCGGGGGCGTTCTCTCTCTCGATCTCCGCGGTCGGTAAAATAACAACACTCGATACCGTCCGATAAATCAGCTTTTTCCCTATACTCGCCATGTGTCTCTATCAAACGTCCATGCACTATCGGTGGTTGTCAGATAACAGATCCTCGATTAGAGTTGGCGCTGCATGAGCTCGCCACGGGGAACAGCTGACGATCGGTCATGGCCCACTCGAACATAGCCGGCTTATTGACTCATATGTCATTGTCGTGAGCGCGATTCGCCGATTTATCGGTAGAATATGGAAGGATCTCAAGATTTTTGGGATCAGAAGTTGAGTTTCTGCATCAGTTCATCTCCGCTTCACCTAGAGCTGAGATTGAGGTCGTCGACAAATAAGTAGGGCTTGGAAAATTAATCCAACACTATTGTCAAATCGGAAACGGAGAGAGTTATACAAATTAGGTTAGGTTGAATTACACGGAAAAGATTACTTGCTACTCATAACAAAAACAGAATTGGTGGTGAGATATTTGCTCTAACAACAACATTTCTAGGTGTAGGCAGATGAAATATAATCAATCTGTTGTAGGGACTGGAATTCCATTCACATCCAGCTATAATAATTTGTTGTCTCGAATCCCTCACCAAAGATGCTGCGATAGAATATTTGTTCTGTAACATTGGACAGTTTTATTTGCAAATACTACCTACCTGATGAAGTTTAGATTCGGGCGAACCATGCATGGTTTTGAAAATGACCACAGCAAACACTTTTACCCAATTACCTATTCGCTGTCAATGATCCGACACCATGCAGAGTCATTATCATAATAATAATTATTATTATTTAATAAGTATCAAACTCATACAACGTCAATCAATGTATTGAGCTTTGGTGCGCAACCGCAAAAATCTCAGGACTGGAATGTTGCAAATTCAATTTGCTAAGAGCGCCTGGGTAACTTTGTGGTTGTACAAATAAAATTTGCTAAAATACACATGGCAACAAGAAAGAAGCGTCCTGATTGGCTCCTGCGAATGGCGTGACCTACTTTTGTGTGAATTCTAACGACAAATCGAGTATTAACACGTATTAGTTAGTGGATCAGTTAGTATGTTCTGCTTGGTGTTGTTGTTCTCCTGCAATCAAATAATAGGGTAGGTATAGTTCAGAACTGTTATTGGTTTGTTAGCCCTGTTCGTTCATTTTTATTTGGGTATATAGGTATTCAAGTTAAGCAGACATATGTCTGTCGAAGAGCTCTTGGAATTGTGGGGATTCGGACACCTGAGGCAAACATTTGAAGAGGAGATTTCAAAATTTCACTGAAGCTACAACCCTATATGGATGTGAAAAAGTTTATTCTAGGTTTATTATTCTCATTTACGTTGTTTCTTTCTTTCAGATCATAATGCAAATTTTGAGGGATTATTATGTGAAAAAGTTTATTCTAGGTTTATTATTCTCATTTACGTTGTTTCTTTCTTTCAGATCATAATGCAAATTTTGAGGAATTATTATTACATCAATCGTCAATAAAAGAAATAGTTACACTTCTCGGAGATAGATTGAAAAATTGAGAGTGTTCTAGTTACTGGACCTATACCAAAAGTAATGTTTTTATTATACCGGGTGGGTGTACCATTATTCCAGCTCTAGTACCCTTACTGAAGCAGAAATAGAGATGCAGTAGCAATAAGGATTTCGTGTTTTATTAACAATTGATGCATTTGCAATAATACCAAGAACACCTCACTACTGGTGCAAAAATTGTTGGCTGATAATATACAATACATCGTTACCTACAGCACTAATATTTGTTACTAATGCCAACACATCTAGCTGAGAGTGCCAACTACAATGTTTCTTACAGTATTTGCATTCATAATAATACCTGAATATACTTGCTACTGGCGCAGTAGTATTTGCTACTGGGGCAAAAATATTTGGCTGCAGTATTTGGTAGTATGTCTTATAGCAAAAGCATATGTAGTGATACCTGAAAATACTTGCTACAGTTGCGAAAATGTTTAGCTGATCATATAAAAATCACTATCTTCTGCAACAGTAGAATTTGCAATATCAGCTTAACATATTCTTCACTGCTGACATGAAACAGAAATATTAGCTAATATTATTCTCTTAGAACGAATATATTAGTAGTAACAAATCGTACTTTCGGAAATGCATAAAAATCACCACCAAAGTGTTCATTCGCTTAATTAACTAGTGTGACAAATAACTGGGTTCGATAAATAAAAACACATATGGAAAAGGTCACAAGACACTTACATCAGTGGTGAAGAATATGCCGGTGCATATTGACACTAGAACAACCAGGATCTCAGGGGACACCAGATGGTATAAGCTGGTGTAATTTCTCATTCACTGTGTATAAGAACTTGGCCTGGAACGTTTGCTCAACAATCAAACGATACATTTACCATTCAGCAAACTCTCCAGTTTCGCCGCGAGCTGCCAGCTTCAACCACCAGACCAACCACAATCGCTTCGGCTGATAGACCTGTTATTGATGCCACAAAAATGCCCACGGTCTGGCCATTCCCCAGCATCATCGTCGTCGGGGGCCATAAAGGGCGATAATTAGTCGTGGAAAATCAGAAGGCGATAACCCGCCGAAGGGCGAACGTGAATCGCAGCACAAAGGAAACAGTGGCCCCGACCAAAGACCAGGAAATTTGACAGAAGGGTCAAAGGTTGGCGCGCCCGGGGCGTGTTCATTTACTGCCCGCCCGCCCTGTTGCTGCTGCTGCATGTGCGCCTTTGATTACGTATCGAGAAATGGTCTGGAGAAACAATCCAACATTGTCTATGTGTAATTCGGCGGCGATCACAAGGTATGAGAGGGTTGGCGGAGAAATCAGACGGAATTGTTTGCTGCTCAGGAACGTGCAGATGTGGCAGAGGGATGGGGGTGATTATACAGAGGGTGGCCGGTATTCGAACTCCCACATGGATATCTCAGTTATTATAAGACTTACGCACACGGTCGGGAAAGAAGATTTTATGTCAATTTTAGATTTTGAATCGTTGAAAGAAAACGGCAATTCCATTTGAAATAACTTGAAACAAATTTTTGCTTCAAATACTTTTTTTTTGTTTTGTTTTAGAGATGAACTGACACTGAAGGCAGGTAGAGTTGAATGTTGTTTGAAGTCGTTAGTCAACCAAGCCGTAAACACAGAATCATCGTAAGTCTTGTATATCCACATCCTAGCCACAGAATGATGCCGAATATATTTAGCCTTGTTATAATGTTGTTCGAGAGGAGAGAGATTTGCCGATCTAACCAAGTTATTGTTCATAGAAGAACACGAGGAAGAGCATAAATTATCTTCTGTTGAATTCGATGGCTCGAATAGAATTATTTAGAGGATAGGTGCTTCAAGACACTGATGGAAAATGGTCTAGCTAGGAAGCTAGGATAATTGTTTCATGTTTCCTAAGTAAGTCATTTTAATTGAGTAGAAACTCTCAGTAGAATCCCTTACAAGCAACTGATCAAAGTCACATACGTGACGTCCCCGGGACGTCCATTTTGAGTCCCCTCCTAGTCTGAACGTCCTGGCTATATTTATGGGGTCACTCACGGTCGATGGTAGGTTAGACGTTTCTGGAGAACAGGACGTAGTATAATTCTGAAAATTTGGTTTCTTGGGTAATCAGTTTTGTTCTATCGATCTAAAATATTTTCAGCTTTGCGGCGTTGCTGATTCTACCGAAAAGAAGCAAAAACTTTGTTATTTCAAATGAAACAGGGTGTATTTTGTTACATTTTCGGATTCTCCCTGAAGAGCTGAATTCGTCAATCTTTCATACTAGGTTTCTAGGGTGAATGTTTACAGAGATATAGGGTGTGAAAAATCGAGATATTTCAACGTTAGGAATTTTGTGTGTCGAAACTATTCATTTCTGCTCAAAACGGCTCGCATGTCTTTATCTCAACTTTTCATTAACTATCTATTGACATTCAAAAGAAACGAATACAGGGTAGTAACACTTTGGTGCAATCAGTTCTTGTTTTAGGTGAGTTACATTTCGATATTAGTAGTCCAGTTGATTTGAGCCAACGTAATATTGTAGTTTGAGAGACTATGCTGATTTTTATAAATTCTAGAATCCTGAGGGACTCCTGAGCTATAGTCATGTGAAACTCCTCAGATTTATTGTGCATGATGCTCTTGGAATCACTTACATATATTTGTGTAGCCATATTATTACTATTACTTTATTCTAGTGTGGTAAATCTGATTTTCCAAGCCCTCGTATCGGAAAAGTATGACGTGTACTGATGTTTCTTCTTCTTCCTAGTAATATTTGTAGGTACCTATAGAATTTCCACTTCCAAACCAATTTTAACTACTTATCTCATTGAGACCATCAGTATAGGTGTCGATAATCTGTTTATATTGACAATATTCTTTCAATAAATCAATTCTATATATAGATCAATTTTGCATTATTTATCATAGGTACCTCTTCAACCACCTTGGTTCATAGATTGACTGGTTTTCGTCACAAAATTCAGGTACTCACTTCTCAGAGCTTATAAATGGCTTCTTCCATTGAAAATATCTATTTCTTTAAATATCATTCCATTAATATCCATGTGAATCTAATAAATACACCTGACTGCCACATTGATCACCCATGTCGTAATGTCAAACACTTTTAAACCACGAAGCATCCCCATATCGGTAGAAAACAGCAGCTGGTCCAGAGAGATGGCAACAAATCAAAGATACAAATGCTCAACAACCATAGAAGAAATACAAAATGGGATATAACCTGTATAATATCTGATCGTCGAGATAAAAAGTGATCACGGTCCATAACTCACCGATGCAATGTGTCCAACGATCAAAGCTTGGCAAACGTATCAAATTTGAATGTATGGGAGATTCAATAAGGCTGGGTCGGTTTATATCAAATTACTGAATTATGAGAGCTTCCCGCATAGCTGCATTGGATAGCTTAACCGTCTTTGCGGGGTAAAAATTTTAGAGATATGAAACATGTAGTGCACAGACATATGCGTTCCTATCTTGCAATATTTCTTGTTTTTACTCTCTATAGTATATGCACTGAGAAAATCACTAATACAGGAAAGAGTCTTTACTAGAAAAGCAAAGGCATTGCAAAGAGCAGCATGAGTGAAAAAAACTCAGCAAAGATCTTTGTCCTGGGACTTTTCTCAGTGTGGTAACGAAAAAAGTTTTTTATAAGAGAGCTGTAATTGAGAGCTCAAATCACTGATTGAAATAATAAATAATGATGAATTCTTCAAATTAAGCATATAAAAAGTATATCCCTCGATAAAAAAGTCAAGGTATAGATACTTTGCAAAAATAGCAATTTGGAACTCATGGCGTTTCCGGTATTAAAAAATAATATTGTCTTTCGGATAGGTAAAGATTATACCTTGTCCATCGGTACTTTACAAAAGCGGTTTTCACATTGCAACAACACATTAGAAACACTATATAGCTGAGCAAACTGAGAGAGATATTAAGGAATCGAGAATAATATACTGAAGAACGCAAATCATGAAAAGTGGTGGTGTCAAAAGTTTGAATATATAGAAAAACTAGTTTTTTGTATTTTGTTGCAGAGCGCTTTCGGCATTTCAGCTATCATCAATGCTCAGGTAATGCAAGAATTCCATGAAGCTTGTCTATATTGAGATTGAGAGAGAAAATCAATCCCATAAATTACATAACATACATACCTATTGAAAATCGTTTCAAGCATATAGACCAATAATGTATATGGTTTCAAGTCATGAAATGGATATGATATCCACACTTCATGACACAGTGAAGTCAGATAAAATTTTACAAAATGTAATTTTTATGTATCCTATAATATACAAAGGATTTCTGAAACAATTCTATCAGATAAAACTATCATATTTGCTTTCAGAATATCTTGCCCAAACATTGTATATTCTCAAACCACTGTCACTGGAAAGTCCATCCCAGAACTATAAGTTCGCATGATTATCCAGGACCTTCCTGCCCTAGGAGATGAAGCAATTGATTACTAGAGTATATTATTCATATATAGATAAATAAAGGCACTTACAAATTGTTATTAACTCAGGCATCACCCCAATGACTTTGCAGTGCGAAAGCATATTAATGAGCTATGTACAAATGTTATATGTGGTTATTATATTGCAAGGATGAATGGGACTAATACTAATATATAGTATTCAATATTATATTCAATAATATATAGTATTCAATAATATATAGTATTCAATATTAGTTTTGTACCTTCCGATAACTAACCCTGTATATTCAATATAGTACATTTATACACATATCATTTCCGAATATACCACTTTCATGCATTCTTTATGCTATTTGAACACATAAATACGCATATATGGGCTTATATATAGATAAAGAGCAGTGGAATATCTAAAAATACGAATCAGTTTGTCTGCCCGGAATTTACACATATACACAGTTTATATTGCTTTTACTGTTGACTTGTTGAGCGATATCACATATTCCTGATGAAAATTTAATATTCTACAATTTCTTTGCTCATGACTTTTTCGAAGGACGAAGGGCCGGCAAGTTAGAAAGATGAATTGGTTGATTTCGAGCGCAAATACCTCGAAAACTGTGCCTGAAAACGAAAAAATGGATGTGATCAATCTTGTGAAACATTTTTTATTATCTACTATTTTTATTATATACTATTTATTCTCGAATATACAACTTTTTTACATTTATTGATATTGTTGATTAATTTGTTATTTTTTTTCTTGAATTCCTACCATGGATACAATATACTGGGCTCTTCTCCGAACAAGATGTTCTGGAGAAATACATGTTAAATCTTATTTTTTTACTCGTTTCAGTTATTGTTTGATGTCAAAGTCACAATGACACAAATATCAAAAATATGAAAACAAAACAAAAACGATACCACTTCGAGAAATTCGTGTTATTACCATAAGATAGTACTACGTGTTATTTTCTTCGGCGAATAACCTATTCGTTGATTGAACTACTGTATAGAAGGTCTTGCTGCTAAAATGTTCAAATGCTTTGAAAAAATCCACTGTAATTCCCAAGTTCCCCCATGTATTTCATTTAATTCAATAGTCTGACTCTGAACTCAAGCATCCAATATCGAACATAAAACAGAACATTCCATACAGCTCGGCTTTGTTTCGGTATATCTACGAGAAACAGTCATCAGAATCCAACAAATCCTATCAAGTAATTGCTTTTGCTGCTTCATATGTCAACAATCAAATGTTGAACGGGTGTATATACAATTAATATTGTCTTATATGTGATAGAGAATATATGTGGAGGTATATATATGTGTGCTGCACCAGATTTCGAGACAATATTCGTCAATAAGGGTGCGATAACTACTACAATTCGGATTAAAGTTTGGAAATTAACGCAGCTCCTGCAGTTATAGGGTGGTCCACTGAAAATTAATCCTCTGCAATTATTCCAATAATTCTGCTCAGTAGTCACTGCCCTTGCAATTCCAAATGACCGATAAGGAGGGCGATTGCTCCTTTGAGTACGAATTTGGTCCACCCTGTACATATCAAATAGGTATAATTATTCATATTTCTGTTGATGGAATATTTCGAATTTCGATACATAAGCTGACAATATCCCACTAAATTCCTCTTTAGTTTGATTCCACTCTCGAAGCAAGGTGACTGTATCTTCAAACTGCTCTCGAATCGAAAAAGATGCTAACCGACAAGCAATAAAACAGAGAATCACTAAACAAATTAGTAATTGGAATTTGAAATAGTATGCTGGCATCGATAGATTGATCGCGGTCGAGGAAAGCCGACAGAAAGACCGGTCCGATTGCCAAAAATTGAGCTTTTGTCGGCGGCTTCTAATGAGAACCAGAACATATGTCTTCCGAACATTTCAAGAATTCTCTGTCTGGGAATCGACAGTCAATAATTCTTGGTTTAAATTTTTCGGAATTCCACGATGATGATGATGACTTGAAAATTGATATAATTTTGTGGTATAGACGGATTATTCCGGATTATTCTCATAAAAACGCTTTTTAGATGCCAAACCGGGGTTATTTTCCATATTTGAGTTTGTCTGCTCACTAACGAACTGCAGCATTTTAGGGTAAAGTATATATTTTCGAAAAAGTATCGACAGATTAGGGAGCCATGGCAAAACGACTATTTCTGATCCACTAAGCATGCACAGTTTGATTCAATCCCAGAGTTATTGAATATCTTAACTGTCATCTCATCTCAAATAAAACTATATGACGCATCATTTCGACCATATAAGAATATCTATAGAAAAAATAAACATCGCCTACTTTTTTTCGATATTCCAGAGAGGTCCATGATCAAATGATGGCAGGATCACTATCCAGATGAACACACTGATAACTGAAATGTGTTGCCTAACTTTTCTTCACTTCTGCTAGATGAACATTTCATTGCAGGAAGTTTTTCACTTCTACCAGCAAAAAACTTGTTTCTGAAGCAAGAGTACTGTCTCAAAAATAATAACCACCTGCGATTAAAATCCCGTCTGATAATTTGATAACTCTGAGACACAGGTAACTGATTGTAAATAAAACAGTAACTGTTAGTATTGCCCCCATAATCGAAGTAAAAAATTATTGCAGGATGCAGAATATTGATGAGTAGAATAATTTCCATGTATTCGGTTGTTTCCGCTAGAATTCGTGAAGCTTCGGTCATCACCACACAAACAAAATTGCAAAACCACTCAGGCATAGACAGTTCTAGAGGTAGGTACGCTATGGTTTGCAAGATGTATTACTGGGATATTTATAGTGCACATTCATTTCATTATAAACAGTTTGTATACATGTGCACTCGTCAGGCTCAAATAATTACAAAGTTACAGATTTTCAAGGTGTGCATTTTCATTTTGAAATCAGTTGTATTTTATAGTGAGTTTTTGCACTTGTGGTCGGACGTCAGTTAGTGGCTATAGTGGAATAAAGTTTCTATAAGTTGTAATAAGTGAAATTAGTGTAGCTCCTAACTTATTGGGAGCTCAGTATTTACTTACTAGAACTTGGTTGTCCTCTTATCCCAAGCTAGATCATGAGATGATAATTTTCTTATAACTATAACTCATCAGTTAACTCATAGGAAAAGGTTACTAACTCACCATAAGCTAACTACTAATTCGAGGTGAGCTAGTCAATGGCTTAGGCAAATTATACAACCCATTAATGGATGGTTCACCAGTCGACTGCTGTCTAGTGATCACAGATTCCTATCAAATGACAATTAATTGCAAGTGATTTATTTTAGCAACATCATTTTGCTAGTGGCTGATTAGTTGGAGAGCTGTCCCATATAGTATATAAGTTTTCATGTATCATCATTAAATATTCGCTTGGGACTGATGATTTCTTCTCTCAGGGCAGTTATCCGCTAAATAGAATCCAGGAATAAACTCAGCGGTTATGTCTGGGAACTGATTTTCAATCATGGTGAACATGCTTTGGGATCAAGGAGGGCTGCTGGGGTATAACATATTTCCTGACACAAAACAGAAGAACATCAGTTTTCGCAATGGACCTAACATGATCATCCCATGTTAGGGTATTATTGACGATAATATACCGAACATGGATATTGAGGAATTCAGGGGTTCATTCGTTCCTGAGGTCCACATTCATGGAGATAATGAAACATTGAGTTGTATCAAACTACAAGATCATCAGATCCCAATTTCAAAATTCAGATCTTCATTGGATTATGCAGGGTATTTTCAATAATAAGCTGCTGAGTAAAATTCAAGAAAGTTATACGTGGGTACATGTTGGGAAAAAATGTCAATATGAAGGTATCAAATTTTGAACTACTGCTAATCCTTGTTTTTATGATGACTTTGGTTGCAGAACATATTTTTTTATTTTAATAGAAGGCACGTATATATCAGATTGTTGATGTTCAACAGGTGCCAAAACAGAACCTTGGGGAACAACGACGTTGATAGACATTTTATATCAGAATTGAGATATCTAATCAAGAGAAAGCTTGATAGTGAACAACATTGTGATCGTAACAATAGTATATTGTGCAACTAGTGCGAAAAATAGGATATTTCATACGAGTTTGACAAGATGATGAACCATATGAGGTGAAGCTGAATACGGGAAGTCATGCAAGCACGGAAAAATCATTTCTGGACGTGTAATTAATGATATTTTTTATTATACTTCGTTGGAAATGAAAACATAAGACACATAAGAAACTTACAATTCGTATTATTGCACAGGTTCAGTCCTTTTGATTTCGCCATTCTGTAAAAAGTTGATATTCGTGTTCATATCTCGACCTGTTTTTAATTGGTAATAAATTCGCGGTCGCTTGTGCCGATTGCTCTAGGATATTTTCGGGAATTTCGGTATTTTCTTCTTTCTGGGTTCATTTTGTTGGCATAAATTTGATTGTTAGAGAATGAACCATACTGACAATACATGCATGTATGATTTGTTTCCATGGTTATTCTCAAAGTTTTTCCGTGTACTGTTTCCGTGCTCTAGCCGTGCTCTAGCCCGAAAAAGCCCAAATAAGGTGACTTCAAAGAAGTATAATAAAAATATTTTTTCGATGTCCTTTTTTTTATTTATTTCCGTCATTAGATCTTCATATCCTCATCTTGAGCATACCATAAATATTATACCTAATAGTTCTATTCTTCAATTGAATTACTGAATTCACCATAGAAAAATCATAATTTTCTCTACTTCGAATTATGAAAGCAATAATAATTGGAAAATAAACAATTGAACGAAAATGTACGAAATCATGAATAAAAAAACACGAGACGTTCTTTCAAAACCTCGAATCACAAACAGATTTCAATGCGATCGAATGAAAAATTTATTAAAGTATCAAAAGAACTCGGCGAACGGAACCAAATCGGAGATATTAAAATCGTATAATCAAATCATTGAATGAATCACAACAATCTCTCGGGCGCGGTTTTTCAATTCTACAAATTATTGAAACAAAGAGTCCGATCCGAGGGGTGAGTACATAGCCATTTTCTGTACACCAAAGGGCATTGAATGCCTCTATCCAACCGAAATTACCCCACAATGCCCCTTTTTTACTCAACAATGCCCGACAATGCCTGACAATGCCCCACATTACCCAACAATGCCCCACATTGCCAAATATTGCCCCGCAATGCCCCCACAATGCCCCGCAATGCCCAACACTGCCCCGCAATGCCTCGCAATGCCCCCCAATGTCTTATATACCTATCTCTTTTTATTGTATTTGTTGAAAAGAGATAATATTTATAAGACGAAGACAAATTCTTATGTATCCTAAAAAGTTCATTTTATTATCATAATAAATTATCTGAAGGCACAAAGAACAGATAACTATTGTTTATTTCATTCAAAAACCACACATGAAAAAATAATAGCGTTCAACTTAAATATCCGAAAAAAATTGAAATTTCATGAAACCGTGCTGTTATTTTTTTCTGGCGTTATTTGAAGGAACAATTCTCCATCATGGCCACAATATTGCGTTATCAAATTTGAAATCCGACGTTTCGTCTTCTAGAAACCATCATCTACTTATTTTTTTTAAATACGGATCTGGATTTTTTATTCAATTTTTTGTTATCTTTGGATAGCTCAAAAACTATGAGCTATCACAAATTTTGATTTTCGAATGTTTCGATGACAGTTCCTCTATTTTTTCGATGCCATTACTGAAGTTGGAAAAAATGGCCTTGATTATAGAGATGAAAAGTCACAACCACTCGTCAAAGTATGACAGTTCAATGTTTCGAAAGAAATTCGGAATCAAAATAGTATATTATGATACAAGTTTTATAAGACGCTATTTTGTCGCAACGCGTTGTTTGGAGTACGACGAGTGTTCTAAGCTAAGTGAACAAGTGCGACAACGTGTCTTATAAAACGTGTGCCATATGCAATTTTTTCTATTTTGAATTCATTTGAAGAAAAAATGGATTTAATATCGATAAATAACAGAAACATCTTCGATTGGTAACAATGATGACATTGAAATAATTAAAAACTGACGCACAAGCGTAAAGCTCAGTTTACAGTTGAGCGATTTTGATTATTGCAATATCAGCGGTGAAAAAATCAATGTTGTTATTGTTGTTATTGGTCAATTTAAATAAAATTACATTCTGAATTGAAATTTGTCAATTGAAACATTGAGTTTTTCACTGCTAATATCACCAAATCCAAATCGCTCAGAAGTAAACTGGGCCTAACTCTTCTGACTTTTATTTGACAATTCGATTGTACCAATCTCCGAATAATAAAAAATGCGTATCGAAATAGAGGCTATTTCGACACGCGTTGCACAATGACTTCATTATACAACCAAAATAGAAAAATGATATTTTTCAATTCAGAAAATCGTGATATGATCTGAATTTACCAAAGTGTTCAGTAGAAACTCGCAAATGATACATAAAATATTTCCCAATCAGTGGATTGGAAACCAAAGGGTGGTGCGCTGGCCTGCAAGGATTTCTGCTGGATTATTTTTTGTAGGGATATTAAACACGAACCGTTTATTTGAATATTTTTCATGGTACATAAATATCTTACACCAAAATTACGAGCTAGAATATGATCCATCGCGCGCTTACGTGCAACCTGCGAAGACGCATGCGAAAATGCCTATATTCGAGCATTCTTTTCAGAATTTTGTTCTGTTCACATTTGCCAGAAGTTCAGTATCGTAATAATTAGGCAGTGGATGAGTGAGGCGTTTAATTGAAATATTTGGTGCTGATAAAAGCCTTCCCTAATAGTTATATTGGTAAATAATAATGTTTTGAAAATAGTTCGGATTGAATATTCAAAAAAATAGAGAAACTTCCAATGTTTGTCATTGGAAAATTTGAAAATCATAGTTTTTGGACTATCCAAAGGTAACAAAAAATTAAATGAAAAATCCAGGTCCGTATTAAAGAAAATAAGTTTATGATGGTTTCTAGAAGACGAAATGTCGAATTTCAAATCTAAGAACGCTATTTGTAGAGAAGAAAAAGTGGACATGATAAAATTTTATTCATATCGATCAATTTTTTCAAAAAATGCCAGAAGAAAATAAAAACGTTTCGATTTTTTTTTTGTAAATCTCCGAAAATATTCGAAATTTTTCAAGTTTCAGAACAACATTTTAGTATTAGGCATCAAATTGCGCAACATTGCTACAATTTAACCGACTGTATCTCTTACGGTTTACGAGATCCCAATGATGAGGCTCTAATTCCAGCCACCCTGTACAGTCTGTCATATTTTCGATGTCCTTACTGGATATTTTCAAAAATAGTGGTTTGCGGTCTTCGCGAACGCAGGCTACGTTTTTTTAAACTCATGATACTATATAGGGAATAGACAGAATTTTCATAGCCCGCTTCCTTTACTGAGATACAGGGCAAAATTGAAAATATTGCATTTTGGGACCCCCTTGTATCTCAGCTATCTTTCAACTTATGGTAGAGATAATAACTATAATATACATAGTTTTACGTAGAATCCAGTGTCATGGTCAGATTTTTAAAATGAGCTGTCATTATTTAGATATTACCCAAAGTTAGGTTTTTTAAATGGAAACATGCTTTGCGCTTTCCGAAATTATGATTCAGTTATTAGATATTCTGAGTATTAGCCCTGTATTTAGATAATTTGCAGTTTTTATATAGCTAGTCAACAGAAATATCACTTTTTGAATAATCTATTACCAGTCTCATTTTTATGGGGTAAAACCAAAAAGTTTGAAAACCGAAATATACCACAACGGCAGTTGCGACACGAAAATCGAGGTGCACTAATGAATGCCATTAGAAAATATTCCGATACTTGAAGATGTCGGCTTTGAACAATATTTTACAAAACATTTTCAACAGCAGAATAATCAATAGAGCCTTGTTTTATAGTAGGTAATGTTTTCATATAAGTTTAAAATTATTTATTCGTTAAATAGATCAGCTACTATTGCGCCAGAAGATCTATTTTGAAAGTAATATTTGTCTTGACTAACAATAAAAACTCAAAATTATCTCACTACAGGGCTAATATTCAAAATATAATAGCATTCATGTTTCAACATGAAAGCAGAATGAATTCGAAGTGAACAAAACAAGGATGACCAGATCGACTCACAACAGCAACTTCAAAGTTAATTCTTTCAAAAAATCTTTATCTCAAAGATCTTTTATGTACTTCGGTCCCAAATTTTTTAATCTCATCCCTATTGACCTTAGAGAAATAAAAAACTACAAGAAGTTTAAAATACAAGTGAAAAAATTCGTATTACAGAACCCTGAGAAATTCCAATAGAAAAAAACTCAACAACAGCATATTTATTTAATAATTTATTCAAGACTTATTCTACTGTCCCCATGATGATCCGCATAAAATGAAATCCAAACCTTGTGTTTCCGTTGGATTCTTCCTCAACATTGCAATAAACTTATTTTCGATTGTAAACTCGCTTTTATATTGCACAGAATACATATTTTAAACCAACTGGAAGGGTGTGGAAATGCAATACAGGCATCTTTGCCTAGGCAATTTCTACTCCTGAACCAGATGCCTCCATATAGCAGCGATCAAAATGTATGTATTGTTATCAAGTGTGTTAATGAATAATTGAATTGACAAAAATTGAATCGACGAAAATATTAAAAAATATGCTGGGTGTTAATTTTCCCTTGAAACAAACTCAGCTGGAAACCATTAACGCTAGTAGGAGTTTTTTCATTTTTTTTTTCTCAAAGAAAAATCTTGATTGCTTTAACGCTGTATTAAATCTCCGAGATCATTTTTGTTATAGGGCATATCAAAGTTAATATCACATTGGTCGAATCAAGTAACTATGTTTTAAGATTTGAAACTTATTATAGATTCCGAATAAACTTTATCCACCCATTTCGATAGAAACGGAGAATTTTCACCGAAGTACTATAGTGATGCGCAGAATCGGAGGCATCACACCGAACAGAAACGGATGCGCGCGCAACAACTGCAGCCAAAACATTGCACCACATTACCCTTTCAATTCCTCGCACTGCCCAACAATGCCCAACAATGCCTCACAATACCTCACAATGCCCCCACAATGCCCCACAATGCCCCACAATGCCCCACAATGCCCGACAATGCCTCGCATTGCCTCCACAATGCCCCACAATGCCTCTCAATGCCCCGCAATGCCCCTAGGTTGTACACCAAATTACCCCATGTGCTTACCCCTCGGTCCGATCCCTCGGATTTAATTAATATTTCGTGCAAGACGAAAAAATAATCAACTTTTATATACGTTCGGCATCTCTCCCTGATTCGAATAACAGAGGCGGAGCTGAAATTCCTACAGATTTTCGTATCTTTCTGATTTCAGATCAATAGCATAATATATATATATATATATATCGAAAATATTTTTTCCATCCCAGTAGAATTGCATGAATCAATCTTCTACATTGTTATTCATGGTATTTCATCATACGAATTGCACCCTGTATGTTGCTGCAAATAGTACACTTTGAGATATAATCATTAGTCCCAAGCGAATATTTGATAATACTAAATAATATTTTTACTATATGGGACAGCTCTCCAAATAACCAGCAAGAAACAAAATGAGGTTGCTTAAATAAATCACTCGCAATTAATTGTCATTTCATACCTTTTCTATAGCAATAAAAAAATGATCATCTCATGAGCACACCAGCTAGCTTGGATCGAGAGTCTGCAAAAATTTCAGACTTTCGGAAATCACGGTGAATTTATGCAGAGGTTTTAAGTCGTAAGTTTTAAGTCTCAAGTTTCGAGTAATAAGTCATAAGAAGTTGATCCATTGGTATCTAATGTAACCATTTATACAGCTGTCATAAGTTTTAAGTCCTAAGAAAAGTTGGCCAACATTTGTCTCTTACGACTAATGACTTAAAACTCGATCGATTTGCGCATGCGTCTGATTTTGCAAAAGGGTATCGTAACAAATAGCAGGAGTTGAATGCATGTAAAGCAAATAGACATAAATAAAAATAGCATTGAGGCTGGAAATTTGGATTGAATAAAAGGAAATGAGAAAAATAAGCACACAAAATAACAGGATTGACACTATTGACAGTCCTTATTTAAACTTCTTGCATAAATGGTCCATTTTTCCTTACGACTAAAAACTTACGACTTAAAACTTAAGACTTAAAACTAACGACTTAAAACCTCTGCATAAATCCACCGTAAGTCATAACACTTTTCAATGAGTATGTAGCAATAGCGACTTAGTAATATGTGAACAATATCCTTGCTGTTATACATCCTCTTGTTATATTTGTACTCTTTGAGCGAATTTTTTCAGTTAGGTACGAATCAAAATTTGAGTTACCTGTTATGTTATGTCATTTTATATACAGAGTATTCCATCAGAACAATGTGCGATCAATTCTATAGGGCGAACTAGATGTCAAAATAGGTCGATTGAAATCAAATTTTCCTACGACCCTGTATGAAAACGTCATATAGCATAGTGTTTTGTTATTTGGAAAGTACAGCTTATATCACCATGGAGTTGTTATTTGAAAGAAAAAAAGCACACGTGTTGAAATGAAAAATATCACACGCTCGCCTGAATTGATATTAGGTATATAAGTTGGTATATTAGTTGGTACTCACTGTCAATCTAAAAGCGTTCTCAAATTAAATTCATATATTATTTATTGAAATTTCTGTATCGTTTCGAATTATACCGAAAATTCTTTAGGAATCTATTAATTTCAATGTGTCAATGATACATAACCTCTGAATTCACTTCGATGAAAATCAGGAACAGTGACTGGATCTATTTATATAAATATCTGATGATGTTGATGACTGCGGGTGAGATCATTCAAAAGTGTACGGTTACAGTTTTATGCGCGGCTTGCATCAGTTGCATGTTGCATCATATCACAGTATCACATATGTTTGCACTACTTTATTTACATTTGACAAGGAATCAAGGACTCACCAACTCGTACGCGCTTGCGCACTACGTACTTCTGTGGTTCTGTATTCCTGGTTGCGTGATTACTGGCGCTAGCTAGACGCTATGGTGTCAAATATCAATGAAATTTGTCCAAATGAAACAAACTCAATCAATCAGTAATTCACATAATAAGGAATTGTCGGAGAAGTATTCAAATATCATCTTTAATATGGAAATAAACAGTACTTGATATCTAATCAAAATCACCTGAAATTATAGAGACCGCTCAAGTTACATTTTTGACAAGACCTCCCGCGAAATGAAAGTATTCGGAGTCGTAGGAAAAAAAGTGTACAAAACTCGTTGGAAAGTGCATTTCCCTCACTCGTTACGTTTCCGCACTCACCGCTACGCGGCTCGTGCTAAACTTCTACTCTTGTGAAATATGTCACTTTCCACACTTGTTGTGTAATATACTATATCATCACCAATAACCATGTTCATCATTTCGCAATTTCCATCAGCCCTGTAGCGATATGGGTTAACTTTCCCATCCGAAAACAAATCGTTTTCCATTTGGAGATTATTGTTATATAACATTTTCGAACGAAAATACATTCTCCTATCGGAATCGTCTTCACTAATCTCCTGATGAAAGTTATATTTTTATTTATTGTACCTACCCTTGAGTAGATAGGAGGCAAATCAGGAAATTTTTTGTAAAGTATGGAAATATTTCTCAGATTTAAACAACCCTATTTTATATTCTGCGCCACTGTAGGATAAGCCATTAATCAGGATATTTAATTATTGGTGGGTGAAATATCCCATTTCCATTTTCCTTTCGGAGAAGGAAAGGGGTAGATTGTAGGTGACGATAATGACACGAGGATTTACAGACCTTGATTAAAACGGAAGAAAAATCGCTGAGAAAACGAGGAAGCTAAATAATTTCAAATTGATTTGTCATGGAAAGTTCGTCCACCTACTCACTGTATCTACCCTTTCCTAGAAGGATGAATATTTTTCACATAAATAAAACAGAGGCGGACTGGACCATAGAATCTGCCCGGACGATATGGACCTTACCGGTCTGAATATAAATTTGTCGCGAAAAATATCTCAAGCTCAATTTATAAACTCCACTGCCGTAGCTACAGTTGACGCTGCCGTTCCAAAATATATTGAGGAGATATCCGACGGCACCTGCGTCAACTGCGAGGTTTATGAACATATGTTTATTTTTAGCACATTCCATCTACGAACAGTAACTGTAGCGTCCCCAGTCAGCACAAGTACGTCTTAGGGACGTTTTAAAAACGTCCACTCTGGACATTCGAGACGTCTTAAAAACGTCCATTTCCGGACGACCGACGTCTTATGGACGTTTTGGGGACGTCCATTGTTACTAATCAGAATGTCTTGGGGATGTCCATAATAGGTCCGAGTTAAATAAAAAGAGCCATTCGAACTATACGGTCACCCATCCAATTTCTATCCTCGCCTGACGTTGCTTGACTCTCGTTATCGAATCAATCTGCCTAGTATGGTAGCTGCTGTCTTCTTATTGATTTATTATATATGTATTTCGATTCGTATAAATCAATATGAGATTTGAACAACAATAATTTTGAATGGTTTATATTACTTGATCATTAATATATGTCAATTTGACATATTATATATCTATATATTTGTTTATTCATTATTATATTAATTATTATTGTCCAATATTTATAATATCGGGTATTTATATATCGCAATTTCGAGTTTGGGAACTCCCCATGAGTCAAATTCATACGGGTGGAAGAAGCGAGACCAACATCAGCTGATGCTGGAATCCAAACCACTTTCAGGAGTCATGGTTTCCAACAGGATTTCAAATGTTATATATTTTTTCAACATTGGGGTTTTTTGAGTTCTTATTTCGACATACTCATTTATGTACACCTATCTCATATTTATATGGAATTTGATATAGCGATTTTTTTTATATCGCATCTTCGAAGTTGGTAACTTTTTATGTATGAGCAGTGTTGAGGAAAACGATACCAACAGCTGATATTTACCATTTATTTCATTGATATCGCATTTGTATCTCGAAGCAGAAATCAATCACATTTGTATCTGAAAAAAACAATGTTTTCCTCTAAACGTCCTCGCATGTACGTCCCCAAAACGTCCAAACTAGGTCCTGGACGTTCGGACTTGAATTGGACATAAAATGGACGTCCCCGAGACGTCCAGTGCTATCTGGGTCAACTGTAGCAAAGGCAGCGGAGTTTATAATTTGAGCTTTATGTTATAGAAAAAGAAATATTGGCAACCAAATGAAAACATCGAATCATGAACACAGTCAATTCCTCATTGATTTATATTTTTTGCGACGATGTCAATGAAATCATTATTGATTTCGATTGCAGGCAAAATATCTTTTCTCTTTAAAATGTTGACAAAGTAGCCTATGACACTTTCAAATCTCAACACAAAGTTGACGTTTTCTAAGGAATTTCACTATGTGAAAGAATTGCCGATCGTGCGCGGAAATTCACCATTCACTTGCATGAAGGAAAATAATAGTGACAGTGAATTATCTAACGTAAATTATCTCCTGATGTAGCAGAAAGTGCGAACATTGTAAATTTGAACCTCCTACCAGAAAAATCAAGCATAAGTATGAATTATGATATGATAGATTCATGACATGGTGCCATGAAATCCTTGAATGCTAAAGATATCAAAGTAAGTATCCTAAACTTGTCGTATTTCTCAAAAAAAAACAATCCGTTGAATATGAAGCAAACATAAGTTGACTATATCTTTTTAGTTCATTCTTTATTATAAATGTGGGATAGACATAGACAGTTTTCAAGTAGCCTCAATAGCCAACGGGTTCAAAGCGCGACTTCTCAAGCCGTGAGCCCGGATGCGATTCCTGGGCAGCGCAACTCTTTTTCAATTTAGTCTAGAGTCATTTTTCCTTCTTTTCTGTTAGATGTATGAATTATTAAACTATTTAACGTGATGTATAAGAAATCTTTATACAAAATCAATTAATCATGCCTGACATATATGCCTAGTACATATTTTTTCAATTCATATTCACCTTATTCGGTGCAATAGTCATTGGGAAAATCATCTTGAAAGCGCAAACTGCTGTTGGCAACACCCAATAATATATCAAAACAAACATGAAAGATATAAATCCAGACGACTTCGACAATCGACAATACTAATAAGAACACAAAACCGTTGGCCAGTAACCATGCATCACCCAGGTCACAATGGACTGTGTCCCATCCCACAGAAAACGGCATGTTTATGTCTTTTATGCAGCTCCACTGGTGACAAAACAAAATACATATTGATTCATGCCGCTAACATCGACGATAAATATCTTTGAGGAAAAAACTGCTATATTTGCATATACATAGATGATTTAGAAGGGTTGGAATGGGACGAGTGATTTTGAAGATTGTGTGAATTGGACGAAGATAAAGCGGAGTTGTGTAGGGTTTGTTTGGGGACCGATGGGGTTGAAGATAATTCGCAGTAGCGTACATGATATGTTTCCTATTTCTCTTAGGGTCAAAGTGTCCGATTGTCATAAACTATATATATATCTCAATCGGTTTTCAATCCTTGCAGCATAATCCTTGAACCATATATTGATATATAATGTAGTATTATATTCAGTCTTTCCTTAGGGCTGTGCAGCCTCACAAGAACCTCGATGTATGAGATTTTTTGTGCTTAACCCTTTATCTATTCAAGGCCCAGAATTCCGAAACTTCATGCAAAGTTTATCAACTTGAGCCTCTTGCAGAAGAGAGCTGAGCATTCATAAAGCATATTTACTGCAGTTTCAACGAAGTTCTCGCAGTAGGTTCTCGCAGTAGGTTTAGCTCTCCTTGGCAATATGCTCACTAGCCTTTTCACTTGTATTTGTTGTGGCACTTTATTCCACTGAGATTTGATCCGCTTCCCAACGGATAACCTCTTCTTTCAAGTGAGTCTTGGAGAATCCACAGAAGGGTTATTGGCAAGGCAGTCTGCTTCTCGTTTAACTGCCTTGTGACCTGGAACCCACATCAAAGTGACCTGGTAGTTCGCTGCCTATTCGATGTGAGTTAATTCAAAATTGGTCTGAGATTGAAAGAGCGAACTTAACATTTCCCTTGGATATTAGATATCAACACATACCGATTCCTTAGCTCTAGAAGTAACTGAGAAAGCTCTGAATTATTCAGGACAATGTTGTGCCATACTCAGTTGAAACTACATGAATAACGTATAAACAAGCAGGTTTGCAAAATTAATTCCTATAACGATAAAACAAGTTGTCAGGATTAAGATGGCTGAAGAATGAAGTGAATGAAAACCAGGAAGTTATAAAAATAAAAAGTCTAAAAACTGACATAACCTTATCTCGTGACTCGTCCATTTACCCTATTAAATGTTTCCATTTTCAATATATACCAATTTAAACTTCATGTGGCGGCAAACTATACTGACGTATCCTGTGACCCTATAGTGATTGTAGATTGTAGCCTCTCAAGCCTCTCAAGCCTCTCAAGCCTCTCAAGCACCTCGACCCATCAGATATTTTGTGAATAACTCTTAATCTATTCGAGGCCTGGGATTCCGAGGCTTCTTGCGAAGTTTATTAGTTTCCTGGGAGTTTCCTGACATCGGAGGGCTCTAAGAAGGCCCTTTCCAGGAACTTGAGCCTGTTGCAGAAGAGTGCTGGGCATTCGCAAAACAAATGTTCTGCAGTTTCAGCGAAGTTCTCGCAGTAGCGGCAACTGTCACTCTCTGTTTTACCCATCTTTTTGAGGTGATACCTCAGAGGGCAGTGTCCAGTGAGGAGTCCCGTTACCAGTTTCAAGTATTTTTTGTCCAAGTCGAGAACCTGTTTAGCTTTCCTTGGCGAGAGGCTCACTAGCCTTTTCGATTGTCTTTGTCCTGGCACTTTATTCCAGTGAAATTTCATTTCATATGCTTTCCAGCGTCGGAACTCTTCTCTCAAGTGGGCTTTGAAAAGTCCACAGAAGTTCTGGGCCGAGAAATTGTGTATTTACCCCTTTTTGGCAAGGCAGTCTGCTTCCTTGTTGGCTTCAACTCCCTTATGACCTGGCACCCACATCAATGTGACCTGGTTGTTCGCTGCCAGTTGTCTTAGGGATTGTTTACAGTCCCAAGTCAGCTTAGACTCACGTGTATGACTTCAGAGCTTTTAGTGCTTCTTGACTATCTCATAGAACATAGATTTTTGCCTTTCGAGTGTCTTTTTCGAGGCACTCCTGGGCACAGACCCTATAGTGTAGTATAGTATCATAGTAGCTCAGCGATCGGACCTAACCAATCCCTTTCCAAAGACTCGTTCATCCAACGAACGTCGAGACTTTGTAACTCATTGCTTAGGGAGGTGTTCCCCGAGGCATACGATCTCCAGAAATCTAAGAAGAACACAAACTACTACCTTCTTTCCCTTGGTTCTCACGATGTTCTCTGAACATTACAAGATATCCCTTTTCGTGAGAACCCTAACATGAAACAATCATTAAGGCAATTCTGGAAGCCAAATTCCAGAATGCATGGAAAGATGTAGCTGACATGAGACAATCACTCCACATCGAAGGCCCCTCTAGTATAGGCACCAACGCCTTGCTCACACTGAGCAATCAGAATAAAGGTAGGGCTTCTCACGGGAAACTGTCACCTAAGCAAACACCTCAACATTATGGTTATCACTGACGTTACCGAATGCAGGTGGTGCTTGGAAGATGAGAAGACAGCTTCGAACATCCTCGCGGGAAGAGCATTTCGGGAGCATTATCTTGGACCCGAAGAGTGTGAGAAGGGTATCGGTCAGAAGGATAGCCAAATTCGCCTATAGGTTACCTCCAAGACTTAACCAATTCCCAGAAATGGCGGGTGCATAACGCGCCCGACTGAGTTGTACATGCCCGTAAACCGACAATCATCATCAACCCCAAGGATGACACCCTACCATCCGCATCTTCAATAACGTCAAAAAGTCGTAATTGTCTTGTCTATTGACGTTTCCGTAACTTCTCACTTAATCAGTTGAGAAATGCAAAAAAAAATTATTATTCATATATTTTCGATATAATATCTTTTTCATTATACTTCGATCACTTTATTTTCATCTATATTAGTATAACATTGTATAGGATGGGCTTTTTCGGGCTAGCGCAAAGAAACAGAGCACGGAAAAACTTTGAGAATAACCATGGAAAAATAACCATGTTTATTCTCTGTCGATCAAATTTATGCCAACAAAATGAACTCGGAAGAAAATCCCGAAATTCCCGATAATATCAAAACAAGTAATAAAAAAATCACGACAGGCTTCCCTAGACCACGAAATCGTAATCAGCGAAAATAAATCCAAAAAAGCATGGGAAATTATCAATCGCCAATTGAATAGAAACTGCAAACCACAGGAACAACTTCAAATCGAAAGAAACGGTAAAATTATAGAGGACCCAAATGAATTAGCCAATGCACTAAATAACCACTTTCTAAATATTGTACAATACGAAAAACTGACAAATGATGAGTTACATAACGTTAAAAGTCTCCTAAACGAACATACAATCCCAAACAGGAAATCAATTTTTTTTGAACCCACGGATGAAAACGAAATCCTTTCTCTTTCTAAGTCTTTATTGAACAAAAACTCCTCCGGATATGACAACATGTCATCAAAATTACTGAAAAACTGTATCGATATTCTATCTTAATATCTAGTAGTATTATTCAATCAGTCATTATCCACTGGTATATTTCCAGAATGTTTGAAAAGGGCACATGTCAAGCCTATATTCAAGAAAGGAAACAAGAAAGAAATGAGTAATTATCGTCCCATATCACTACTAGTTACCATTTCCAAAGTGTTAGAGAAAATAGTACATAAGAGACTATTGAAATTCCTAGAAAAATACAAAATACTTCATACAGCTCAGCATGGCTTCTTAACTAACAAATCAACAGCAACAGCAATTTTCGAAGCAACCCACTCAATTATAACCCAATTAGACAAAAAAAAAAGGTTACGGGCTTGGCATGTGACTTTTCCAAAGCTTTCGATAGTGTGAATATTGAGTGCTTGACTATGAAGCTAGAACATTATGGTATAAGAGGGGTGCCATTACGATGGTTCGAAAGTTATCTATTCAATCGACAACAACGAACCATGGTCAACAGGGAGATGAATTTTCCTGTCTTCTCTGACTGGGGAACAATTAGAAGTGGAGTACCACAAGGGTCTATCTTGGGACCACTATTATTCTTACTCTATGTAAATGATTTACCTTCTGTTACTCCTGAGTCTAAATCGATATTATTTGCTGATGATGCATTATTTATCCTTTCGGAAAGGGATGATCCTACACTTTTCCAGAGCTTGAATGATAACATAAATAAAATAAAATATTGGATTACATCGAACAAAATAAATCTGAATTTTGACAAAACCATCTGCATGAAATTCAAAGAAAAGTCAAATGAAACTCTCCCAACAGCACTCTACAATATCTCTTTTGTAAATGAAAACAAATCACTTGGGCTCATCCTCGACTCACAATTAAATTGGAAAACGCACATTCGCGTATTAAATAAAAAATTGAGTTCTGCTTGCTATTGCCTACGAGCAATGATACTAAGTGGTTTGAGTCATCAATCAATAAAAATATTGTATGTACCACGCCGACTTTATATCCAAATTGTCGTACGGTTTGATGTTCTGGGGAACTTCCACAGAGTGGAAAACAACTTTTATCATTCAGAAACGCTCAATACGAATAATGATGGGATTGGATAGAAGAGAGTCTTGTAGAGCATACTTCAAGCAATTAAATATATTAACAATGCCGGGATTATACCTACTACAAATCTTATTATTTGTGCATAGAAATAAAAACTGGTATAAATTCAGTGAAGCACCCACTCGACAATATAGGCAATTAATAGTTTTACCACAACATAACACACAATTATTTGAAAAAAGTTGTTACTACATGGGAGCAAAATGCTACAATAAATTATCCAACTCTTACAAGAATCTAAGTATGAAAAAGTTCAAAAACTGTCTGAAAAAACAACTATTGAGTAAAGCCTACTATTCGATAAATGAATTCCTAGAAGATGAACACAGCTTACAACTATAACTAACAACTATGTTAGAATATAAAATAAATCACACCAACTTTTCCTTTTCCTTTCTACACATGTAAATGTATATGAAATAAATTACTATTACTATCATAGAGCAAGCGGCACAAGCGACCGCGAATTTATTACCAGTAAAATCCAGGTCGAGATATTCACACGAATATCAACTTTTTACAGAATGGCGAAATCTGAACGAAATCAAAACTGTAAGTGACTATATTCATCTTGTTTATTTTGCCGAAAAAGCTAAATCTATGAAATTTTCCACGTTATGAAGTCGATTCTCATTGCTTAAGAGTTGTTTGGCCATTTGAGATAATGACATCAACAAATATCCAAAAACGATTTATTTCCTGAATCGTCAAGGTGTAGGATATATTCCAAAAAAGTTTTGTGTTTGGGATCTTTGGTGCGCGTCGAAGAAATGATTCAATACATTCAAATTTAGACGATGTGGTCGATAATGAGCGCTTTCTTTTGAATTTCAATATTCTTACTCTAGTAGTTCCAAGTTTTTTCATTCCTACAACTGTGAAAATAAAAATGTTCCAAGTTTCTTTTGTGTCTTATGTCTTCACAGTGTGAATCGTTACATAGACTGCTATAGTGGATATAATTCATGTTTTGCTCGACATTAGCCAGAAAAGTAGTTACTTTCTGGTCGCTGTCTACCATCAGTCATTCAAATTTTATGAATTGGATGGGACGTGATACGTCTTTCCTTCATTATTCTATATAAAGAGGTTCAATCAATGTTATTCGAATATGTTTGTGATGACCATAAAGATTGTCTATATTGTTTGAAAACAACTATTTTCCTCAAAATATGGGAATTGGTGCGCCCATGCCTTTAAACAATATCTCTCGCCAAAGTCGTATCTCAAGTTTCTTGTGTTCGGTATCGAATGGGTCCAATAAATCTCGGGCTCAAGAATATTTTAGTGTCGTAAACACGTACTAAATCAAAGTAGGCTGACTATTGATCAGTTACAGAGTGTGGGATGTTGTGTTCGACCGTGCCTTTCTATATTTATTGATAATTTTCGCAACAGTTTGTAATTCTTCGGGTTTAATATCGATGGCGAGTATCTTCACACTTTAGGTGGTATGTTTCTTTATCACCTCAAGGGAAAATAAATAACCAACTGCGTTAGTCCCGTGGAGTCTGGTACATCAACCCGGTGAGTGACCATCTTTGGATGATAATTATTGTCATATAATAATCATTATCCCTGGATGACTATAGATGACTCCTAATTTTCTTAGCTTTATTCCAGAATATGATTTGTGAATATTGAGCTCGTCCAAACTTCTCACGAAGTTTATGGTAATGGGACTATTCTTCGAGTTCCAGAGTCACATCTGATGATGAAAGTTCGAGCTGTTGTCATCGCAGTTCATTTTACTATATGCTGCAAAATCTGCATCGATCAGTATTTTTTCTTCCTTATGAAATTCAATGGGCTTCAGATAATTCTTTGTTAGTTCTAGAGTCTAGAGGATGGGTGGAATTCTTCAATTTGAGCTTTACTACTGGCAGTATGTCTTTGTTCAAAAATATCTCATCAGTGGAACTTCCATTTGTTCCACAGCTACTTCTGTGTAAAGAATGCAATTCCATTGGAGATTGTGTTCGCTTTTTAGAATAATGAGAAGGAGAAGCGTAGCCACGCTTCGTTTTCGAATACATATTTATAATTAATTATCAAATTTTTTCGAGATATAACACTAGGACAGCACTTGTCTAAAATGTTCAATTATACAGATCGTTTCTTTCACCATATCTTGAGAGAAACGGAGATGATTGGAAAAGAGTAATCATTGTGGGGAGCATAACATTGGTCTAAAAATATCTGGAGTGAGTTTAGCCCATTATCG
This sequence comes from Chrysomela aeneicollis, assembly GCA_029955515.1. Taxonomy (NCBI): domain Eukaryota; kingdom Metazoa; phylum Arthropoda; class Insecta; order Coleoptera; family Chrysomelidae; genus Chrysomela; species Chrysomela aeneicollis. The sequence goes on from JARUHQ010000006.1 coordinate 9,924,234, forward strand.
AGTTATACTCACAAAAGAAAAACTATAAATGCTAATTTTGATTTTTCACGTATAGAATTTTTATTTAAAAGAATATGAAAAAATGGGAAATGAAAGTTTCATTTTTTTATCAATACGGACCTGACTCTTCTACTACAAATAACGTAAAATCCAAATTTGATTAAATATCAGTCTTGCTGTTTTACAGAAATAATAAATTCTTTCTGATTTCGTCAAAACTAATAAAAAATATGAATACATCGACGTTGCCAAAGAATTTCGATAAAAATGTAAGAAACATTAAAAAATATGAGAATAGCATTTGAAAATAAAACGTCACATAAAGATATCAAAGATAATGAAGAAGGAAGGTTTCATTTCATCTGCAATTCATGACGTGTGATAAGAAACAATTTTTAGTTCAAAATACACTAAATGTATTCATAAAAAATTATCAAGTGAGTGTTTTCATGTTATTTGTAATTTTTTCAATATTCCCGAAACCTCTTAAAATAATGTTTCTTTATGTTGTCTCAAATGATGAATAACGTCAGGAAAAAAAAATAAAAACGAAATCGGCAAATTTCGCATATTGTCAGGCTCGAAACAGTGGCGTAGCTAAGTTTCAGCCCCCCCCCCTGCCGCAGGAACCTTCTTGTGCCCTCACTCCCTAACCCATAATATTTTTTTAGAATATACCGGGTGTAACATGATCATGGTTGGTTTCAGAGGTAATTTATTAAAATTTGAAACATGCTATAAATATAATAAGCGTCACTTTTTGACCTACAAATGATTTCTTTTCCACTTCCGGTTTCGCCGGAAGTGAAACCAACTCTCGATTTTTAAAAGGAACACACTGTATATTATTACATTTTTGAAAACTGTATAATTTTCTGGATCCAATGATACCACATAAGTGACATTTCAAACGTCAACATTTTTTAAAATTCAATTTTTAGTTTTCCATATAGGTGTGCCATGATGGTTCCGATTTATTCCAATTGATCCGTCTAATGCTAGAAAAATCTAAATCATGTCAAAAATACTAAATTGCGTTTTTTATGAGCAAATAAAGTTCATCATAGTCGATTTTGCGGTAAAACTCATTTTTTTCAAATGGAACCATATTGGTACCATTTATTAGTACTACCAATAAGAAATTTATTCATAGCAAAATTTTGAAACCGGAAGTGAAAAACAAATCATTTGTAGGTCAAAAAGTTAAGCTTATTATGTTTATAGCATGTCCCAAATTTCAATGAAATACCTTTCAAACTAACGGAGATACGGGGGTTGTCCCATGATTCTGTTACACCCGGTATATGGCCGATTATTATATACAAATTTAACTCTGTTATTTCGTCTCAAATTTTCGTCTCCATGGCTGAACAACAAAAACTAGGGGTTTTACCCTTCTTTTCTCAATGGATAAATATTAGACCATGATCTCTTTTGAATCCAGACTCTCAGTCACCTGACACCTCAAGTATTGCTGTGCATAAGTTCGGTATACTGTTTGCTAAAATATAATGTTGAACTGAGAGACATTTTCTCAAATCTTGCAAGTATCTATGTTCCTGATATTATTAAAAATTACTATTTCTGTGGCAATATCTCCATTCAAATCGACATCATATTTTTGGCTATTTTCTTAGCTGATAACACTAGCTGATGGTCACTTTGATTTGATAGATTCCGGAGTTAAAAATTAAAAATAAAAATAAATTTTTGACTGGCAAATAATGTTGTTAAAGGACATAACGTAAATGTTAATTTTCAACTCGAAGCTATTTAAATACTTGGATGCATATTTTTCTATATTTTCTGCTTCAAATTATAGAGCCTGATGTGAGTATAACTTAAAACACAACATGAAGAAGCGGTTTCAGTTTTGGCGTATCTTCAGTACTCAATTTGGATTGAGAACTCGAAAGATATTTGCTTGAAAATATTTTGAAAACTAGAAGAGCGATCGTAGATTTTCTTTCACTGTAATGATGTTCCTAAAATTCCACAATTTTGCCTCAATCTGATGTTCTAGGGTGTTCGGAATTTCAATGATGAGCATCGAATTCGAATAACCCTGTAAGTATATTCGCGAAAATCACGAACCAATAGATGGCGCTGCAGAAATGTCAAAAACTTGACATGAAGGTGATAAACAAGCATTTCGTTATGTTTTCAATAATAATTTGTCAACTTTTGATTCACATTTTAGGAAAGAATTAACGAATCCAAAATATTTGAAAGGGTACTATCGTTTGGTTATTATTTATAGAACACAAAACAGGTATTTTATATGAGGTTTATGGATTTATTATGTTTTTATAGGCTTTTCAAACCACCTCTGCAAAATCAATGGGGCCACTGAGGTATTTGTATTTCAATGATTTATCTTTATATTGTTATATTTCCAGAATGCCCAATATTGGGATGAGTATCTAAAGTATATCAGAAATAAGAAGACACCATTAAAAGAACGAGAAGCATTGTTCAAAGCTGGTCACATCATACTTTGTGGGATAGATATGGAACACACATAAATAAACTACTGTTCTCAAACTTCAGCTCTAAGGCAGCCCTCATATGAAATTAAAATGATTGTATGGAGAAGTTAGCAGTGGAAGTGTGAATATATCTGTATTAAGCTGTAATTTTATTCTAACCCAAAAAATAGATGATTACAGACAGAAATAATAAAAACAAAAAAATGTATCAATTAACTTTATTTTCTGAGAAAAGTAAGTGTAGTGGTGCATCTGCTCATATTGAGATATCTTAAATAGGCAACACAAGTTATTATTTTCGAATTCACAATGTACTTATAGTCCATAATAATAAGTATTTTGTATAGATACATAATCTCTGGTATGTACCAAGGAAGTTAAAGATCTTATGGTCTACCAGTCATTCAAATTCATTTCTCTCAATTAATACTTATCCAATTCATGGCTCATTCATTTTAAATATAAATTTGATTTCATCAAGCCTACATTGTGCACTGTTAAAGTTTCCATGTGATGACTTTGAGATGTTCATTGAAGTAATTGCATTCTTTTTGAGCCTATCTCTTGGTTTAACTCTCCTTCTTGATGGTCCTGAAGTGAAATCAAGGTTTTCATCACGAACAATAAAATAGACAACACAACACCAGATATTATTTGTTTGATTCTAGCTGAAAAGAGACATACCATACCTACCTCCAATTTGGCATTTACTTCAGAAATCTACTTCTAGGAAGTGCTTATTACAAACGTAAATGTTTGTGGTAATAAGTTTTTCTATTTTCAACATAATATTCTATTTTTTACACAATCGTGAAGTTGAAATTTTGGATTTTGTGCCAAGGGAACGATGTCTGTATGGTAGGAAGTACGCTGAGGTTCTGAACAAATCTTTCTCGATTTCGTCTTTACGACCATGTGAACTGGCTGCATGTTTCAATAATATCAGTAACCAGCTGATAAGCACGAAAAAAGTCACAATAATTCAAATTCATTGAAAATAATGCGAAAGCCTAGCAAATGCAATGCTGAATTGCTTCATTTATCACCCTCGTTGTGCTTCGAAAATTTGACACCAGAGGCCACCCACTTCGTGATTTTCGCGAATAGGACGAGATGATTATTGCCACTGTCCATTCCGACAGTCCCAATATATCAGACCAGTCAATATACCCACTAAATCATATTAATCTTCCTGTTTCTTGTACTATCATATCAGAGTACACAAACTCCTCCGAAACTAGATTAAGCCGATAGATCAACGTATCGTCTTTATGGCCGCAATCATTATTTTCTTCCGTTATGGGAGTTGCGAGAGATCAGATCTTGATGGGCCATCGCGACGTCGAAATCTTGGAAGTTATCAAGCTGTTGGCCATTGATTGATCGGGGGATATTCGCACTCTGAAGACATCATTTCTCTCCACCGGAGTCGATCCATCTGGAAAATATTGACTGCGAAGGATTAGGTAACTGGGAGAAAAATCGGTCGCTTTGAGGGTTGGAGATATGAGAGGGAAAATCGGATTGAATTATGGGGATATCCAGGAGTAGGTACGTGTTGTTTGTTATCTCTATTTATTTGGGATATTGTGGAAAATGAGTTGACAATGGTGACGGCAACTTTAGATAAGCAAAGTTGTTGAATCACGATTTGAAATTTGTTTCAGTTCAAACGAAAAACTACGAATTGAAGGAATAAATGAACGAAAAATAGGATGTTTAAAACATGTAGACAAAGAGCATGAAATAACTACTCTCCTGGACAATGCCACGTAAAACTTTGAATTATATCTATACTCATAGTATGACCCTAATGTAATTGTCATCATATATTTTTATTTGAAGAAAAAATAAAGACACATTATTATCATTATTATATTGTTACTATATTTCTCCTTGGGTTCGTCATTCTTAACACTCAGTAGATACTGAATAATTTATTCCAATAAACACTCGAAATACAATTCAATAAACACTTAGATAAATCATAAAGATATTCGCTATACAAATCTCTATGTTCACAATGCTATAGCTTTCTTTCTGAACTGCCTGTCTACGACAGTGCTGTCCTTTATATAGGTGCAAAACATCCATTCTAGTAAAATCTTCAATATTCTATAAAGTTTCGCAATGTTAGGACATTTCTCATAGAGTTCTATGCGTATGTGAGGTCCAAACTTGAAAATTGGGCATTGATATGGTAGCCTTTATACAACTCTGAAATAAATTCTTTGGATGCTGTTCAAAGAAAATTCGAACAAACAGGAACGTCTCCCCAAAAAGGGATCGATTATTCAATCCTTCTGAATCGATTCGATGTAATTTCTTTGCACACTCCAGGGCCCCTATATCGGCCCGTCGAACCAGAAATGAACGAGGAAGAAATGTTAACAAAATAAATATGGACTTAGCAACAATTCTTGAGTGAGATCTAAGAACCTGGTGGAATTCAATGCAAACAAAACACAAGTGTGTCTTTTCTCTAGAAAAGCCGATCTCACTGTGCCCAACATAATTCAGTCAGGAATAACCATACCATTGAAGTCATCCATTTCGATTCTTGGCGTTACTATCAGCAACCTTTCTTGGGAAAATCACGTCAGGCCCTATGCCAAAGGTGCATCCCGAAAACTTGGTTTTCTGTTTCGAGCCAAGAGCTATTTCACTGCCAGTCAGCTGCTTATGATCTATAAGGCACATCAGATCCGACATGTCCTGGAATACTGTTCCCATATTTGGAGTGCGGCACCTAAACATATCCTGAAACTATTGGATTCTATCCAAAAAAGGTTAATTCGTCTCGTCGGTGATGCCTCGCTCACAAACTCGCTCACTTCTCTGGAACACCGTAGAAAAGTTGGCGATTTATCTCTATTTTATAGATGCGATGCTCTTCTGAAATATCAACAATCGTTCCTCCATTAGCAGTCTCTTGGAGATTAACCCGTCAAGTTCAGTCTTCACACCCCTTCGTGGTAACTTTAGAGACCTGCAAAACGTCCCTTTCCAAAGACTCGTTCATCCAACGAACATCGAGACTTTGGAACTCATTGCCTAGGGAGGTGTACGATCTCCAGAAATTTAAGAACACCAACTCCTATACCTTCTTTTCCTTGGTTCTCATGCACGATGTTTTCTGAACATTACAGAATATCCCTTTTCGTGAGAACCAGAACATAAAAAAACACTCGTCGTATCTTTGGTACAATATCATTTATCTAAAATTTACTGCACAATAATATTTCCTGTGCCTCACTTTTACAAAAAATCAACTTTCATATTTCTCGCCTTAATTCTAAAAGTGAGACGATCTTTTATTGCGAGAATATTCGAACAAACGTTATGCACAGGGCACCAGTGTCGTATAATTTGATCTGTGTTGTATGTGATATCAATGTGAGCCCTCTAAAATATATTTTGGAATGTATCGTCAATAGATTTGTAAACTTCCCATTTTTTTTCTTATTTTAGTTTTTTAGCAATAGCGTACAATATATAATCAATCATTTACATGCGTGTTCAATATATAACCAATTATTTATTTACATGCACGCGTATATACATTTATTTATATTTGTCGTTTTATAATTCGTTATGTTGAATATTACCTTCTAGCATTTTCTGTAATTGGGTGTATACCTGTTGGAAATGAAGAGCTACCTATCTATCTTTCTATAAAGTTTTGAGAAATACCGTTCATTTTCGAGAAACTGCGTTGGTTATGAATCATCCGCTATTGTCCTCTAATTAGGTAAGACAGCAACCGATGTTATCGCGGGGCCAAAAATCACAGCCAGTCGCTCGCCGCCGTGATGACTTCCGGTATTCTCGGAACACAGCACAGTCCGTAACAATATGAAGGGTTTCTTCCCTCGAACACGTGTTAATGAATTCATTTCAACTAACTTTAGGTACCTATGATCTTGAAAGTAAATGAAAACTTCGCAAAAATGAATTAAGGTAGAGAGATTATGAAAATCTGTTTATTACATTTTATATGAGATATGCATAATCTTGTTCCGCCAAATATAAGCGTGGGTCTGATAACTTCATGAAATATCGTGAGTATATTCCCCTACTAGTTTTTACTATGTTTCAAGAACAATTTGCGAATAGTTATAGAGATAATAAAATTACTTCGGATAAGAATTATTAATAAACTGAGTTCTAATTTTTGGTGCAATTATTTTGGTTCGACTCAATATCGTCTGATATGAAATAATGTATTCCTCTATCAGGTGCAGAATTAATTGCCAAACGGATGAATGTTATAGAGAGAGTACCTGCAATATACCTAATGAAAGACTTTTTTGGAATAATAGACAGTCTGGCTATACTTGAAAAGAGCAAACTCAACATAGCCAACTGCTCATAACGTTTCAGCGAACCACGACAAATATTTGTTTAATAATTTATTATGAAACGAAAATAGTTTGTCGCTTCTCGTATGCTTTCAGTTATCCCGTATAATGAGGTATTCCTATAGACTCCATATTGCGAAATAACATCTCTATATTTATCTAGGTGGTCAAGAGATTTTAATTAATATTGTTAATTGGAAACGTCTAGAATGGACAAAATAATAACGAACTATTCTCCGGGGAGTTCTGAAATATGCGTGTGTGGCTCCTGGAAATATTCATAATATGTATGAAGTTTTCAGCAGGATGAAAGCAAATTGAAATTTTGTGCTGCTATCGTACCAATTTGTTATGTGTGTGTTCATTTACATTACCTTATTTGATTATACTCATTCGAACTCGATTCTAATGGAATACGATTCAGTTAGTGAAAACAGGTAGGTAGTTATTTTCTTCATGACTAGTAGGTAGGTACTGACCCAAGTAGCACCGAACAGCTATTTAGCCATAAAAGCCAAATCTTGGTCACGAAAACTTGTGACTAGTCTTTGGTCATGCTTTGGCCATGAAATATTAGTCATTATTGAGTTACAGAATTTGGCCACGAAGTTGTCACCATGGCTTCAGTTTAGTTGTTGAGTAGCATCTGAATCTGGTAATAATTCAGCCACAGAAATGGTCACGAAGTAGCTGTTATTTCGTCTCGATCTGGCTAGTAATAAAATAGCCGAAGTTTTTGATAAAAAAGTAGCTTTCATAGCCAGAAAAAAATGCCAAAAAATGTCAGCATTGGTATGGTCATTCATGAAGTCATTGTATCTAAATTATTGCTACAATAAAAGCCAAACGACGACCATTACAGTGAGCTGTGATTTGGTCATCATTGGAGCTTTATTTTCCACTTCATGGCCAAAAATAATCCAAATGAGAACTATTACTGTTTAGCTTCGATTCAATCATGAAAGGAGTTATATTTTCCACTTTATGGCCAAATAATAACTATTTCACTTGGTTGCAATTTCGCCTAAAATCAGTCATTTTTTGGATATGATAGCTGAGAGTATAGATAATACGACTGAATCAAAATCAAAATTTAGCGATGATTAAGCACTGATCTTGTTTTGGTTCGGTCATTATTTGACTGTTTTTAGCAAATATAAATCGTGGTTACGGTAGCGCCATTGTTGATAAAGGTGCAAAAACGTATTTTCAAATCTACAAATCAATATTCTGTGTGTTTATGGTGATCATACTTTCAGTTATTCAGAATATTAAAATAAAAATTTGAGTGATTTCATATACATTATAATAATTCCACAAATATTGAGGTTTCGAGTGGCGCATGTTGTTTTTCGAGGTTTTATATGAACTTTTACATAAAAAATGACCATGCCAATAACACAAATCACAATAAATATTCTTGCACACCGAATATTTGTAGAACGCTTTTAGTTGCATTCATTTTCGATAACACTTCGAAAGCTCAAATAATACCATGAAATTGCCAACATGCAACCACTGCCGTCTTCTTCCGCGTTTGATCGAAATCTTTGGTTATGTGAGAAAGCCACGGAATAATGGTAGTGAAATGGCATTCATTTAGCTATGTAGAATCCACAGAATAGCCTAAAAATGGTCAAGAAATATTCGTAGTTTAGCTTTTATCTCGGTTGTGGATGAGCTTCTGGAGTAGCATTGCATTGGTCAGAAAGAAGCCACGAAACAGTTTTCATCTTGACGTAATAGTGACGTTATGGTGACGTAATGGTGACTAGCTTTTATGGCTGAATGGCCATTATTTTGGCCTCCATTACGTAATGGTGACCAAAATATGACTATTCGTGCTACTTGGGGAATGTCATGTTTCCAGAATCATTATAATAATGATAGAATGTAAACATTCTCACTCTTGAGAGAGAAGAACACTCGCTTCTGCTGTTATTTAGCCTGTATTTCCATTCTAGAACAAGATAGAGAAAATGAACATTCCATAATAAAACCAAACGACTTCGAATACCAAATTTCGAGAGTCTCCAATCGAGATCGAAAAATTTTCTTCGAGAAAAACATCGAGACGAGTGTTTGTTTATTTCTCGTCTAGATAGTAATATAATATGTCCTGCGTGGTATTCGCCAGGAAAGTTGTTAGTTTCTGCTCGTGTTCTACCCGTCACTAAAACTTTGCTTGATATTTATAATAATTGCATAAGACGATATATGTATCCGAATAATAACTGAGAAAGTAAGTGAAAACAAAATCGTACACTTTTAGTTTTTTAATATTTTTGAAGGCATATTGAAGTGGTTCGAATAACGCAACTTTTATCTGGTTCAATCGTATTTCTACCTCTTATACCTACCATAAAGGAAATAACAATGTGAAATTGTTGGCACCCTGTATCCATCTAAAATTTCATCAATTGCGAAATAACTGATGTTAAGTCACCCCAATTGAACTCCAAATGAGTTTGAATCATCATCATAAGCCTGTTTATGGTGACAAGTGCCTTGTGTACTTGTTCCTTGAGTAGATAAACGTTTTACTTATCACGAAGGAAAATTCATTAACCACAAGTGAACCAATCTCGACCATTTCTCGATGAGAATAATGGAGGTGGCTTGGACCCCTGTTCAATTCTGAGACAAGCAAGCAGTTCGATGTTCAGGAGCGTCGTAAAAATCACAAAAGGTTTTACTGGTGTTCAACAAAACCCCACTATTTTATACCTACATTCACAGCTGATACACTGAGAAAATTTTTTCATCGTCACAGCAGATTTTTCTGCTGCGATAGCCAAAAATTTTGGCTACATAGGGGACAGGAAATATCTTTACTACTGCAGAAGAGAGCACTCTACTGCCAACGTCTACCTGTGGTAGCACAGCTACTTTATGAAGAACTTGTTTACAGTTTCAGCTAAGTAACTTTGCTGTCGTAATAAAGATGCTCTCCTGTTATGGAAGAGTTACTATGCTATAGTAGGAGAGATATTTGTTGTTGTTGAAAAGAATGCTCACTGATACAGGTAAGAGTCTTTATTAGAAGAGCAAAGTTCTTGCCTAGAGCAGCAGAGTGTTTTTTTAGTCAGTGGAAGTTAATTCTCTCACAATAGCAAAGATATTTGCTGGAAATATTCTCATAGTGGTACCATTTATCGCAATCAACAAAACTAGGATGTGAACAAAGTTTAATCAAACCTCTAAATGTTCATCAATCGATACTTAAATTATTATCAATTTCTGAAAATTTAGAGATTCGATAAAAGTTTGTTTATTCTAGTTTTATTGTTGCACGCACTATGGTTCCACTTTCGAAGAGATTGCCCTCAAATATATTGCTATAGTAAGAGAATTAACTTCCACTTGCTAATACATTCTTTTTAGACTGTCTCAGCCTATAACATCATAATTGTTTGAGGGACTAAGAATTTTAATAAAACAACAGTACCTATGCAAAATTTAATCAATTTATTCTTCTATATCGGTACTTTATCAGTCTCAAAAAACTTAAATCCATATATGAGTATAGGTAATGAACAAAATATATTTATTCAAATTGTCAGGGCACATTTATTAATAAGTATATATCAGAACCGAAAATCAACTGAATAAAAAAATAAGAACTCAGAACTCAGTATGTATATATACCCACGATATTTTACGGTCACATTAATGTATTTATTATTTCAGAAATCTAAACATTTTCAAAACGATGTATTTTCTCAACCACATAAGTCAATACTTATTTCCATTTCATGGATGAAATAGTCAAATCATTAATTTAAACAACTTCAAAGGTTTCAAAAGATATCAGTTCTTCAAATAAAATACAATTTATCCTGTTACTTCCTTTTACCAAGAAGGAAAAATAATGTTCATCATCAACCATACCTCGACATTTGGGATCTTGTTAACGTCTTGATATTGCTTCGAAGATTATACAAAGAAAGTATTATACTTTTGAAATAGCTATCACTATAATATTCGTGATGGCAACTATAATAAGAAATCCCAGCTATCAAGGTATATGCTTTAAAATGATCGTTGTCCATCTCTCAAGATCACTTGAATTGTAGTTAATGTAGTTTATATACACACGATGAACCATATACACATATAGTAGGTATCACAAAAATTTAAACCAAACATGCGTTAAGGGTTTCACTCAAACTCAACACGAATATGTTTTTAGTGATACTTTGAAATATCCACTGTTACTATGTGAAAATAGAAAAATAACGGAATGGTGGACTGGACGAAGGACGGACGACCAGACGAGATGAACTGTTGCAAGTCTGGCGATAAATGAAAACGATACTAACCGAACTGCGATTTTGGCATGTCCATATCGCTTTCAGCTAATAATTTTTGCTGGGCTAGCAAAGAACATTACAGTTATTATAAAGAAATATTTCGTGATGCAAATATTTTCTGCTAGGATAGCAGAAAACATTACTGTTATTATAAAGAAATGTTGATAAAATCTTCTTTGCTACAACAGTAACATATCTAACTATCGTGGAAAAGTACATTTTCATGGTAGCAGAAATAATTTTATAGAATTGCAGTTCTACTACTACAGCCAATTTCTTTTCTGTGATAGAAAGTTTCATCGCAATTACAATAAAGCAGTTTCAGTAGAGTGATCTTTTCTGTAAGAGCGAAGCAACATTACTACGTTTGTAACTTTTTTGGCTACGACAGGCGAAAAAAACTCAGCAAAGATCTTTCTCCTGGGACTTTTCTCAGTGTACATTGAAACATCAGGTAATGTGCAACATCGTGATGAGTGTGTCACCCAAGAAATAAGGTCGTCCAGCAGGAGATTTCAGCTAGTTCAGCTATTCGAACAGCACATGGTGAGATACATTGCTATTGTCCTATGATTTTCCTTGACAGCATTGCATTATTCTAGCCAATCATGAAGATATACCAATGTTCTGAGATTCAATAGTGGTATTAATTTTAACTCACTCAGAAGGCTATTGATCCAAATCAAAAGGCAAAAAGAGACTACCTAGCAGCTACAGAACTATCGCACTGCTATCAATTATTTCAAAGGTCACGGAAAAAGCCATTAATCATCATCATCGAACTCATGAAATATCTGGAACACTCAGGGATTGTCAACGATAGGCAATATGGCTTTCGTCATCAGAGATCAACTGGTGACCTGCTCGCTTACGTCTCACATTTATGGCAGCTATCTATAGAAAAATATGGAGAAACTTTAGCCGTTGCATTATAGATATTTCCAAGGCATTTGATCGAGTTTAGCACCAGGGACTCCTCGCCAAACTTCTATCTTATGGTTTGCCCCCTCAGCTGTTCTCTACTTGCTAGTTTTCTCTCAAACAGGTCTCTTCATATAGTGGTCGATGAAGTTTCATCTGATACTCTACTCATAAATGCTGGTGTTCCACAGGGATCAATTTTAACACCAACACTATTTCTACTTCACATCAACGATTTGTTGGAAGCAACTTCATGTCCTATACACATCTTCGCGGATGATAGTACCCTCCATACCGCTTTTTCTTCCAGGGCCCTTATATCGGCCCATCAAACCAGAAATGAACGAGGAAGAAATGTTAACAAAATAAATATGGACTTAGCAACAATTCTAATAACCCGGTAGAATTCAATGCAAACAAAACACAAGCATGTATTTTCTCTAGAAAAGCCGATCTCACTGTGCCCAACATAATTCAGTCAGGAGTATGCTTGGCGTTACTATCAGCAATAACCTTTCTTGGGAAAATCACGTGAGGTCCATTGCCAAAAGTGCATCTCAAAAACTTGGATTTCTGTTTCGAGCCAAGAGCTCCCAGTCAGCTGCTTATGATCTATAAGGCACAGATCCGACCGGTCCTGGAATACTGTTCACATATTTGGAGTGCTGCACTTAAACATATCCTGAAACTATTGGATTCTGTTTAAAAAAGGGTAATTCGTCTCGTTAGTTATGCCTCGCTCACAAACTCGCTCACTTCTCTGGAACACCGTAGAAAAGTTGGCGATTTATCTCTATTTTATAGATATTTTCATGAGCAATGCTCTTCTGAAATATCAACAATCGTTCCTCCATTAGCAGTCTCTTCGAGATTTAGTTGTCAAGTTCAGTCTTCACACCCCTTCGTGGTTACTTTAGAGACCTGCAGAACGTCCCTTTTCAAAGATTAGTTCATCCAACGAACATCTAAACTTTGGAATTCATTGCCTAGGGAACCAACACCAACTCCGACCTTCTTTCACTTGGTTTTCACGATGTTCTCTGAACATTACAGGATATTCCTTTTCGTGAGAACCAGAACATAAAAAGAAGATTTGTTCTTCAGGGACCCATGGTGGAAGTTTTGAATATAGATGGTATGGATGAGTCTCTCCAGCTCATAGATTCCATACGAGTTTGTATCATCATCAAGAGCATTTTTGTCGTGATAAGTGTCTTGTGCAGATAAACGTTTTACTTATCACGAAGGAAATTTCATTAACCGATAATAATAATAGAGGTGGCTTGGACCCCTATTCAATACTGATACAACAAGCAGTAGATGCGGAATAAAACCTTCGAAAGTAAAATACAATGTATTAAACATCCACAAATCTTCCAGTCGTTGGGACTTCACGTTGCGACCGGGGAATTCAACAACTAATAAAATATGTCGGCCGTCATTTTGTGATTTAAGGCCGTTTTATAGAACATTAATTATTAATTTTAACCACTTCGATTCGGTGCTTTTGTGAACTCGAACCACAGAGGTACCCTGTTTCTTTTTTGTCAACGCCAGAGAAGAATTAAAGCCTGATTGTGACTTTTTTGGAATGCGTTTTGTTTGGAGTGTATAATTCATGTCGATGATAGGAAGCCGATTACTCATCGTGAAGGTGAAAAATCGGTGGAATTTTGAAGTATGGGAAAAGAAGAATCGAATGACATTAATATATATTTAGTGGCTCTCGGTTCCATATTATTATCATAGTTTTGTTTTATCATTCTTAGTGAGACCGCTGCTGGAATCTTAGACCTTGGGCAGGTATTATTACTCAGTCAGTAGGTATAGTAGGTGCGTGGCATTTTGCAAATGCAATTCATCTGTCAGATTACACTCAACTGTCAGTTATGTATTTTTATTGACATCACGTTGAACTGGAACAACTTTAAAATAAATATTCCTACTTAGAACACCAGAAGGACTTGACAGGTTATTTGTATAAACGAGGGAATAAAAAAAAAGAAGTGGGAATGTATTGATAGAAGTGAAAAGAGGACCCAGAAAAGTTCCCTGTGGAACTTGAAATTTCACTTTCCAGCCGTTATTCAATATGTTACTGATGACGAGCAGAGTACACAGATCAGCATCATTCTTCCCCTTCTGACTGACCTTACTGATCACTCCACTATATTCATTAACATTACCGAAGAAGTAGGGAATCACTATCAAATTAACCACTAATTTTGATGGAAATATAGGTAGATAAATCGAAGCATTTGCCGCCCAATCAAATAACAATGTCAAATTTGGCGGTTTGAACTTTATTTCTTCCTGGAGTTATTCGAAAAGTTTTGAAAAAACCAAAGGCACTTTTTCATTGCCACTTTTTCGACTCTACAAAATGGAGATCACAAAATCTCGGTACAACGTTTCGTTCAGAAGAAACCATCATCAACTCGTTTCAAGGTTGAAGAACTTGGGAAAGTTTGATTTATGGCTAATCCATTTTTTCATTTATTAAGCTTAGTCGAGCTCTTAGCCACTTCCAAGTTCTGTAAAACTTGAGAGATTCGTTTCTGGAGTGTTTCTTTCTTCTGCCGCATGATGTCGCCACTTTCAATTGTATGTTGGAACGCGGCTCGGTGCGGTCAAATAGACGCGACGAAAATGCATTGGGACAGGCAAAACTTCGAGTGGAGATCTTACGGTCTCTACTCGGATAACTACCCTGCACTGATGAGGGCCAATAAGCCCGAAACCGGTCTGTAGGTTGTTAGGCGTGCCTGTCTCGATGTGAATTTGTCACGTCTTAGGAAGAAAGAAACATTTGCGATCTGCATTCACAGTGTGAATCGTTGCATGGACTACGAGCTGATATAATTCAATGTTCTGCGTGGTATTTACCAGGAAAGTAGTTGTTTTCTGCTCGTAGTCTACCAGACATTCATTTCAAACTATTTTTGATATTTTTGATTGGATAGACTATTTTTCTCTTTAAAAAAAAGTTTCAATGTGTTTTGTTTGATCTTCCTATGGTTGTATCTACGCCTCAAGGCTTGGTTGAAACTACCTCACCAGTGTGGTGGATTCAACCAATCTTCAATTATTTTATCATATTGATAATTTCAACTTGAAGGAAGTATAAAACTATTTAACTTTGTCAGGTGTGTATATTATGGTCTGAGGATGAATATCCTGAGAATTATTATACTTTTGAATACGCTATTGCACGTCAAGTTAATTTCAGAAAGCATCAATTGTATTTCAAATTAGTCAATTTAATTTCGAAAAGTATCAAATGTATTTGAAAATTATCAATTCGATTTCCAAATGCGTCAATTGTATTTCAAATTAACCAATTTAATTTCGAAAAATTCCATTTCAGTTTCAGAATCCTTTCAACTTCAAAACTAATCATTTTTATTTCAAAATCAGTCCAATACAATCTAATTTGTGATATATGACAGGAACCAGAAGCGTTCCAATAACAGGGTGAATGAAAATATCACCTAACACCCATCCAACCTTTGCCTGTGCCTTTTCAGTTTTCAAATTCAAATGATGCATTACGAAATACATTTGATATTTTTTTTTGATATACTAATGACTATTTTTTTCTAGTGTTAGTTTTTTTAAATCAATTTGATAATTTTTAAATACAATTGATGTTTTTGAAATAAAATTGACCAATTTGAAATATAAACAATGCTTTTTGGAATCCAAATGACTATTTGGAAATACAAACAATCCTTTTTGAAATCCAAACGACCATTTAGAAATACAATTGATCATTTTTGAACTAGAATTGGATAAGGTTTCAATAATACATCAGCTTTCAGAAAGTTGTCGAATCTGTCCCCCTTTTTTTACCTATGAAGAAAAAATACCAGTGTAATACTTATTCTATTCTGTACGCATAGGAACAAGAAGAATAAACAACAAAAACTGTTTCAGAATTTGAATTTCCAGATTTTAGTAATTTAGAGAGAAAGAGAGAGTGGGTATACTTCATCTGATTGATCTACCCACCATTAATGGCCAAATAATCCATTAGAGCGGTAGAACGCCTCTGTCCACTTCCGATTTGTTATACTTGATAAATAATGCTACTTTTCCGACCCTCCGGTTTTTGCTTCTTGAATCCTCTTTGTTTCGATTTCCTCTGCAGCGATGGCATAGGGGATAAGGCCAATTGTGAAATCCAGCAAAAAGGTTGTGCTGGACTCTCTCGGACGTTTCATTCAAATCAAGTTATCGATTGGGGTTGAATGGCTGATGTATCCAGGCAGTCTGGAAACACTAATTCTGCTGGATCCAGATGGAAAATAAGTTGTTGGATTGAATATTTGTGCCCGAGAAATCAAGACAAGACGATATGTTATACGTTATTTGATAACTTCCACTACTGTCAAAAAAAATATTTTGTAAAATACTGACAACAATTTTCTTGATAATTTTGTAGTAATAGTATATTCTTCAACGAGCGAATAATGGCTATCATTCTCGAGGACGAAAATTTACTCGGGAATCATCCTAGAGAAGGATAGCCATTGAACGCGAGTAGAAGATTAAGCTTACTTTACGACTATAACTGAAAAATGTCTAGTTGACTAGTACATCCTCTCTCATATGAAAAATATCAAAGTAACTAATAAACATGACTTAACGATATAACTGAATCACTATTCGTACATATAGCGCGGTGTAGAGAATAGAAAAAGAACAAAAAAAAGCTGCTTGTCTCATCAAATTCAAAATCTGTTAGCAGTAAACTTGGCCTGATACTTCTGACTTCCATTCGACAGTTCGATTTTACCAATTTCCGGAAAATAAAAATCATGTATCGAAACAAAGGCTATATTAGAAAGGTGGATATAGATATGGTGAAACGACTCTTCAATTGTTTCTCGTCAAAACCTGTAGACTGGTTAAGCGAAGATCATAACACCGGTAATATTTCACTAATCGTTCGGATATGGCGATAATATCGCATTTGATATCAATATCGATAATTCAGTCTTCTATTCTATGGTTTTGTGTTCAAGTGACAGTGACAGATTATTCATAATTGTGTTTTTGGCTTGAAATCTGAATATTTTTCGATTCTTCAATCATGAAATCGATTGAGCAAATCGCACAAAATCAAAATGACTGAGAAATTGTGAAAATTTATATTCATCATGCGGAATCAGCAGACGTGGCGCCATCCATATGAAGCCGTGGAAGTATTACTAATCATGCGGAATCAGCAGACGTGGCGCCATCCATATGAAGCCGTGGAAGTATTACTAGTGTTCGAAACTATGATTGAAATTCGACAAAATCAAGCAGGCAGATTTGAAGTCTACAAATATTTCGTGCCTTTTAATGGGACTCGTTCCACCATAACTACAGGGTGTCCCCTCTCAATTGGAAAAAACTTCTGGGGCATACTGAGGAACCATAGACAAGCAGTTTGAGATAAGAGACTGATGTCCGGAAGTGCATGGTTTTCAAAATACAGGGTGTCAAAGTTTTTTTCAAAAAACTTTTTTTTATTAATATTTTAAAGACACGTTAACCGATTTTCTTGAAATTTGCTAGTGATGTAAGCTTTAATAAGACGCTCAGTTAGCACTAATTAAATGTTAATTATGACTTCCAGTGGCGCCCCGGGGGACAGTGTCACGAATAAAAATGACAAAAAATGTACGCTGCTGACTTTTTTTAAAAATTTTATATATTTTTTAGAAAGCTCAGTTGAAAATACAACTTTTTTGTCACCTGAGATTTTTTCGTATCTCTCTCCGTTTCCGAGAAAAATTTTTTATTAAAAACTTTATTGAAAGGTTCATTATTATTAGAAAAAAAAACAAGAAGGCTTTTTTACAAATAATTTATTATTAATTAGTGAAGCAAATGCTCAAAGTGTCCACCATGCATTTCGATGCATTTTCTGCACCTGTCGAGCCAGGATTCGCGCACCCGAGCAAACACGCCTGGATTGTTCGCGATAAATTCCGCTGCCACCACAACTCTAGCAACTAGGTCCTCCATGGTCGGCACAGGAGTTGCATAGATCAACCGTTCCATTTCGCCCCAAAGAAAAAAGTCCAGGGGAGCCAAGTCCGGCGACTTGAAAACCATGCACTTCCGGACATCAGTCTCTTCTATGGTTCCTCAATATGCCCCAGAAGTTTTTTCCAATTGAGAGGGGACACCCTGTATATCCACCTCTGCTATTAGGTACCATACGAATTTGCGTTTAATAATGACTTCATAAGCAAACCAAAATAGAGAAAGTCATATATTATTATAAGGCGGCGCTATTTTGTCGCACGCGTTGTTTTGAGTTCGACGACATATTTGTGAAAGTATTTTGACAACTTTGAGACCTCAAGAGGTATTTTTTTATTGATATTTTCAGGTTGAATCTCCATCATATTTTTCATACTTTCCCTAGTTTCAAAAACTTCTATTGAAACCAAGTGACGCTGAACAGCTCAACCAGTAGATACCTGACTCATTCCTTCAGTAAAGTTCGCATCAACTGCTAGTATCACCAGATCCAAAATAACTCAGAAGTAAGGTGGGCTTAACTCTTCTGACTTTCATTTGACAGTTCGATTGCACATCAATCTCCGAATAATAAAAAATGCGCGTATCGAAATAGAGGCTATTGCGACACTCATTTGCGTTTCATGATGACTTCATTAGCGAACCAAAATAGATAATAGTATATTATGATACAAGTTTTATAGGACTCTATTTTGTCGCACGCGTTGTTTGGAGTAAGACGAGCGAAGCGAGGAGTGCTCCAAAGTTTCTTATAAAACGTGTGTCTTATACAATTTTTTTTATTTTGCATCAATTTGAAGTCTTTCATTGGATCAAAATTTATTCAATATCAATAAATAACAAAACATATTCGATTGGTAACAATAATGACATTGAAATATTTGAAATCTGACGCACAAGCGTAAAGCACTGTATACTGTTAAGCAATTTTGATTTTTGCGATACCAGCGGTGAAATATGCATTGTTTTTATTTGTCGATTGGAATCAAATTACACTCTGAATTAAAATTCACCAATAGAAACATTGAGTTTTTCACTGCTGTATCACCAAATCCATAATCGCTCAGAAGTAAGCTGGGCCTAAAGGTGAGTTCCCAATGCAGCGTTTTTGCTTCTCGCGTCGCGCGTTATTCACTCTGATTGGTGAAGCGGAATTCAAAATTGCTGTGCTGCTTTTAGTTTATTCTGATTGTTCCCAATGAAAGAATTAAGTGCGGTTGAATAAAGAAATGATGGAGGCCATAATAAAACAAAAGCGAAGAAAATTATTAGTTTATTTTCCAGGAAAACGTAAAAGACATTGTAAAATACGTTCATGCTGGGTTATATGCTGCCCAATCCACAATAATACTGCAATTATTTGATTGAAAACCTCAATAATATGATTCAGGATAACAGCAATCATTTAACTCACTCTCAAGATATCCTCATGCTCTTGTTCCTCCATTTCAGTTGAATAAATAACCTAACTAATGCCAGAGCAGCGATCAGCGACGCAAGAAAGTTAGAAATATTGAACTTTTTCGCTTCAATATTATCTAAATTCCGCTTCACCAATCAGAGTGCATTACGCGCGACGCGAGAAGCAAAAACGCTGCATTGGGAACTCACCTTTACTCTTCTGATTTTCATTTTACAGTTCGATTGTACCAACCTCCGAATAATAAAAAATGCGTTTCGAAACAGAGGCTATTTCGATACGCATTTGCATTTCATAATGACTTCATTATAGAACCAAAATAGAAAAACTATTATTTACGACTATTCCAAAGTAGTCAGTCCTATCATGTGATTATGGTCATCAAGATACATGCATTAGCTTCTCTTGGACTGCGTTCCCGCTGAGCCCCAATTCTTATTCAGATCTGTCGTGTAATTGATAGGATTTGCTTGTGACCGTCACCCCCTGTCATACATTTTGACAGGGAGGCCGAAACATCGGTTCGCCGGTTTGATGGACGTCAAGAAGGGGTGGGCCACCGTCAAGGGAGATGCGAAGGGTTAAAAGGGATGGATTTGTCAGTCGTCTTGGCTGGCCTGGCTTGACCGTCCCCCGGAAATTGCAGAAAGGTCGCGAATTCAAAACGCCGGGTGAGATGACAACAAACTACATTGACTACATTGTTTTCTTTTCAGTACTGCTCAATAAATATTATTATTATTATTATTATTATTATTATTATTATTATTATTATTATTATTATTATTATTATTATTATTATTATTATTATTATTATTATTATTATTATTATTATTATTATTATTATTATTATTATTATTATTATTATTATTATTATTATTATTATTATTATTATTATTATTATTATTATTATTATTATTATTATTATTATTATTATTATTATTATTATTATTATTATTATTATTATTATTATTATTATTATTATTATTATTATTATTATTATTATTATTATTATTATTATTATTATTATTATTATTATTATTATTATTATTATTATTATTATTATTATTATTATTATTATTATTATTATTATTATTATTATTATTATTATTATTATTATTATTATTATTATTATTATTATTATTATTATTATTATTATTATTATTATTATTATTATTATTATTATTATTATTATTATTATTATTATTATTATTATTATTATTA